>JAVXUP010000086.1:600000-855372 GCA_033070095.1 Escallonia herrerae
TTAGCCAAACTTTTGAGAATACAAATCCTTGAGCTCCACCTTAGAAATCACGAACTTTCCAAGGCTCCTCCTCATCCTCTCTCCCTCTCTCTATTGCAAAGGGAAGAAAGAATAGAGAACCCCAAAAATGCTAGAAAAGGAAAAAGAATGTTATTTATATGGGACAAAAAATCAATTTTGCATTCGACCGAAATAATGGTTTCATTCGACCAAAACCAACAGAAGTAAAAATGGTTCATTTTTTTTTTTTTTGCATTCGACCGAAAACAGGTTTTCATTCGAATTAGAACTTTTAATTCGAATGAAAACTTTAGAAACTCATTTTACACGATTTAAATACTTTTCGTTTGAAGCAAAATATTTTTATTCGAAGCAAAACCATTTTCCTTCGACCGAATCCTTCAAAGCCCAAAAACTTTAATACCAAATATTTTTTATTCGAATGAAACTACTTTCATTCGAAGAAAAAGCATTTTCCTTCGACCAAATCCTTCAGACTCCAAAAACTTTAACATCAAATAATTTTTTATTCGAATGAAACAACTTTCATTCTATCAAAAATTTCAGAATTAATCCCAAACCATTTTTCTTAGCTTTAATTAAAAGACCACAAACTTATTTATTCAAAAATATTAATTTCACATTGAAAAAGAAAATATCGGGGTATTACATACTCCCCTCCTTAAAAGAATTCCGTCCTCATAATTTAAAATGTACCTTAGGTGTCAAAAAGCTGAGGGTGCTTCTCGCGCATAGCCTCCTCAAGTTCCCAAGTGGCTTCCTCTATTTCATGGTTCCGCCATAAAACCTTAACTAAAGGAATGACTTTCGTCCTTAATACCTGACCACCACGGTCAAGAATCTCAGCCGTATGTTCTTCGTTGGAAAGGTCCTCCCGAACAGATAAAGGTTTGTATGACACAATGTGCATCGGATCGTAGACATACTTCCTTAGAACCGAAACATGAAAAATGTTATGAATGTGCGAAAGTTCTGACGGCAATGCCACCCTGTAAGCCACCGGACCGATCCTTTTCAAAACCTCAAATGGCCCGATAAACCTAGGGCTGAGCTTGCCCTTTCTACCGAAACATGTCACCCTCTTCCAAGGTGAAACCCTCAAGAACACATGATCGCCCACTTCAAATTTGAGTTCACAACGACGGTGAGACGTCTAACTGCGTTGTCTATCCTGAGCCGCTTTGAGACTTTCCCGAATCAAGTCAACTTTTTGAGTTATTATCTGCACTAACTCTGGTCCCAATAACCATCTCTCTCCTACCTCATCTTAACATAGTGGCGTCCTACACCTTCGGCCGTACAATGCTTCAAACGGTGCCATTTTAAACTTGCCTGATAGCTATTGTCATATGCGAATTCAACCACAGGCAAATGAATATGCCAACTACCACCAACTTCTAGCGCGCAAGCTCTCAACATATCCTCTAGCGTCTGAATGGTATGCTTGGACTATTCATCTGTCTGTAGATGATAGGCCGTGCTGAAATGAAGGTTGGTGCCCATAGAATTTTGGAAGCTCCTCCAAAATTTCAAAGTGAAATGCGGATCTCACTCTAACACTATAGATAATGGTATACCATGCAACCTCACAATCTCATCAATATATAATTGAACTAACTTAGATAAGGATGCAGTCTTAGTCAATATGTCAACAATAACCCAAATAGTGTCACAACCATTGACAGTTCTCGGTAAGCCTCCCACGAAATCGGTTGTTACATGCTCCCACTTCTACTGCGGGAATCTCGAGTGGCTGAAGCAGTCCACTAGGCTTCTGATGCTTCGTCTTCATTTTTTGACAAACTAAACAATGGGATACAAATTCTACTATATCCGACTTCATGCCACTCCACCAGAAATGCTATTTAAGGTCATGATACATTTTTGTTCCCCTGGAATGAAAAGAAAAACTTGAACTATGAGCCTCCGACAGTAACTGCCTCATCAAGGATAAATCAGCTAGCACACAAAGTCTTTTACGGAACCAAACCACACCGTGCTCGTCAATTCTGAACTCAGATTGCTTGCCACTGTTAATATTCTCAATGATGTGAGCTATACCTGAATCTCCATCTTGGGCTTCCTTGATCCTACTGATCAAAGTAGGTTGTACCTATAATGCTGCCAAGTATTCTCCACCATCCTGCCCTATAATCTCAAGATCCAAGTTCATCATATCCTCCAACAGTTGTGGCTGACAAGTAACCAATGATGCTAAATTTTCGGTGCTCTTCCTACCGAGCGCGTCGGCCACACCATTTGCCTTACCAGGGTGATAATGAATCGAACAATCATAATCCTTCGAAAGCTCCAACCAACGCCTCTGTCTCATGTTCAGCTCCCTTTGGGTGAAAATATGCTTAAAGACTTTTATGATCGGTATATATTTCATAGGTTTCACCATACAAATAATGCCTCCATGTCTTCAAAGCAAAAAATCACTGCCGCTAACTCAAGGTCATGGGTTTAAGCTGTTTAGAAGCATAAGCAACCACCTTACCATGTTGCATTAAGACACAACCTAAGCCTTTCTTTGAGGCATCACTATAAATTACAAAACCCTTGGAACTAGATGGTAAAGTCAATACCGGTGCAGACACTAGCCTCTTCTTCAGCTCTTGGAAACTAGCTTCACACTCTTCCCTCCAAACAAACCGGGTTTCTTAGTCAACTGAGTTAAAGGCACAACAATTTTCAAAAAACCTTCAACAAATCGACGATAGTAGCTAGCCAATCCTAAAAAGCTTTGTACTTCGGTAACACTACTCGGTCTCTGACTGTCAATTACTGCTGCAATCTTAGAAGGGTCAATAGTTATTCCATCCTTAGACACCACATGCCCTAGAAATGTAACATGTTCAAGCCACAACTCACATTTCGTAAACTTAGCATACAATTTATTATCTTTCAAAGTCTGCAAGATAATCTGCAAATGCTCACGATGCTCCTCCTTCGACCTAGAGTACGCCAAAATATCGTCAATAAAAACAATAACGAATTGATCCAAATACTGTCTAAACACGTGGTTCATCAAATCCATAAAAGCAGCAGGGGTATTTGTCAGCATTTGTCAGCCCGAACGGCATTACCAGAAACTCATAATGACCATAACGAGTCCTAGATGCAATCTTTGGCACATCCTCTACCTTGAATTTCAGCTGATAATATCCAGAACGTAAATCTATCTTCGAGATAAACTTTGCTCCCTGAAGTTGGTCAAACAAATCATCTATGCACGGCAACAGATATTTATTACAGATAGTGATCTTATTCAACTCACGGTAGTCAATGCAAAGTCTCAATGTACCATCCTTCTTCTTAACAAACAAAATAGGGGCACCCCAAGGTGACACACTAGGGCATATAACCCCTTACCCAGCAGCTCTTGAAGCTGTTCCTTTAGCTCCTTCAACTCTGAAGGCGCCTTCAACTTAGAAATAGGTGTTGCACCGGGCACTAAATCAATTGTGAATTCCATCTCACGATCGATAGGTTTTCGGGCAACTCCTCAGGAAACACCTCAGAAAAGTCAAAGACTACCGATACTTCAGATATTTCAAGACCTTCGTGACATTAAAAGCCCAAAATCCGTCGCTAAAACTTTTAGCGACGGATATACCGTCGCTAAAAGTCCCTTGTATAAAAGCCCGTTACTAAAAGTTTGACGACGAAATTTTCAAATCCGTCATCTAATATTGTACTTTTTGTGACTGATTTATTTATTAATTAGCAACAGAATATCCATCATTAATTATATTTTACGTATTTTAATTTATTTTCTATTTTGTGAATTTAGCTACGGAATAATTTTTTGGCGACGGAATGTTCCGTCGCTAAATATGACTTTTGGCGAAGGACTGTTCTGTCGTTAAATAAGACTTTTGGCGACGGAATATTCCGTCGCTAAAAGTTAATACAAGAAACACTTTTGGCGACGGAATTAATCCATCGCCAAAAGTAAAAAAAAAATTATTTTTTTTTATTTTTCTATTACCCAGACTTGTAATGAAAATTTTAATTCTCAACAACGCACAACAATACACAATTCTCAACAATGCACAATAATCAATACAAAAATAAATATATACAATCAATTATAAAAAATAGTCATGATGTACAAGCCGGGCGGGGGGAGGGGGACACGCTGAGACAGGGCGGGGGAGGGGGAAAAGCTGGGACAGGGCACGAGAAGGGGCTCATCAAGGGTTGTCGAGTCCTGGATCTGGATCCTGCTGATCCGGGGTCGGCTCGGCATGTCCGGCAGTGGTACCCTGTTGATCCTGCTCCTTGATCAGCCTCAACACCACCGTAGCAATGCGCTGGATCTCTTCCTCGTCCAACAGATGCCGAGGAGCCGGTGTCTGTGCAGGGGCAGTGGGGGGTGAGGACGCTCCTATCACGGCACGAGCAGTCGTGCTAGGCAGGCCGCGTATGCGGCCTTTCGGCCGATTGACGACCTCCGGCGTATCCAGCCATCGCTTCAACGCCCCAGTACTCGCACCCGTACTAGTGGACGCTGATGGCTGTCCGGACTCCCTAAGCTGTTCATATGAGGCCTGCAAAAACAGTGATTTAAAGATATGTTAGGGCATTAATTAACGCAACAGACATTGAGGATAGTAAGAAAAAATTAACAACTTAATTAAACACATCGACTTACATCGATCCGCCGGGCAATATCCGAAACATAGTCGCCGGCCCGGTGCGCCTCGTCCTTGTCCTTCTTCCGCACGTGTGTCTGATTATACGTCAGAGCTACGACCTCATCCTCCTCCAGATCCGGGTTCTGGACCGCATTCATGTGTCGGACGATGTCGTGTGGCACCGACCCCCCCGTGTGTGTCGAATCTCTGTTCTGTCTGTTCTCGGCCCCCTTCTTACTCTTGGCGTCCCAGCCTGGATCCGTAGCCCACCGATCTATCATCTCCTCCCATACAGTTGGAGATATCCAATGTGGGGGATATGTCTTCATCTCCGACATCGGGGCACCATCGGGCAGCATCTTCTTCGCCCGGTCCCGTGCGTCGTGGAGCCATCGGCGGTATTCTTGGCGATGTAAGAAAAGAAGGCCTGCTGCCCCAGTGCCTGCTGATCAGCCGAGTCAAACGTGAACCCCTCCTGCAAGGCATTCAATAACACAAATTAATTTAGAAAACAAACTCTAATTAAACAAATACTATCGCAGGAAAAAAATACTTCAACGTACCAGCCACTCCTCCCATAGGGACTCCCTCGTAACGGCATCCCAGTCCTTCCAGTACAGGCGTGGCTCGGTGAATCGGCCCTTCACAAGAACGCCGATCTTCGTCCTCGCCTGATTCTCCAGGATCCTGCCAAAGAAGTAAATAAATTAATACAGTTCAAATATAAATTAACATCCCAAATGTACAAAATAAGGCATGATGTGATTTTATTTTACTTACAGGCCCTCCTGGGTGAGCGTAACTCTCTGTTTACGCTGGGGGTCGATGCGTACCCCGCGTGTCGGGCCACGGCCTCGTCGAGATCCTACAAAACACAGACATTAATACAGTTCAAATATAAATTAGCAAAAATGTACTAAATACCGTTATCAACTATACCTGTGGTAGAACCCACGGAAGAAGGAGAATCAACGCGCGTGTGGGATGAATCTGCGTCGGGCTGGGGCGACAACTGGGGCTGGGGCTGTACATGATCACTCTGTGCCTCGTCATCAGTGAGCAATGACGAGGTGGGACCCACCGGGGAGGAAGCAGCTCGGCGTCCAGCCCGGCCACGAATAGCTCGTATCCTATCCATATCTGACTTCGTATAGATAAATTACAAAGACATTAACACATTAAAAACAATAATTTGGCAGAAATCATCATCGGCACTATATATATATGAACGGAGGTGCAAAAACACATCAATATGAACCAAGTTCTAAAATGTTACTACATTTTTTCCGTGATGTTACAACATTACAAGTCAATCATTTTCAGTTTGGGAATCATCATCATCTTCCTCACTAGACTCGTCGTCCTCTTCTTCGTGGGACTCGTCGTCCTCTTCATCTTCTAATTCATCCTCTTCATCAGTAGACTCAGTCACATCATCTCCAACACTTTCTACATCTTCCGCGTCATCATCTACGACTTCTTCTCCTACATGAAGTGTTGTTGGAAGAGGAAGATCGTCCTCCTCGTTGTTGACCTCAACAGGTAACAAGACAGGTGGTTGGTCGGCTTGAAAGGAGTCTAGCTCACTGTCATATGTCACGGGCAATTTCTTGGACTTGATAGTTGTATACCAATGAGATTTGGGATTGGCGACGTCCTCCGCGTAAAAGACTTGTACAGCTTGACTAGCAAACACAAAGGGCTCGTCTGATGCAAGTCTTGACTTGACATTGACATCTACAATCCCTTGAGAGCTAACACGGATTCCTCTACTGCATGTGACATCGAACCACGTACACTTGAACATTACCAGGCGGTTTTGGGAACCCAGATATGTTAGCTCAACAATCTCATCTAGCTCTCCGTAAAAGTCCATGCAATTCTCAGCATAACAGTCGCCGTTGACCAAGACTCCACTGTTTTGGGTTTGTTTTGTTCGGTCATCATCTTTTACGTTAAACCTAAACCCGTTGATGATATAGCCTCCATGACAGGATGCTTGTTTGTTAGGGCCTTCAGCTAGTAATTTCAAGCAGAAGGCCACTGGTCTATCCATTGACTGAACCTATTGTAGATGACGGTAAAAATTAAGGATAAATCAGTATACTAATTGGCCACAGAACTGTATATAACACATAATATAATTTGTTAAGGACTCACACACCTTTTGAACCACTGTACAAATTGTGATTTTCGATGAGATTCAATATAGCGGGATCAGTGATTAAAGATTTCGCATCGAACTCACTGCAAACCAATATAGTTGACTCGCTTATCACACACTTTCAATTATGTACAACAATGTAAGTGAATTAAGACATTAACTTACTCAACGAATGCGGAAACTTCATCGCAATTTAGAAGGGCATATATTGTTGCAGCACTGTACTCTTCATCTGTTAGCCATCGAGTATACGTTCGGCCGAACGGACTACCTGGCTGCTTGAATATTGACAATTGCCCTTCCAAATTTGTGCTTGATCTGGGCTCATTTCGGCCTAGTTGATTTAACCTTGTATCAACATCAGGCCCGAAATATTGACTACAAAAGTTTACAAGTTCTTCCATTACGTAAGCCTCCGCAATTGAGCCCTCAACCCGAGCCTTATTGCAGACTTTTTTCTTTAAATGGAACATGAACCTAGAAGTTTAGCGAATCGAGTTAGGTGGAATATCAATGATAACAGGTGTCGCATTAAGTGTAAACGAACAACTGTAACAATTTAAAGATTACCTCTCGAAGGGATACATCCACCGATATTGCACGGGTCCACCCATCTTAGCTTCATATGCCAAGTGAACAGGCAGATGCTCCATTGAATCAAAGAACGAAGGTGGGAAGATTTTCTCCAGCTTGCAAATCGTCACCACAATGTTCTTCTCAAGCACTTCCATGTTACTCACCCGGATCGTAGAAGAACATATATCTCGAAAGAAATGAGATAATTCAGTCAAAGTCTCGCAAACAACCCGTGGCAACAGTCCCCGGAAGGCAATAGGAATGAATCTCTCCATGAATACGTGGCAGTCGTGACTCTTCATCCCTTGAAACTTGCATTCCGATACATTGCAACAACGAGATATGTTGGACGCAAACCCATCCGGAAGCTTCAAATTCTTAACCCACTGACAGACCTTTCCACTTGTTTCTTGTCTAGACAGTAAGGTGCTTTCGAAAGTATCGTCCTCCCGCTGACTGTCCGAGGATGCAATTCACGGCGTACACCCAACTGTTGTAGATCCCTTCTCGCTTTAAGGTGATCTTTCGATTTGCCCTTGACATTCATCACTGTGTTGAACACATTATCAAAAACGTTCTTCTCAATATGCATCACATCCATGTTGTTTCGGATAACGAGCGTCCTCCAGTAGGCTAACTCCCAGAAGATACAAAATTTTCTCCAGTTGTGCTCTTTCCCATACCCTGGAATCTTCTGATCTGGCACACCCTTGCCGTGTGGTATGTCAGTATCAAGTGCCTCCAGGTGTGAGAGCACTTCTTCACCAGATGGGTAGTCCAGTGTGACAACCTCACGCTCGATTGTCCCGTCAAATTTATCCTTCTGCCTACGAAACTGATGGCCCGGTGGCAAAAGCTTACGGTGACATCCGAACCACGAGGGCTTTCCGCCGTGCTTTAACGTATGACCGGGGTTCACGCCCATACAAGCAGGGCATGCTAGCTTCCCATGTGTGCTCCAGCCACACGTCATTCCCAATGCGGGAAAATCATGTATAGTCCACATCAAAGCAGCCCTCATCTGAAAATTCTGTTTAAGGGATGCATCATATGTTTCGACTCCATGATTCCATAACTGTTTTAACTCATCAATCAACGGCCTTAAATACACATCTATGTCCTTGCCGGGACTCTTCGGCCCCGGAATAAGCAACGACAAGAACATGTACGGCTTCTTCATGCACATGCCTGGTGGAAGGTTGTATGGGACAATAATAACAGGCCAACAGGAGTAAGGCGTGGTAGACTGACCGAAAGGGTTGAACCCATCGGTTGCCAGACCAAGTCTAACATTCCGAACTTCCTGAGCAAAGACTGGATGCCTGCGGTCAAACTCCTTCCACGCCTCTCCATCAGCTGGGTGTGTCAGCACATCGGCATCGTTGCTACGAGTCTCACGGTGAGCCCTCATATGTTCAGCCGTATTGGAGGAGTAGTACATTCTCTGAAGCCGTGGTGTGACTGGAAAATATCGTAATATCTTCCATGCAATGTTTTTCTTCTTCCTTTTGTCCGGTTTGTACCTCGAATGATCACATACTGGACATCGTGACAAATCCTTATTCTCTTTCCAGAACAATACACAATCGTTATTGCACGCATCTATCTGCTCATAGCTCAACCCAAGTTTCCTCATCATCTTCTTCGCGTCATAGTACGACGGCGGTAGCTTTTCACTTTCGGGCAGAATTTCTTTGATTAAGGTAACAAACTCGTTAAAACCTTTCTCACTCAGCCCATGGTCTGATTTCAACTGTAATAACCTACTAACCGCAGACAGCCGTGTGTGTTTCGGAGCTCCATCCCACAGCGGCTCTTCCGCAGCTCTCAACAACTCATAAAACTGATGAGCCCCCTCGTTCGGCGGTTGGGGACCGTCATCACCACTGTCGTTACCCCAGTCAACATTAGCATGCCCAGCATCCATAATCATATCTCGGTAATCATACCGTGCCTCCTCCCTAACTTCAGTTTGACTAGCCGGGTTGGACGACAATACTATCGTTTCCCCGTGCTGCGTCCACCTTGTGTATCCACCCATAAAACCGTACCGACGAAGATGCCATTTTACTTCAATTCTTTTTCTCCAATGCAACAACTCACATCTACCGCACGGACACCTTATCTTATCAAGGTCAACATGTGCAGGATGCGCATAAGCGAAGTCGAGAAATTCGTCAACGCGACACTCAAAATCATCAGCATTCTTCCTTTTCATCCAACTTCGATCGACCGACATGACGACTGAATTATCGTACTGTATACCACCTTCAATTATGACCAGTCATTAGGCAGGTCGATGTAAATATGAATGCATGAATGTGACAACATGTCTATATATTTCTCCTCCATTCTCTAATAGGTAGTGGTCCTATCCCATTCAGAAAAGCACATGTTTATAAAACAGTGAAGAACTCATGCTTAGTCCTATGTCTGTGAAAAATTCGGCAGCACCTCCCTGCATTTCTCCAAGTACACGACATCGATTAGGTGTTCTAACATTCATCTAACCTTGCCTTGCAAGGTTTGACGGATGTTAGAACACCAATCTGTATGTGCCTGGAGAAACACATGAGAACGTGTACCAAATATCCACGACATAGAACACATAGCATGAGTCAAAACACTGTTTTATAAACACATAGCTTTTCCAAATTGGACATCCAAAGGCTCATTACAAGGCATTACTTTGTAATGAGTACCTTTGAACGGGAACTAAGGGTTTTTATGCATGCATGCGTTCAGAAATTGATAACATATGCAAGAATCTTTCCAAAATATCAAAATTGCAAAAAGATCGTTGCATATGTTACCAATTCCACTTTAAATAGAATTTGTTGGCAACGAGTTGAACCATCTCGTTGCCAATGGACTTCTCAAAACAACAACTAATATAAAGAAGGCAGGGTTTGTAAACAACGAGTAATTGAACCATCTCTGGGCAATATGGAGTAATTATGGGATGTACAAGGGCTAATTAGGGCTAACTGGATTATTATGGTTAATTACAAGTATCAAGGTTTAGGGTTTAGCGTTATGGGAAAAAGTTAATCTAATTAGGATTTATAAAAATATGTTAGGGCTAATTAGTGTTAATGAGGAGTACCTTGGGCTAATTATAGCTAATTAGGGTTGATTAGGACTAATTAGGGTTATTTAGTCCTAATTAGGGTTTAATTGTGCCGAGTAGTGCTGATTAGTCCTAATTAGCGCTAATTAGGCTTAATTGAGTTATGTTAGGGCTAATTATTGTTAATGAGGAGTAGTTTCAAGATAATTATAGCTAATTAGGATTGATTAGGACTAATTAGGATTATTTAGTCCTAATTAGGGTTTAATTGTGCCGAGTAGTGCTGATTAGTCATAATTAGGACTAATCAGGTTATGTTAGGGTTAATTATTGTTAATGAGGAGTTGTTTCAGATAATTATAGCTAATTAGGGTCGATTATGACTAATTAAGGTTATTTAGTCCTAATTAGGGTTTAATTGTGCCGAGCAGTGTTGATTAGTCCTAATTAGGCTTAATTGAGTTATGTTAGGGCTAATTATTGTTAATGAGGAGTTGTTTCCGATAATTACAGCAAATGAGGGTTGATTAGGACTAATTAGGGTTATTTAATCCTAATTAGGCTTTAATTGTGCCGAGTAGTGTTGATTAGTCCTAATTAGGCTTAATTGGATTATGTTAGTGCTAATTACGACTAACTAGGCTAACTATAATCAATATGCGTGTAATTGGGTTCATTTGGGCTAATTTGGGGTAGTTACAACTAGTTTGATTTTCATTGGTTTCTTAGGGTTAATTAAAACTAAGTAGGCTCGTTAGAGCTAATTAGGGTTAATTGATTTAGTAAAATATTATTAATCAGGACTAGTTACAGCTAATTATAGCCAGTGCTGGAACCACGATGAGATTTCTGGCGGTGCATGCTAAAAACGTCGCGTTAACCTAATTAACCTAAATTGAATGCACAGTCAACAATCTCAATTCTGACACCTCATATAGGGTGTTGATATGGTATCCGATCTGACACCTCCGGACACGTGTCCGACACATACGACACCTACGGACACGTGTCCTAGTCCTCCGGACACATGTCTGACACCTACCGACACGTGTCCGACACCTACCGACACGTGTTCGACACATACCGACACGTGTCCGATGCCTCTGGACACGCACCTCCGGACACATCGGCATACGTTGATTTATTTTTTAAATGTCGGAAATCGTCGATCAGACGTGGTGTCCGTGTCTGCGCTAACTAACAGGTATCTCAATCCAATTGGGTCCCATCCTCCGTCAACAATCTCAATTCTCAAATGCTCAATGCAATAAAAATCACACATTCAATCCAATTGGGTCCCATCCTCCGTCAGCAATCTCAATATCTCAAATGCTCAATGCACGATTAACAATCTATAATCATCAATTAACAACCTAAAATCATCAATTATTATTCTTAATTACTTCAAATGCACAGCTAATAACCTAAAATCATCAATTAACAATCTAAAATCATCGATCAATAATCACAATTCTCAAATGCACAATTAACAACCTAAAATTATCAAACAAATGATCAATGTTCAAATGGAAAAAAATTGTTCAAAATGCACATATCCGATGCGCTTGAATTATTTAAATTTGGGTTCGATTCGATTAGGACAATTAATTTAGGGTTCAATTAGGGGGTTCGGTTACTTCAATTTAGGGTAGTCTTAGTTCAATTTAGGATTCAGTTAGATTGGGGTATTCAATTTAGGATTCAATTAGGGGGTTCAATTAGTTCAATTTAGGGTTCGATTGTATTAGGGCATTCAATTTAGGATTCAATTAGGGGGTTCAATTAGTTTAATTTAGGGTTCGATTCGGTTAGGGCATTCAATTTAGGGTTTAATTAGAGTTCAATTACTTCAATTTAGGGTTCAATTAGGAGTTCTATTAGTTCAATTTAGTGGTCGGTTGAATTGGGGCATTCAATTAGGGAGTTCAATAAGTTCAATTTAGGGTTTGGTTGGATCAGGACATTCAATTTAGGGTTCAATTAGTTTAATTTAGGATTCGATTAGATTAAGGCATTCAATTTAAGGTTCAATTACTTCAATTTAGGATTCAATTAGGGGATTCTATTAGTTCAATTTAGGGTTCGGTTGAATTGGGGCATTCAATTTCACATATCAATTAGGAGGTTCAATTAGTTCAATTTAGGGTTCGATTGGATTAGGACATTCAATTTAGGGTTCAATTAGTTTAATTTAGGGTTCGATTCAAGAGGTGTCCACAAGTATAAAGCCAAAAATATGACATTTTTCGGTGTCGGTGTAGATCGGACGCGGTGTCCGTGACCTACCAACACCTCGACACCTCATCGATACCTCCGGACACGTGTCCGACACCTCCGGGCAATAATCCAACTGGGTCCCATCCTCCGTCAACAATCTCAATTCCCAAATGCTCAGTGTAATAAAAATTAATAAAAATGACACATTCAATCTAATTGAGTCCCTCCTCCTTCAACATTCTTAATTCTCAAATGCTCCCTATCATATCTAAAGTCTCAATTCTCCATATTTTGTAATATACAAATATAGGCATCAATTCCATCAGCAATTAAACAAACTAATCAATCAGTTACAAAATCAATTTTATCAGCAATTAAAAATAATTGAAATTATAAGAAACATATCGACATTCTAGAAAAACATAGGGCAAATTAGGACATAAATCAGAGCATCTGAAAATTAGGGCAAATGGCGCTTAAACATGCATGAAAGCAAATTAGGGCAAATAGACATACAGAGAGGTGGTGCGGCGACGGCGGTGTTGGTGGGGTGGCGAAAATGGAAGGCCTTGGTGGCGGGCAGTGGAGGGAATTGGTGGCGCTGAGTTGATGGCACGCGGATATGGAGGGGCACGACGTGGGGGGGAGGAGGGTGATGTAGCCGGAGGTGGGTGGCCAGAGAGGGAGACTGCCGGTAAAAAAATTGCCAGTGAGTAGGTGAGAGTGAGAGACAGAGAGAAACGGGGAGGGAGACAGGGAAAGATGAATTGTTATATGTAAGGATATTTAGCGCCTGGAAAATACCGTCGCTAAAAGTCCGTCGCAGAAAGTGCTATTTTAAAAACTTTCACTGACAGATATGTTAGCGACAGTGTTTTTTCCGTTGCTAAATTATTTTAAGAAACTCCTAGAATATTAGATATTTTATAAAAAAAATTCTAGCGACGGTTACACCGTTGCTAATATTCTGTCGGTAAAAGACTATTGGTAAAAACTATTATCGATAGTATATTCTGTTGGTAAAGGTTTTTGCCGACGGACTTTTACAGACGATGTTTTCCGTCTCTGAAAGGTCTTTTAGCGACGGATTCTCCTCAATCGCTAAAAGTCTATCGTAAAAAATAATTTTTCTTGTAGTGTGACTTGTATCACGAATGTGTGCAATGTAACCCTTACAACCCTTACGAAGCATGCAGCGAGCCACAATAGCTAAGATAATAGATAACCCACTAGGTTTCGAACCCCTAAACTCAAATCCAGACAAATCAAATAGGTGAAAATGGACTCGTTTCTCAAAGCAGTCAACTAAGGCATGATAGGATGCCAACCAATCCATACCCAAAATCACATCAAAATCAAGGATATCTAAAGGAATTAGGTCCCCCCAGAAGGTTCCTATTACATATACAGATCTTACAGTTTCTCAATACTGAATTAACTATCACAAAATCTCCAACTGGGGTACGGACAGACAACTCATAGTCAAGAGACTGGGGTCTAATCCCAAGTTGTCATGCAAACGAAAGAGAGACAAAAGAGTGTGTGGCACCAGAGTCAAACAACATATGCGAATCAATTAAGTTAACCTGTATCGTACCTGCGACCACATCCTTTGAATTCGATGCATCCTTAGCCGTCATGTTGAACACCCTGCCTGTAGTCTTAGGTTTCTGTCCTCCGGATGACTGATTCATATTCTGTCTAGGGCCCGAAGCTGTACTCCCCGCAACTGAACCTTGTGGGCCAGATTGCCCTGATGCTGCAATAGGACAATCTCTAATATGATGACCCTTTTGGCCACACCTGAAACACGCTCCCGTATCCCAATGGCAACTCTGACCACCATGTCTCTTGTTGCACCTCTTACAGATAGGACCTGAACTTATAGATGGAGGCCTATGAGCAAAGTTTTGCCTAAAGCTCCTACTCGTATTACCCTGAGCTTGACCTTGTCTTTTGCCTTGGTCCCTCTGACCAACAGTAGTCGACGAAGATGCCTGTTTCTGCTTCCCATCATTTTGTGTTGCATGTGACTGAGATAGTTCTGGATGGTGTCTCTTACCTGTCTTAGCTTCTTTTCTCTCTCTAAAATCCCTTGCTTCAGATTCAATTGTCTTTGCAATGTCCACGCACTGAACATAGGTCTCAATTGGGACCAAAACAATTCGTTGTCTAATGCTAGACTTAGGACCCCAAGTGAACATTTGCACTCGATCCTTTTCATTAGCCACCAACTGCTTACCATGACTAGATAATCATGTAAACCTTACCTCATACTCGGCGACGCTCTTGTTATCCTCCTGTCTCAGATTAAGAAAATCACGATACATCTATTCTTTTACGCTCCTAGGGAAGTAGCGGTCAAAGAAAACAACCTTGGACTGATCCCAAGTCATTGCTCTGTGTTGTTCTGCCGTCTTAATATCCTTAATCAGTTTCCACCAATGGTCTACCTCCCCATCTAGCTTATACACTGTGAGTTCTATCTTTTTCGCATCGGTGCAACGCATATGCCTAAACACCTTTTCAAGTCGAGAAATCCATTTCACCTCCAAAATCGGGTCGTCGGTTTCTGCGAAAGGTTCTACATTTTTCTTATCAAACTACTCTAACAAGCTACGGGTTTGAGTCTGCCTGGTATTCGGATTCTGAGGTGGGTTAGGTTGATTATACTGATTTAACTGAGCTTGCTAATTAGCCAGTCATAGTTATCAATACCGTTCCAGTACCTGTTGTACCAGCTGGTACGTACCGTTTTTGTTTTGTATTGGTACAGTATCCCTTACATTTTGTACTGGTCAAAATACTGTTCTGTACCGGTTGTACCAGCCGGTACAGATGATACCGACTGAAAACTACGTACCGGCCGAGATACTATGTTTTTTATTCGTTCCTTAAAAAATATAAAAGTAACATATTTTGTTAGAAATTTTATAAATTGACAATACAAAGATTAAATAAAAAACACTCTAAGTTCTATTGTACCAATCAAAGTCTCTATAGCCTCTTACTCATAATATTTATTATAATTTGTAAAAAATTTCCTGATAAGTTAAGTTATCAATCTTCACTAAGCTTTGATTTACTTCATACCTGTAAGTTTTTATTATATTCTTTCATCTATATGATATGATGCTTTACACATATGCATGCTCGTGCACACGCGCGCACACAAAAACAACTTATTCTTGAACCTAAAGGCGTTATTATTGAACAAAAAACTTATTCTTACATAAATATTTTGCGAATGAGATAGTTGAAAAGGGGGGATAATCTTAGAAGAGGTAATTCAATTGAATAAGCTATTTGTTTCTAATGTCACTGTTTGCGTGAATATTACAAATATAAACTATTGATGAAAATTTTGTGATGGTACCGGTACCGGTACGTACTATTTCACAGAAAAAATGGTATGCACTCCGGTACGACATTCATAACTATGTAGCCAGCAATTGAGTCAACTGAACTTGATGGTTTGACAAGAGGGTCAGAAGATCTGGTGGGTTCTCTTTCTCAGTGACATTTGGAGGTTTCACATTTCGATTACGGGTTCGTCTATTATTATGACTGCTTGCCATAGCTACAAAAGAAAATTAACGTCAGATACAGACTTAGACATTACGCTTAAACCTACCCATCTCACAACTTATCTGATCCTAAGCATGAGTCTACATAATCTTATACCTAAGCTCTGTTACCAATTGTAATGCCCTAAATTTATTTCCGGAGCGTTAATGCCCGATACACAGAAATATCAGATAAAATCCTATAATTATCAGAAGACTCCAAAACGGTAAATCAGAGCATACACTAATAATTCCAAAAAATATATCAATATTTAACACATTGGCCCCAAGCCTTTACACAAATCAAGTTCTCCAATACGGAGTTTTCCAAAATAAAGCCTAAATACCAATAATATATCTCAAACATTACACTCAAAATATCAGTACTAACTCTGAAACAAAGGTAGCTAACTCTTGATCACTTAGCTAGCCCTTTGATCCTAAAGTCTCACCTACTGATCACCTGAAAGGAGAAACCATAAGGGAGTGGGCCAAATGCCCAGTAAGGTCGCTCAAAGGACAATCATACATAAGCAAAAATTATTTGAGAAACAAAATTTTAGAAGCACAAAGGGTCTCAACGGAGCGGATAATCATACCAGATTTAGAATGTCAAATATCTGAATATAGAGACAGACACTAGGGAGCCATTCAGAAAGTGATCACATACGTCATCATTGACATATGAGGCCGGTTCAGAAAGTAAGATCGCGATCTCTAGCTTAACTCTCTTGAGCTAGCCCACGTTTCAATCCACGTGGGTAAGTCAGACATAAGTCACATATACTGTGACATGGCTCATAGAGTTATCAAACAAAGATTCCAATTTAACACACAATCAAGTATCGAATATGTCAAACAATACACGGAGTTTACAGAATAATGACAATCTCTAAAACGAATGATATCAACATCACAAATTCTAAGGTCAAACAAATTCAACAGAAATTGAATTTAACAAGTCATAGCATTGAGAATAAGTTATTCATAACAAAGCTCAAAGCAAAAAGGAGAAGAAGAGTCACTTCAAAGAAATTCATATTTCAAAAAGAAACTAAGGACTTACGTGAGCGATTGGTCTATCGCTAATTTGAATTTGGAAGTTAAACCCTTACCTTAGCCAAACTTTTGAGAATACAAATCCTTGAGCTCCACCTTAAAAATCACGAACCTTCCAAGGCTCCTCCTCCTCTCTCTCTGTCTCTCTCTATTGTATTGCAAAGGGAAGAAAGAATGGAGAACCCCCAAAAATGCTAGAAAAGGAAAAAGAATGTTATTTATATTGAACAAAAAAAATCAAGTTTGCATTCGACTGAAATAATGGTATCATTCGACCGAAACCAACAGAAGTAAAAATGAATTTTTTTTTGCATTCGACCGAAAATAGGTTTTCATTCAAATTAAAACTTTTAATTCGAATGAAAACTTCAAAAACTCATTTTACATGATTTAAATATTTTTCGTTCAAAGCAAAATATTTTCATTCAAAGCAAACTCATTTTCCTTCGACCAAATCCTTCAGAGCCCAAAAACTTTAATATCAAATATTTTTTATTCGAATGAAACTACTTGCATTCGGAGAAAAACCATTTTCCTTCGACCGAATCCTTCAGACTCAAAAAACTTTAACATCAAATAATTTTTGATTTGAATGAAACCACTTTCATTCGACCAAAGATTTCAGAAACAATCCCAAACTATTTTTCTTAGTTTTAATCAAAAGACGACAAACTTATTTATTCAAAAAAAATTAATTTCACGTAAAAAAAAATTCGTCGTATTACATTGAGGACCCATCACCGACCATGATATTGAGGACTCGGATCTCCGCAACTTGATGCATCAGTGTAGACCCGTCGCCGACCACCATCAGGGCCACACCACCTGTCGCACCACTTGTCGCAAGAATCCAGCAGTTCCACTAACAGTCGTCCAACACCAACCGCCACTCACCCTCACCGTCGCCGTCATGTTCTCCTTTAGCAAGGAAATAGAGCATTATGTTGTGTTACTGAGGGCATTTTATGTATACCGTACTAAATTTATATTATCCTAATTTTAATTGACGGTTCTCTAATAAAAGTGGGTTTATGTAATATGAGAACAAACCACAAGAGACGGAGTATAATAGAAAATACTTTGGAGACATCGTGTGTAGTTTAGATTAAACTTAAAAAGTGTTGTGTGTAATTTATTTATTTATTTTTTTGAAATGTCATTGTATTAATAAAAAGATATTGTTTCCTTGAGAGGTGTCCAGGTTCAATGTCAAATCGAACTTAGCAAGTCTTTGGCTGATTAGTTCATTTCTATGTCTCTTGAACTTGCCTACAATTGAAGTGATGTTATAGATTAGTAAATAGGTCTATCATCCTTGTCGTGAAAAGTAGCTTGGAGTCAATAACAAAGAATGTTAAGCCTTTATCTTGATATAAGAGGATTTCTTTTTGGTTATTAGAGTAGTTTCTTTAAGATGAGAGTGAAATTATAGTAAATAATACTAAATTTTAAAAACTAACACACAATGACAGAAACGTTAAAAAAGTAATACTTATGTTAATCCGTTAAATATCCGTCCAAAAAAGTGTACTATTCTCATTATGTCATCGATATATATTTTGAAAATGATAATATTGTCCTTATACTATATATTTTTATTAGAATTCCTACACCAATTTGAAAATTAAGATTTTTCAAACCTTGATGAGAAAATTGCGATTTTCAAATTAGGATTTGACAGTGACGGCAAGCAGAGGTGGCTGGCAACAGCGTCGGTGGTTGGTGGCAGTTGTTGTCTTCTGTTGTATGAGAGAGAGAGAGAGAGAGAGAGAGAGAGAGAGAGAGAGAGAATAAAAAGAAAAAAAAAATACATCGGTTAGGTTTGTTACTTACGAGAAAAATTCATTTACTATTATAAGATAATATCCTGTAGCTCCATTTTCATTTGGCTCTACGTCTATTTAATAAAGTACGATGTAAAGCGGGACAGGGCATGGCCAGCGGTTCCATATTTCCATTTAAGCTCCAAATTGCCATCTCTAAGTTTGATAGTTTTTGACCCTCGAAAAGCGCACCCACATCACACAATTTTATAATAATAATAATAATAATAATAATAATTACCAAAACGACAACCTCATCCATGACATCTCATTATAATCGGTCCCCGTCAAGCCGCCGGTCAAATTTTTAATGAAACCACAACGTGCCAATTTTCGAGTCGCACATGCGGAGCCACCCATTGGCCCATTACCAATTTACCCTTCAGCGTTCATACGCACGACTTTAGGATCCAATCCCCACCGTCGCTGCAATCCTACGGCTGCCATCCGTTGACGTGATGTTGTGGCAACGTACACGAAAGCCTCCATAGTTTCCTCCCACCTCCCCTGCTTATATAATTGGTCAAAACGTCCTTGTTTTGCCATCCATCGAGCACACTTTTGTAGGAGAGCTTCAAGAAGAATTGCAGGTAACGGGGGGAGAGAGATGACGATCAAGGTGGTGGCAATCTCCGGATCTATTCGCAGCGGCTCCTACAACAGCGGCCTCCTCCGTGCCGGTAAGTTGTACCCTCTTCGCGTTTGTGCTAAAGCATCTGTTTCCGTTTTGACACGGTTAAATGATGAGTGGAAATTGTGAAGTCTGTTCTCAGCGAATGGAGTCTGCATTTCTGTTGATTTAAGATGTGCACATTTATATGTGCAAACATTCTTTTGCTGGCTGAATTCTAGTGCATTAATTGTTAGAGATGTACAGCCACCGGTACGGTGAGGAGATAAAGATCTTTCCGGCATATATGAAGTCGCAGTATGTATAATGTTGGATATGTAGCATTGCATATGTAGGTAGTATCAATCAATGCGTCAAACATGTATGCTGCTGCGTATATGGTGTATATCGCTGTGTGTTGAGGTTGGATTTTTGTCATGCTTGCATATAGCGATTGAAGTAGCCGAGGACTGCCTCCAAGGCATAGAGGTCGAGTTTGTGGAGATATCGCACCTGCCGATGCTCAACACGGATCTCGAGGGCCCTGGAACGTTCCCGCATGACGTGGAGGCTTTCCGGAAGAAGATTCTTGAAGCAGATAGCATTCTCTTTGCGTCGCCCGAGTACAATTACTCCGTCTCCGGTATTCTAACCTCCTTTTACTGTGCTAAATTGTGTTCATGTTACTTTTCGAGTATGCACTGCAGCTGCAATTATATATGGTGATTTGAATGCATCCCAAAATCCTGTTTATCATGTGCAAATGCAACCAAGTTGTGGCTTAAAAATGATTTGAGAGAGGGTAACTGAAAATGAAGTTATTGGAATTTTTTTTCTCTTGATTTGACTTGTATTCGTTTTTAGTTGGTATCTCCATCTGTACTTGTATATTAGCTCAATAGTTGTGGACAAGAAGCTTCAAAAACAGATAAACTTGCAATCGAAAGCTCGTAAAAGCTTACCATGTTGAAGTAGCTGAGATTGCTCAAAGCTATCTTGGCATGATATTAGTTATTGATGGGGATCTGAGTCAGAAGAACAGGTAAGCACAGCACACACACACACACGTGCACATAGGGCTCATCTAGTTTTAGTGCAAGACAATTGGCATTGAATCTCACTAATTTCCGACCGTCCACGTAAGCACACAAACGAGGGAATATTTTTTTATTTAAAAACTCCACCAACTGCCACTAAGAGGAGCAGTCCCTCGATATAAATATGCCTAATGCACTTTTCCCTTTTTCTTTTTAAGATTTCAATTGTGTTCCAAAGCAAAACCCCAACTACACCACTGCCATCAATCACTTCGATTAAATCCCACCACAACCACAACCACGACTCCAAACCCACACCCAAAACTGTGGCCCTGGTTGTGGCTGTCGCGGTGTGGGTGGGGAGAGAGAGTTGATAGTTGACCTTTTTTTTTTCTTTCAAAAAGAGGGTAACTAGGTAATTTGCACCCACCGCCCTATTGAGTACTGGTTAGGCAAGTTTCCAAAAAAAAAAAAAGAGGCCTGATCTCAACTGTTCACATGCTATTTTGGATGTCCGTGGATCAGCTAATTAAAGTTTGATTTTTTTAATGCCATATCTGGATAGGCCCCTATGTTGATATAAGTTGGTGGTGAAGTGATTACGAAACGCATTCTTAAAGTGAGTTGACTTAAGTTGAGGTTCGTGACGGGTTAGAGACCAAATCTCAGGTCTCTCATGTTTAGGGGCTCGGAAGTGTGTTCATACCCCCATATATACAGTTGAGATGTCACATGCATTATGATTTTGTTCACGATGGTCATCAAATAATTTAAAGTATGGCATCATTAAGCACTAACTTCTATAGTGATACTTTTTTAGCCAGAGGTCCCACTTTCAAGGACACCCCACCGACCAACCCCAACAGCGCACACATATTTATATGTACACCGAATATATAAATCCTAACCGGCCTTTGAGTCTTGATCTTAGTGATCTTGAATAGAGATAAAAGAAATTGCTCTAAATTAACTTCCACATCCGGCATTATAAATACTAAATTACTGCTACGCAAAGTTGGTAATATGTTCCCTTTGACCATGAAGTGCTAAAGACTAATATCATGTTCCCCCCTTAAATTATGCTCATGATTGTCATCAAATATTAAAGTATGGCAATATTGTGTACTAATGTTTATAGTGATACTTTTTTGAGTACACGCATATATTATCCTACCCAAAGTTTGAGTCTTGAAAATTAGTGATTTTGAATTGAGATAAAGATATTGCTCTGGAAAATTAACTTCCACATCCAGCACTATAAGTTCTAACTTACTGCTTTGCAAAGTTGGTAATATGTTCCCTTTGAATTAAGTGTTGAGGACTAATTTCCTATTCTTCCCTTACACTTTGTTTGGATACCATGATTCGTTGTTTTTGTTTTCATATTTCTGAATTTAGAAAATTATGCAGTAACCCAATTTTATTTTTTGGTTAGCAAATTTAAGTTTGACATTGAAATGAAGTTGGCATTTGGATATCAAATCCAAATATCAACCTATTCATAACTGCAGAAACCCCACCACGGAACCCCCCCCCCCCCCCCCCCCCCTTCCCATATGTACACAAATCCGCTGACCCTCTATTTCTGTCATGTACACAAGCCCCTAAACAGGGGACACAGTGCAAATTTTCTAGCCTCCCCCTCGTTAAAAAGTCAAGCGGGGCCTTCATGACATTTTCCATCCACAAAAAAGGCTGGATGATTTTATGGTATACAATTCTATTCTTGAGAGCCCAAATAGGTATTGGAAAATGATGAGGGATCAAGTGAGTCAGAAGAGCAAACTTAAGGGGCAAATACGGAATTAGTTCAAGTGTTGATGATGACTATGTAGCATTTAGAGTATAGGTGTTCAAAATACGTGTTGTGCTTATATAACTGGCTTAATGGTAAACCAACTTGATAAGTTAATTTCAATGAAGATAAATAGCAAGATGCTGTTGGCATCCCATACCTCTTATGTTTCTGCCAAAGGAAAAGAAACAATAACATGATCGAAGAATTCTGGGAACCCCAGAGTTGAGACAAAAGCAAGGTAGGGAAATAAACTGACTTCAATGTCATTGTAAAGGGAAAATTCACTGAAGACTTGTTGTTTAGCCATCATTTAAGGCTGAGCTAGCAGTGTGGCAGTCATGTTGTCGTCACAACAGCGGAGGGTCTGAGCTAATAATCTATATAGTTGAAGTGCAAAAAACTAAAGTTAAGATTTTTCTTTTGGGTTCTTGCTTCAAATGGTTTATCAGCATGTAGTGCACCGTCAAACTTTCCCAATGTGTCTTAACTCTATGACTAACTGCAATTTTCTCTATCTAATTTCCACTATACTAGCACCTTTGAAGAATGCAATCGATTGGGCTGGCAGACCACCTAATGTTTGGGGTGATAAAGCCGCTGCTATTGTAAGTGCGGGAGGAGGTTTTGGTGGGGGACGCTCACACTATCATCTCCGCCAAATTGGAATCTACATCGATCTTCATTTCATCAACAAGCCTGAATTTTTCTTAAACGTATTCCAACCACCTGCAAAGTTTGATAACGATGGCAACTTAACTGATGCTGCAACCAAGGAGAAGTTGAAAGAAGTTCTCTTGGCTTTACAGGCATTCTCATTGCGACTCAAAGGTAATTGATTGTCTTCCAAACGAGGCATCATTCATGTGTGCAACTGTAATGTCCCCATTGAACAAGAAATTGTTGTCCATTTGCTTGTGCAAGTAATTTATTAATAACAAGTTTGTAATAAATTCTTATATCATAAGGTTTACTCCTTTGCTTGATCTTTGTGGTGACTTTCTGCTAATTTGGTCTTTAGAATCGTTATATGGCGTGCCTGATAAAGACTCCACTTTCTATTGTTACTCGGGCAACCTTGTTCGGTGCTATTTCAGACCAGAATTCTCCGCTGCTGTATAGCAGGGGGCAACGACTTTAGCAGCCTTAAACGGCTTTGGTGGCCTATTTCTCGGCTAGTGCAGTGGAATCTGCAAGTCAAGTGAGGGGAAATGGTCCCGATTGATCATATTTTTCCTCCTACACCATGTGGCCAGGATAAGCTTGCGCCTTGTACCGTGTTTAATGGCCTGATCAACCTGTCCAACCCTGTTCAGTTCTTCTAGGGAAGGGTTGACCCTAGGCTTCCGTGCCCGGAATGGCCCCCGAATTTATGTTCTTATCTCAACCTTGGAACAAGGGTGCCCCCATCTTCATAGGGATTTTCAGCAGAAAAAAGGGCTTGCTGAAATAATGAATAACTTCATCTGCTCTCTTCTATTTGGTGCACCACACTGAATTCTAATTACCCAAGCCTTTGATAAAATTCCGCCACAGGCCTGTGCGAAGCTTTTGTGTGAAAAAAAACTGGTATTTCCGATCACCAAGCCCATCCAAAATGCTCGAGATCTGCTCTAGCCCCTGTTTCCATAATAATGGCCTCTTCCCTTTCCAGTAAGTAGTTCATTACATTCCGGCCAGCAATCCCGGTGGGCATATTTTTAACTTTAACCTCCGTTTTTAGCGACAAAAAGTACTATCGAAACTTCTAGCAGGACTTTTAGCGGCAAAGCCGTGCCACTAATATTTTACTTGTACTTTGTATGACTCCTACGCCGGGAAAATTAGGCATGGCTATTTTTCCAAGTGAGTGACAAGTGTCAGGGATTTTGGATTTTGAAAAATGTAGTAAATAATTGGGGTTGATTTGCTTACAAGGCCCTTGTGATTTGAGCAAGTTGCAAACTGCAGCTCTTGTTTTATTTTTTTCTTGCAATGCCTATTTGGTTGCAACCGTTAGAAAAACCGTCTAAATTGACAAGACGTATTACTTGCCATCTTGAAAAAGTGTGGTCTAGGCAAAATAATATTGAAAACGATTAGAATAGATTTCTTTTCTTTCTCTTCCACTCATGTCTCAGTTTTTTCTCCACTCCAACCGAACCTAACTCTAATTGCCAATGTAACCAACCTGGCTTCTATTAAGCCCACGACCACGACACCACCATCCATATCCATCAATACCCAATCCCGTCCACCACCACCACCTGCGCCCACTACCAACGCGGCCCAGTTCACCACCACCACCACCACCACTCGCGCCCACCACCAACTCAGGCCCGTCCACAGCTAACACTCATACCCACCACAAACTCAACCTCATCCAACACAACCATGCCCGTCCACCACTAGCCTAGCCCCATCTACCATAATGCCCCCACCAACCCAACTGTCCACCACCAATCGAGCCCTTCTACCACCACTTTGGTTTGCCACCACCACCCACGACCAGATCTAGTTTGGTTTAATGCATTTAAATAATTTTTTGGGTGGTTTAATGCATTTAAATAATTTTTTGGGTCTAGTGGCAGTAAGTGATGCTGTCAAAACACTATTTAGGGGAGTAAATTGGACATTACCTCTATCCTATAATTTTTTTTTACAGACGCAACACAAATAGCCCCAGAGAGGGTCATTTGTAAAAAGTAGAATCAATAATGTGTTTGAAGTCGCATTTATTTGGGTTCTGACAAATTCTGTAAGAAGATCTCCGTTGTCTTCCATATTGACATGAAAAACAAAATCGACAGATGTACGAATGTTAGGGAAACTCGACCTATCCACGGGGCTTAGACAAATTTAAGGGCAAATTACACAAAACTCCCCTGAGGTTTGCTGTAATTACACTCAGCTCCTACTAACTTTGATAATCAAACTTTGTTCCCTTAGGTTGGTACCCGCATTACACATTACTACACACTTTAACGGTTAGCTTGACTCTGTTTGAAGAGTCCTTGACCCACTACTTTATGCAATTTCACACCCAATTACCCTCCCTTTGTTCTTTCTACACATATGTGGTCTTTTTGGGTTTGGTAAAATTCAGCCAACAACTCCATAGACCCTTCTCCCTTCCACCACCTTTTGGCCGAATCTCTATATGACCTTCATTGGACCCACCTGCTTGAGAGGTAGCAATGTCTAGGTCAAAAAATAGTAAAGAATGGTTGGATATGAGCTTTAGGTACATGAATTCTTGGGATAAAAAGAGGGAAACTTGGGAACTGTTAAATCTGATGAAAAGCCAAGTAAAAGTAAGTTGTTCTTCTCTTGTGCAAGTGGTGGATGTAACATGTTCAACCGGTGCACACTTGATAGAGCAACAATGAAGCCAAGTGGAAGGTCAATGAAATACACAGCTGAGATTTTTGAAGAGATTCAAAGGCCTGACATCAATGAAGAAGCAAAGATGCAATTTTTTGATGGAAATGAAGCTGTAACCAGGCACAAATTGTAATTCATTGAAGCTAATCAGGCAGTGATGAAGTTGTTGGTTATTCCTTCATGGATGTGTATTATGGTGATGATTTTTATTATCTGCAAATGAGGGATTTTAGTAGTGTTTATGTACTGTAAGTAATGTGGGCTTCTGTAATTTTCTAGGGTTCTTTTGTAATGATTCTGAATGAATGTGATGTTTGGATAATTTTTTAGGGTTCTCTAATTTGGAATATTTATGCTCATGACATGCTGCGAATGAATGTGATGAATAAATGGTTGGATTGGAGGATTTGTGACGCACTGCTGAAAAACAGTACACAAAGACACTGCCCAAGCAAGGCGTAAACCAAGTGCACAAACACAGTGTAGGTGCAAACACACTGCTCAAAACATAACGTTCAAACAAACCTCCATAAACAAACTGCATTTTGCTGCAGTGTGCACCAAACAAAACTGCGACAAACTGCACAACCGTACTGCATCAAAAAGCAGTGTGCACACAAACACAAAGTATACCAAAATAGCAGTATGCGCCAACACATTGCAACAAATTGCACAAACACACTGGACCAAAATGCAGTGTTCACACAAACGAACTGTAACAAAATAGCAGTGTGCACCTGCACAAATACACTAAACATATGCTGGTCAAACACCTTTTTTCAAACCAGTCAGCAACACACTTGCACAAACACACTTTGATTTGGTGCAGTGTGCACCAACATACATGCATAAACTCCACAAATACATTGAATATTTACTACTCAAACACATTTCTCAAAGCATAGTCACCAACACACCTGCACAAATACACTGCTCAAACACCCTATCAAACACATTGAACACACACTCGTGACAAAAACATATCCAAAAGCACAACCTCCACAAAAGTATTGAGATTTACAATCATGATAAAAACATAAAGATAATGTATCATTCATCCAACCATGTTTACATTATCCAAAAGCAGACAATTTACATCATTCCCAAGTTCTAAGTTTACATAATCCAAACTTGTTCATGTGTGTTGATGGCAACCTAAACTTTACAAAGTTTACACATTGTCAACATGTCTGTAACCTAAAGCTAATATATTCCCGTGACTTTAACATAAAAAACTTGTATTCATTAATAGAGTCTTCACAGTATCTTCAATTATCTTCACAAAATAATCTTCAAAGTATTTTCAATCAGCTTTACAAAAATAATTTTCATAGCTTCACAAAAGTCATTTCATATCTACACAAAAATCGGCACAGTTGACTGCAGCTTCAAGGCATTGACTCCTGGGTTTGAGCCACCACCTCAGATCCTCCCTGTTAAAAATATAATATAATACAGTAATAAAACCTGAGAAAAACATAATTAGAGTATGAAAAAAAATTAAGCAAATAAGTCACTTACATCCAAATTCATGCTAACTTGGCTGCACCCAGCTCTAATGGGCACAGCTTGATTGCCCCTACCTTGCCTTCCCCCCTTACTGTCCTTGCAGCATTGACATTTCTATTGCTTCCCACTGGTGCACTTTGGTAAGTCTTTTTGTTAGGCCGAGTTTACATACAAATTTTATATTTCATAGTGCATGACCTTCTTCCTTCTCTAGTAGGTTCATCAGCTGCCCTCTTCCTAGTTTTTCTGGCCTTCTAGGCAACCTCCTCAAGGGTAGAGGTTGTAAGGGATCCCCTGGAGCTGGCTACCGGTAGGCTCATCATGTACAACATGACCATAAGCCTTTAAATAAGTATTCCTGTTGTAGCATTCATCCATAAAATCAATCACATTGATTCTCCTAGTGTTAATGCATGATGTTGCATGTTTGCAAGGTATGCATGTAAGATTCCAAACCTTATAACAACTTCTTCTCACTAGATTCAATACATGCACCTTTCCAAGATCAATTACCTCAAACTCTGTACTCTTAGCACCCATGACTATTGTACATAACCTAGACTAAGAAATTACCAGTTTGCATTTCTTCATAATATTTAGAGCTACCATATCCTCCCAAAAAGTAGCCTTTTCAAACCTTTTACCTTTGACATCAGCTTAGTTCTAATGCTATCAATCATGGTAGCGCGCACAAGTTTTCCCCTTAATTTCCCTAGCCAATTGTTGAAGGACTCCACCACATTACTGGTTACATGTTTATTCTTAACAGCAAGGTCAAATGTATACCTAGCCCAGCTCTCTACCTTATACCCTTTTAATCACTCAGCTATTTCTGGTGACAAGTCCTCCATCTGTCTCATAGTACGGTTAAAGTCATCCATATTGTATGACTTAACAGTAGACTGACAATAGCTTTCAAGCTTCATGCCAGGGTATCTAGACCTAAAGGTATAGTAAAGATGCTTGCAACACCTTCTATGAGTTGCATGTAGTATGATGTCTGCCAAGGCAATCTTAATGCCCTGTGAAATCAGTAAAGTAGTTAATTTAATAAAATAAAATAGACTATAAGCATAAAAGAAGCAAAAAAAATGTAGGATCATACATGTTCTCTATCAGACATGATCACCCATGGCTTTGGCTCAGGACATTCACATATGCTGCTATAGAGGTGATGCAGGAAAAACCTCCAAATTTGTGTGTTCTCACTCTTGACAACAGTAGATCCCATAGGGAACAACCCATTATTCAAGTCTAGACCCACAGTAGACAATAATACACCTCTATAAAGCCCTTTGAGATGGCATCCATCAACTATAAGAGAATGGCCTACAACCATCCTTAAACCTATTTTACACAGTTACAGATGAAAAGAACAGCCTATGAAAGTACGACAAATCCAAGTTAGGTAGAACTTTTTGAGTTTCAGTCTTGAACAAGATCCCAGGATTAGTCTTCATCGCCTCATGCCCGGACATCCATAGCTTCTTAAATGACTCAGTATGAGACCCCTTAATGTATTCCATTGTCTTCTTTTTTGCCTTATAAAGCTGTATTTGTTCCTCTATACCATAGTCATAACACCCCAACTTCGTGTTTTCTTTTTAGTTTATCAGAATGCATAATTTTAACTATTAATCCGATTAGTTTGGGGTCTTCTAATAATATTAAAATTTATGGATAAACTTGGAAAAGAAAAATATTTAAAATTCAAACTGATTTTTTAAGCAAATTCTCCTTTTTAGGATTAATATGTAAAGACTAGCTTAATTCCTAGTTGTCACAAAAAAAAACATTGGTCAGCCTCTTTTACATGAAACTAGAGAGAGAGAAAGAAAGGGAGAGATAAGGAAGCACCTAGGGCAAGAATTTTCAAGGTAAATCCCTAGTCTCTTCTTTCTAATTTTAGCTATTTGTTTGGCAGTTTTAAATTGTAATCTTGGGTGTATTTTAGAGGGATCTTAATGTGTAAGTTCTAGGGTTTGTGTATGTTTTAGAGGGTGAGATGTGGGTGTACGTGTTTGAGAAGAAGGCTATTGTAGATCAACATAAGTGTGGGTTAGGTTTTTATTGATATCTCTTTCATTATTAATTGGATTGATGTGTTTTTATACTTTCTAAAAACCTTATTTTATCCCCTTCAACTTTTTAGTTCTAATTTTTCTCAGAATCTTACGTTTTGATATCAAAAAATAACTTTAAATTCAATTTATTTGTAGAAGTCCATATTTTTCTGTTTCGGGCAGCTATTTCAATTTGTCATAGAAAATTAATTACTCATGGGTTTTTTTTTGTTGTAAATTTTGTATTTATAGAAACCTCAGAAATTTCTCAACTTTGTAGTTTTGAGTTTCTGAGATTCGTAGTGTTTCAACTCCAAAATAACCATTGAACAAAATTGGTCTGTACAAAGATGTGCCATTTTGATTAGCCACTTTGATTTACTGTAGAGAAGTCATTACTTATTGGATTTCTGTGACCCTTATATTTCTAAAAACCTTAAAAAGTATACTTTAACTTTGTAGTTTTGAGTTTGCTAATATTCATCGTGTTTCTGCCTCAAAATGGTCAATATACAAAACTAGGATTTGTTGTTTCTAGAATTACTTATCAATCCATCGCCAAAACTTTGTATGACATTTTTGAGCATATTTGGGTAAAATTTGAAACTAAAAATCCCATTATTTTTTGTGAAACCTTCAATGTAGAATTTTATGAGATTTTTCTAGGCATGTGAAGAGCCTTAAATGATTTTATTTTGAAAATAGGTTTTTAAATTAATTGGCATAGTAAACAAAATTATTTTTAGCAAAACATTTTACAGTGATCTTACTGAGACACTTGAGCATCTAAAATTTTGTAGCATTCTGGCACCATTTTATATACTTTTGAAGTAGGATCCATAGTGCTCAATTAAAGAAGCGGATTGGGGTTCCGAACAGAAAATTCTCAGAAAGGTCCTTTTTGTCTAGAAAACCCATCTAGACCTTTAAAAGAGTTGTTTGAGTTATTTTTGGAGGTTTAGTGGTATGTTAGGCATTAGGGTATTTTGGGTAACTTGGCATAAGCTCAGGAGCATTTTTGGTAATTTCATGCACTTAGGGAAAATTTAGCAGTAGGCATGATTGAGTGGCAATAAATAATATCGGTATGGTTTATTGTTTAGATTCTAATAGACAAGAGATAGGGCAAGCTTGGGAACAAGAATCAGAACCGTTTAGCTATCTAGGTAAGTACCCTGCCATATTCTTCCTTATACCCTATTTGAAAATTTTATATATTGTATACATGTTCTCAGTCAAATGAAAGCTTTGAAGTACTTTTATTGCCCTGTGTTCATGATAAATCGTTTAAGAAAACTAAAATTAAATGTCATGGAATTGTTGTGTGAGTAAATGAACCATGTTCGGTACATGTGGAATGAGATGATAATTTGATCGAGTTACTGCGTCCCATATCCACGGGGAAAGTGGATTCCGGTTCCTGGTCAACAGGACCATACATTGACGCACAGTACTGTAGCATCGTGGTTTGCCCTTGAGTCCACAATATTGTTTATTTGGAGTGGAAGAGGGATTTTAGGTCCTAGTCAGTGGGACCATACGCTGACTGCAGTATACGAAGTTATGATTAATGGTGATAGTGTCTAATGAGTTTTCTTGATGATTATACTCCAATTGGGATTTTTTTGGTGCAAGTGCTTTTATGTATGTAAGTATGTTGAGTAATATTTTATTTTGGTGACATGGAATTCCTAATTTTGAAAAGAAAAACCCATGGCATGTTTGAAATCCTCAAACCTATTTTAGGGATATGGCATGTGTATTTACTGGGCCCAAACTCACCCTTTTATAAATTTTTTCAGGTGATCACTTAGATGAAACCGACATCCATCAGGTAAACAAGATCGGACTCATGGGAGATGGTCGTTAGGGACATAAGCCCTCTTAGAAAAATCATTTATCTTTACATGACAATGTAGTATAAATTTTATGTTTTAGAGAATTGGTTGGAGCATTGATCTCCATAGAGTTAATTGTGTAGTTGAAATTATTTATGACAGCTATGAAAATTTCTAAGTGAGGCTCTTGATAGCCAATTTATTGTTATAGAATTTAGCAAGTTAGAATGAATTTTGAGTACATGTTGTAGTAAGGCCTGACAGAGCCCTAGGTGGTTGTTCAAATGGGTTTGCGTCCGGTCACCGATCTAGCTCATGGGCCTACCCGTGGTTTGGGTGGTGACAATAGTTTTCTAGCAACAACTCTTGCATCCTATCCAAAGTAATATCAGGATTTCTCCTGATGTACGCAATTAGCTTCTGTTCAATCCAAGTGGAATTGGCCTCTTTATTGGTATTGCCCATTACGAAAGAAGGTTTAGGGCCAAAACTCTTGATTTTATAAGTTTTTTCATCAATATGAGATGCATATATCCTCTAACTATATCTAAGATTGCCACAGTGGGCAGCAACCTTTTTCTTTTCATTCCTATCTCTAACCCACTTAAACCCAAACTAAATACTACAATAATACCTCGAAGTTGCCCTGGAATGATGGACATCTTCAAATAACAAACCCTTAAACAGTTCAATTGTTTCACCTACCCTATATTTAAACAGCTTTCCCTTCGTGTATTTGTCTACATTTAAACAGAGAGTTTTCATCATCACAGTTTAACAACTCATCTTCACTTAACTCATGTTCATTTGTCACAGGCTCTTCATCACTTGCCCTTCATCACTTGCCCCTTTATCAGTCTCACTTAATTCTTCTCTTACTTCCCAATCATTGTCATCAGAAGCATCACTAGTATGGTGCATCTCTTCCTCGCTGCCATCCTTACTATCACTCACTCTCACTTTCTTCATCATCATATATGTCAGTTGCCCTACTAGTCCTAGGTTTACTGTCATTTCTGGCTGCCCCTACATTTGTTTTCGGATAACTAACTGATGTATGTTTTGCCCCAATAGTTTTTAAGAAAACATGAATCTCCCTAGAATTCTCATACAGTGCAAACATGTCAAGTAAAGACTTATCAGATGTTATTTCAGCCCTGACATTGGTTCCAGAAAAAGTAAAGTATAAGCAATAGCTATACCTAACTCAGGGGGAGGTCTTTCAACATTAGATCACTTGCATCAGTAAGCAGTTCCATATGGTTAAGCAACTGTGTTATAGTAGTGGACCCCGACAGTTCATATCTTCTTTCAGTGGCCATTATGTAATGTAATGATAAATAATTAGGGGTTTGAAATGGGGGTTTAATAAGGGGTTAGATTAGGTCTTGAATTAGTGCTTTAATTATAGGTTGAATTAGGGCTTTTAATAGGGATTGAATTAGGGCTTTCAATTGGGGTTCAATTAGGGTTTGATTATGGGTCTAAGCTAGGGGTTCAGTTGGGAGTTAATTTAGGGGTTTAAATTGGGTGTTCAATTAGGGCTACAATTACAGGTTGAATTAGGGCTTTAGATTGGAAATTGAATTAGGGCTTCCAATTGGGGTTTAATAAGGGCATTCAATTGGGGGTTCAATTAGGATTTGATTACTGGTTAAAGTTCGAGGTTTAATTGAGGGTTGATTTAGGGGTTCAATTAGAGCTTCAATTATGGGTTGAATTAGGGCTTTCAACTAAAGGTGGGACTTCAATTAGGGGTTCCATTCTATACATCAATTAGGGGTTCAATTAGGCCTTTCATTTATGGGCTTGATTAAGGGTTCTATTTAGGCTTTCAATTAGGAAAATCTTGAAAAAGAGAGACCAGAAATGGTGGAGTAATAAGTAAAGCGTGAAAGAGTGAGGAAAACATACCTTCAAGTGAGAGCTAGACTTCGTCAACATAGTGACACCAAAAATGGGTGCGTCACCTTTGAGATTTACGGATTATGTGCGCTATATTTTGATTTTGCTCTAGGGTTCACTCTTTCACAGATTTACCCCTCTCTCGATCGCACACCACCCCTACCTCTCTACCTCTATGTTTTCCCTCCAATTCTCAAGTACTTAAGTTTTCCCTCCAATTTCTAAGAAGACATTGTGTGAGAGGCATTCATGTCTTTTTGGATCGCACAGTTAATACCGAAGAGAAAAAGTTTCTTTTCGAGCGAAGTGTAATTATCAAAGTTAGTAGGAGCTGATTGTAATTAAGACACACCTCAGGGGAGTTTTGTTTAATTTGCCCCAAATTTAACTCCCTAGAATACTCAAAACTCGTGTTGCTCTTGTTTACCATATCCAACCACCACTTAAGGAGATCAGTAGCCATACCTTCTACTTGAAACAATAATCTCTTAAGATTGGAAACTAGACTTACAAAAATTATAATGTTCCTCATCGTAGAAGTGTGCCATAGAATAGAGAAAATAAGGACGGTCACTTGTATAAAGGGGTTCTTCTCAAAATGGGGTTCATAAGCCAACTAGATATAAAACCCTGAAATGATAGGGCTGCATTGTCTTCAACTTTGAAGCCCAGAGGGGATCCAAATCATACATCAAAAGCATGAAACAGTCAAACAACATATGATTTATCATTTTCTCATGGCTAGCTTAATGTGCACTCGTCATTTGACCTACATTTCCTCGTAGAAGCCCTTTTTGGTAGGTACCCAAAAACAACGGTCCGCAAAGGAAGGTGATTTTTTTTTTATAGGGATTGGTGGCTTCAATAGTCAACGCAGACGTTCTTCTAAATAAATTGTAGTGACAAAACATGCTTAGAAAAGTCTTACAAAACTTCCCGTTCTTGTGACTTGCAAAGCAAGAGATAAACGAATTGAATTGAGAAAATCCCTGCATATGATTCGTCCTAAATAAGTTTAGCTTCAAAACCCCAACGAGACATTTCATAGCTAAAAAGTGTTAAAAGCTTATGGCTTCACTTGTTGCTGAATTTTTGCAACATCATTTTAATTCAAATAATAGGATCCAACACCGTGATAGAATCATGTATTAATGAACAAGAAAATGATTTCGAGTCCTTTGTCCTTGAGACCCATTTATCCTCCCAAAAATTGTGAACTCTTCAGTTCTCCAACAAAATGGTTCAATCATTCGCAGAAGGCATCCCAAGCAGATACAATGTTGCACCAGAGCCAAGAAAATTTCCCTTACAAGTGCATCTAAGGAGGAGCAAGACGAACAATACTTGGAGAGAAGCACTTGAGTCAAAAGAGAATTGTCGTTGCTCCAAAAATGCTAGTGCAATGTTCCCAACAAAGCCAAATAAAAGTCATGTTAATCTTTAATTCAGAACCTTTATGAATATGTTTCTTTCAAAAGTGTGTTTAGCTGACCAGTGAATAATATCGTCATGTGGTGAATAAGGAGAGGCAAAACTACTGACTTTATAAGACCAGACCTACCAGCTTTATTAAGCAATTCCATTTTCTGTCGCTCACACTTTTTTTGGCCATTTTTTCTACAAGCTCCAGAGAGATTTCCTCCTCTTTATCCATTATATTGAGTTAGACACTTATATACTTTTCCAACTATTTGAAAACATGAATTTTGAAACAATTTTCTATCTCATGAATGGTCACATCCGAGGCGTTGGGGTTGATAAAGATATAAGACTTATATAAAGATACCATATTATTACGGGATCATTGTTTAGCCTTGAAAAAGGAGTAGCCATATCATCTACAAAAATCAAATAAGAATGAGAATTTGACATTATACTAAACTTCAAAAACGCCTCTAGCTTGTGTTTTGTTAAGAGAAGTGAAAAAAGCCTCAACACACAAAATGAAAGATATGGAGAACGCTAATCTCCTTATGCCAATCCACAATGTCTAATAAAGAATTTGGTAGATTAATGAGAACCAAATAGGAAATGGTACTAACACACGGTGAGATAAATTTGATCTAATGTTGAGAAACCCATTTTTCCCTAGCCTCTTTCGAAGAAATTCTATTTTACCTAATCATAAGCTTTTGCTCTTGTCCATATTCAATGCAACATGCAAAAGGCCATTTTTCTCAAGCCTCTTTCGAGGAAATTCCATTTTACCTTATCATAAGCTTTTGCTCATGCAAGTCTTTAATGCAACATTGACCTCATGAATGTTGATGCTACGTATATCCCAACATTGACCTCTTAAGTGATGACAATTATCTTGAATGATATTTTTCATGTGTAGAACCATTTTAAAATGTGGAAATGAGGGATTTAATTATGCCTTTTAATCTTGTTCACCATAAAATTATCAATGATCTTGTACATAACATTAAAAGGCTTGTTGGAAAAAAAAAATTCATCATCCATGGTCTAAGTTCTTTCGTAATAAGTGTGATAAGAACACAAAGTTAAGAAATGACTAAGTAGTAGTTGTTCAAGTGTACAAGCATATATCCAAAGGCAGTCTTGAATTTTCATAAGAAAAAGGGGCGATCAACAAAAAATTATAGTTGATGGGAAAACATAACTTGAATGGTCTCAATCGTAGTCCAAATTTTCATTGCTATTAGTATCAATAACACTTAATTAGGAACAATTTAAAGAACTGAAGCTAAGAAACTCTAGCGATAATAGCATCGCTAGGAGACGGGTGCGTCAAGAAAAGATTTTATTTTATCTCTTATAGATTATCAATCTCAGCTCTCACAAGCTTATCCTTAGTTGTGTCCGTGCCATCTAACTTTCTAACTTGAAAAGATCCCAATTGTGCTTGAGTGACTTTAATTCAATGTTGGATATTATCAAATCTGTTTTGATTCAACCACACAATTCAAATTTGTCCAATTTATTCCATTGCACAATTTTGAACGAAGGTGAGACACTAATGGGTGTAGTCCAAGCATGCTTGACAAGTTCCAGAAGTTTGCGATCTTTAGCCACATGGCTTTAAAATGAAATTGGCATGGCCCTAATTGCTTTGGGAGAGATGTATCCATGAAATAAGGAGAGTGATTTGATCTTTAGATGGAGAAGTTATTGAATACCATGGAATCAAAATGTTTGCACCATTCCTCATTTCTTAAAGCTCTATCTAATTTCTCAACAGTGCAATCCTCACTCCCTTACCTGTAATTCTAGGTTTGGACACGACCAATAATCTCAGTTCTTGCAAGCCAATATCATAAAAAAAACACTCAAAAATTTTCACTTCCGAGAATATTGAATTTGTGCCTACATGTTTTCTCTGTAACAAATGACTAAATCTACACATTTTAACTTTCCTAACCAAAGACCCCTTTTGATCTACTTTATGTGAAAGCCAAAAGACTATATATTGATAGCCTAAAAAGTGTAGTTTGTGGTCCACCCTGAGTTTATCCAACTTAATACTTGAGAATAAAAGGGCTTTGGTTTTATGTGTGCGACGTATCGCCAAAAGAGATACGAGATGTGAACCAAATGATATTTCTTAGTGTTAACTATAGTGACGTTCCCTGAAGCAAGCTGAAAAGGATAAAACCTTTCCGTTTCTGAAATGGCATTGCCCATCTTTGTCAGTATTGTTGGCTGGAGAAGGTTGAATTTCATGAGTAGATTACATATTTTGTTTTTGGTATTATGCGTATAACCATTCCCAAACACATTCACTTGTACGTTAAGAGACATTTGTAAAAAGGCTGCATTATCTCTCCCAGTCATAGTAATATACTGAGTCAACACCATTTGATGTAACTGAATTTACTATCTTATTAATGTTAAGTCAACTTAACACCAAACATCCTCCTCGCCACCACCATCGCACAAGTTATCGTAGAAAAATAATCGGCCTACCTTGGCTAAATTTATCCTCTATGAAATCCCAAGAAACATAGTCAGAGAGCTTCTTATTGCCAGCCCAATCCAGCCTCGAAGAAGCCCAATTGTTGATGAACAGTGCAGGCCCAGGTCCAAAGGACTTAGGGCCTAGACCGGGGCTGGTCTCTCTTTATCTTTTAACGGTAAGTTGTTCATTTACAAAAAGTGACAATAAAGAGACAGTCTTACTGAATTTATTGTGCACCATGAAAAACCTTTTAATTTTGTTAATAATGGAAAGTATACTAGGTATGTGTATACTTATGTGCAAACTTTTTATAAAAAGGTTCATAGAAATACTAATATGTCTGATGCACTTAAACCATATTATGCTGCTAAAGAACGCTTAATTGATTATTTTGAAAATTTTGATTGTAAAGTTAGTCTTATGCCTGATGTTTGGAGATCTCCTTTTGTACTTTGTTTAATTATTCTTGTGTGATAGCATATTGGATTGATTGTGATTGATTATGCACAATAGGATAATTAATTTTCAATCTTTACACATCACATGTTGCAGACATTATAATCTGAGTGTGCAACACTTTTAATATAACTGACAATATAATAAATGTTAGTTTTGATAATGCTTCCAATAATAATGGTGTTGTTGAATTGTTAAAGATGAACTTCAGACCTAAGGGGGAAATTTTTTTCATGTTTAATGTGTTTGTCATATAACTAATTTAGATGTTCAAGATGGTTTAGATGTTGCAGGACTATTTATTTCCAAATTTAGGGAAATGGTTATGCTTGTTAATTTTTCGGGCTCAAGAATACAAGAATTTAAAGGTTTGTGCACTCAATATACTCTGCCTCATAAGAGATCTATTACAGATGTCCAACACAGGTTAGACTCCACATATCATATACTCTTACATGTTACGATATATAAACAAGTATATATTCACTGCATACTAACCAAGTTCCGACAAGGCTCGCCAACTCTCCATAAATGGGAGTTAGCCGCATACATGATTGATTTTTTGGAGGTATTTCAAACATCTACATTTCTATTTTCTGGTACATACTACCCCATATCCTCTTTCACAATGCTGAAAATACTTAAATGGTGCAAGTTTTAGACAGATGGAGATGTAAAAAAATGTTTAGTGAGATAGTGGAAAAAATGGACCTCAAATTTATTATATATTAGGAGGAATTGCCTGTTATTTTTGCTATTGCTACTACTTTGGATCCTACATTCAAGTTGCTTATTGTAAATTATTAAATTTAAGAAATAGGTTAAAAAATGTGCTATGGTTCAATTGTGACAGACACGCTTACAACTTCTGTGAGTATGTCATTTGAAAATTTTAGAACAACTATCAAAATTCTGCTAACTTGGGTATGTGCGGTACATCATCGAGCGGTCAAATATATTATGGGAAGTATTTGAAGGGTTTTGAAAATGTCGTTACAAAAAGTAAGAGTGGAAGAAACTTCTACAGTTCTTCTTTATTTTCCTCTTTTCATGAAATTGATTCTAATATAACTCAAATATAAGCTCTCAATAATTGGGGACACTCGGCATTCCCAGTCAAATTGGGTCAATCTACAAGATTGATAATTATCTTATTAAGAATTAGGATTCTAAAAGAGTACTCAGAGGTCATGACGTGATTCTCAAAGATCCTAACGCGATCTTAACATATTTGGCCCACAGCCCAGTCCTACTATAGGTCTTTTACCTACAGTTATATAAAGGGGGCTAGTTTGCAGACACACACACACACACACACACACACACACACACAGAGACACAATCTTTCATTCTTTTTCAGAGTTCCTATCTTGTAGGCTCTAACTTCAGGGAACCCCACCTCGCAGTCATTCGTTTTGTCTTGCAGGTCATCGTTCCAGACTAAGATTTTGGATCAACTTTTTAGCAGCAACATATTGGTGCTGTCTGTGGGACCTGCTAGCCTAGCTGATTGATCTCAAGAAACCTTAACAGTTATGTCGTAAGTGGTTGGCGGCTACATGTCAAAACCACCAATAGAACCGTCGCAGCCACGAGTCTCATATTCATTTTTTTGTCAAAGTCACAAAAAAGAAAAAACAGAGTGAGCTACCATTGGCAGCCCTATGGCAGAACCACCAATGGCACCACCGCAACCACCAGTGCCTACACGTATAGCCCCACGCCCGTACAACCATCATCACCAGGGTCGCAAGCACCATAAACCGTTGACCACCGCTACAAAGCTGCCAGAGCAACTACAACAACCAAACCAAAGAAATAAATGAATACTCTGATCCATAGTTATTAAAGACGCAGGTGCACTTAAGGCGCAAAAGGCTTCTAGAGCCTAGGCGTAAGACGCAAGGCACGGGTGTGCGCCTTTTCGAAGTGAAGCGCAAAATAAAAATAAATAGATATTATTGCACTAATCCAATAAAATCAGGTAAAAATTCAAAGCATGACAATTTAATAAAATTTTAAAATTAGAAAGAGTTTCAAATCCAATGAGAATTAGTTAATCATAAATAAATATGGGCTAAGACAACAATTTTTTTTCTCAAAAGGGAATCATAGGATCTAAGTTTGATAGAGATTCCTCCTCAATTTCATCTTCTTTATCTACAAGGTGAAGTGAAGGAGTAGATTTACTTAGAAGAGAGTAACAGTTGGGGACGGGACGCTAACATAATGAACAATAATAAGTGAATAGATTTATTAAGGATTTGGAATTTTAGGTTTTTTTGTGGTTTAGATATTGATTTATTATGTTACGGAACACAAAATAAAAAATAATGAACGGTTGAGATGATGCCACCATGCAAAAATAAAAATTTAGGATTTCTAGACTTTGTTTTTTGCGCCTCCACCTCTTCCTTGTGCCTGGGCATGCAAGGTGTACGCCTTTTTGAAAGGGATGCACCAAGCCTTAGGCGAGGCGCAAGGCGAGCGCCTTTGATAATACTAGTGTGGATAGCCATGGGCAGTCGTGTGCACAACAATGAGCTGTGTGTGTTTGTGTGTGAAGTAGGTGTATGAGAAGGATGAAGGGAGAAAATGAGGATGTGTGTGTATGTGTATGTGTATGTGTGTGTTAGGGGGAGGGGGATGTGGGGTTTGAAGGGTGTGTGATGTGTGTCTATGTATTTGTGGAGTGATTTTAACAGGTGTGGGTGCGTTAGGTGAGCGTGGGTGTAAGGGTGTAGAGAGGGAAGAAGATGAGTGAGTTTTATTGGGGCACAACAGATTATAGTGGTACCCTGTGCTTACACAGGTGTACCACGAGGTCGCCTTAGGTTTGGCATGTGCAATGGTAGCGCACAGTGATTGTTAGGGTATGAAATTTCACAATAGGGTGCCTTAGACTATATTAGAATTTTTGGTAAATTTTAATAATTTTCTAAAATTGTATGTATTTTTTATATTTTCTGTAAGTTCAGATTTATAAAATTCTTTTGGAGTCTTGAAAGTCCATGATAAATTCTGTAAAAAGTAAAATAATCTTTTTTTTAGTATAAATAAGTCTCAGTATAAGTTTGGTGATTTTGCAGTTGATTTATTATCATTACTGTATCACATTGTGTTTTGCAAAACAAATAATTTAAAAATAGTTTAAATGCCTTTTAAATTCTGATTTTAGTTTTTATAATTCTCATATATATTTTAAAGCTGTTACAAAAATTATGGAACTTTATTTTCAGCTAGAAGAAATCATGACTGTTATTGCATTTAAAGAAATTACTTTAATTCAAAAATATTTAAAAAATCAAAAAATTCATATTTTGACTTTTTATAATATTTTAACCATAAAAGTGTTTTATTATAATTTATAATGAATTTGGAGTATCGTTACGCATTTTGGAGTGTACGAAATTTTCAGTTAGGTTGGCGATATGCAGGACTTGTTTTGAGTTGTGTCATTTTGAATTGAGGAGTGAGCACGTTGTGGGTATTTGTTATTATAGTATAGTGGCATAGTTTGTGTTCTGACAAATAAATTGGCATTCTAGGTTGATTCACAGAACTTTAAAAGAGGTTGTTTAGCTTGGATCGAGGTGAAGAATTTCATCCGAACTATATTTCATCGCTTTGATTTCAAATGTTTTATTATAAAAATTTTATGAACTATATTGAACTTTAATTTTATGATTGATATAATAATACTTCTGAACTACCCATGAAATCCTAACTTGAACCTTAAAGCGAACATTTAAATTTTTTTGTTCATTCTTGTCTGTTTTATTAATTTGATCATCGTAAAATATTTTGAATTGTGTTTATTTATTCTAAATATTGACATGAGTTAGTAAATCTGGAAGTTAAAAGGATGGTGTTTATTATTGGCTGTAATACCCCGCACCTATAATACAAGTTACAGTGAATCTTAGAATTTTAGTTATTTCTTTAGTGACAGATATGGTAATATATATATTAATTGGGGCCTTTAGCCACGATTATTACCAGCGGTTATTATTGTGACCTTTAGTGGCAATTTATAATGCTCCTAGTTGCAAATTAATGAGGTGGGGAGACTATAACACCCGAAATTTTATTTAGTCTACAAAAACTTTGTTTTAAACCTTAATCTAGAATTAATTATGTTATTTTAAGAGAGTGTGGGTGAAATAAGAATAATAGAGCTAAGTGTGATGGAGTTTTTAGAAGTCTTTCAATCTAGGGCAACTATATGTAAAGGAGGTCCTAAGAGCCAGCCATCCAAGAGAAATCTGCCCACCTCTTTTAAGTGAAAGTCAGAGAGAGAAAGGGGGAGAGAAGCAACACGTAGGGCAAGATTTTTTCAAGGTAAATGTAATATCCCAAACTTCGGGAGTCTGTTAAAATAACCATTGGTGCTCCAAAAAATAAACGGACGCTAAATTTAAGTAATGTTCGGGTATTAGTAGCAAATTGTGGAGTATTGTATTTCGGGTATGGGATTATGGGAGTACGAGGCTAGGGAGAGGGGTAGCGGGTAAAAGAGACTGAAGATGCTCATGGCGTGGTTGCAGTGTCGTCAAGTGTATAACTGTGTGTGTTCAGTGGGTGTAACCGCGGGGGTGAGATTGTGTGATCTCGTGGGTGTAATTGATATTGGAACATGTTTAATGTGTGTTAATAGGTGAAATCAAGGTGGGTTAGTGAGAGGAAGGGCATGTTAGTGTGAGTTCCTGAATGGTGTGTGTGTGTGTGTGTGTGTGTGTGTGTGTGTGTGTTTCGACAGGTGGATAAAGGTTGAAGACGGGTGTGTGTGTTTTAGGTGAAAAACTAGGTGCTTTGATATGAATAGTAAGCGTAATCGTCGCTAAACACCAAAATTAATTAGGTAGTTTTTCAATGAATTTTTATAAAGATCTAGAGCCCAAATTAGACAAAACTCATAACAGTAACCCCTAATAATTTTACGAGGACTACGCTCTGGAAAATTTGGGAATTTTTGGAGTCCGCGAACGGTGCTAAATGAGGGTATCGCGTAACTACAATTATCAATTTATTTAGCATAGTAAAACAAGTTATTTTAACCTAAAAATTTTATGGAAGACCTATTTTACAGATATGATTCATTATCTAAAATTTTGGGCCATTCCAAGGCCGATAGGTATTTTTCGCAAAACTGACCTTTTAGCGCTCGGTCCGAACACCGGTTTGGATTTTCGGACGAAAATTTTCTAAAATACTTTTTAGTACAGAAATGACATTAGGATGCTTAAAACAGAGGTTTAAGATATTTTTGAGATTTTTCCGGTGCCGAAAAACCCTAGGGGTGTTTTGGTAATTTGCCACCCCGAGAGGGGTATTTTAGTAATTTTACCTATAAGAGGTATTTTGAAGTAAATTTACATACAGTAAGATTATTTTAGTGACTTTACTTTTGAAAAAGTCATTTTGATGATTAAAGTGTAACGGGGGTGTTTTGGTAATTTGACCTAAGAAAGGTATCTTTGCATAAATTTATGTATGAGAAGCTTATTTCAGTGATTCTACTTACGGGGAAGACCTTTTGGATGATTTAAGTCCGAGAGGAGCATTTTGGTAATTTTACACCCTAGGGGCGTTTCGATAATTTTACATACTCGGTGATGGGAGGTTCATTTTGGGAGCATGTGTGAGTTTGTATTAAGTTATACTTTTGTTCTGTAGGCTGTATTCTAATGGTTCAATTATTCCGTTTAGGTTAAAGCTAAAGACTTCCGGTTAGGATAATTTAGCTGCAGATCCAGGTAAGGGATTCTATCTGAACCTTGGGTAAGGACTTTTGTCCGAACCCTTATTTGATTACTTGTACTCGTAAGTACTTCTTTGATATATTTACGGCTAATGCCGAACTCTAAGTTATGTATTGATATCAACATGTTCTTGCCCAAAAAATCCTAATGTTGAACCTGAATCGGTTATTTAGAAATCTTGTGATGCTCGCATGTTATTGCGGGCTGAGAAAATTTGATAATTGTCTGTATTCATTTTTCATAATTTTTGTGATTATATTCGATAATTATTCACAGTCATTTTATTGTTTATTTGTGATTTTCCTTCTGAAATTCTGATTTCTTCTGTAAATTCGATTTCTTCAGAAAATCCTGAATGCTGACTTATGTCAGTATGATTATTGTTATGAGAACCCGAATTGATTTCGGGGATATGAGCTTATGTTAATGCTCATTGATATTGTTAATTTCTGTGTTGGCCTGGGTACCTGTTTAGTGGGGAAGCGGTATAAGGCTGGTTGAATCCTGCATGAAACGCAGGCTAGTACCCAAGTGGACTAGTAATTATTTTAGTACATCATGCATGTGTACACTATATAAGCTTGCCATAATGGCATTGCAATCGCCCAAGATCAACATTGATTTTTGATTTTTTTAGCTAGAATGATTTGTACTTGGGTTGAAAGCCCTTGACAAACATTCATTGTACTTAGTTAGAAGGATTTGTACTTGGGTTGAAATCCCTTGACAAGCCTTTATCATATTATCTTATTTGATTTCTGCTTGGGTAAAAATCCCTCGGGAAATCTTGCTGTATTTTTGGAATGAATTTCTGCTCGAATTGAAATCCCTTGAGCAAGGAAAATTTTCGTGGTACTTCGAAATGCTGACTTGAAAAGGATTTTTATTGATCATTTTGGATTTTGTTCTGATTGTTAATATTTATTTTGGCATCTATTTCTGATGAATTTTGATCATTTTGGGTAATCATTGAGTTTTGATCGTTTGAAGTGTTTTGAAAATCATCGTCGGTTGAATTTTTCGGAGTCGTGTTATAATCTCTTTTGTAGTCCTTGTACGACCTTACTGGGCTCTCAAAAGCTCACTCTTCGTTTGGCTCCCTTCTGCAGGTGATGATCAAATGTAGCATGTTCGGGAATGGGTTAGAGTCTGTGTGAGATCTCGATGAGCCCATCACTACTGTGTAGGGAGACCCCTGCGTGGGTCAGTTTTGTCAACTCGTTCTATAAGAACTTGAGTTTGTAAAGAACCTAGATCTTAATAGTTCCAGTTTGAGTAGTTTTGTAATATTGAATGTGAAGAGTTTGAGTTGATATCGGATTCACTGTTTTGGAAGTATGTTATAGTGAACAGGATTTGACAGGTTTGATATGATCCGGTAGGTTAACGACCCTGGAGTTCGGGGCGGCGGAGCTCCGAATTTCTGAGGGCGTTATAGTAAATCCTTAAATCATTCCTCTCTAATTTTAGTCATGTAATTGGGTGTTTTAGGTATGATATTGTATATGAGTTGGTGTGTATTATGTGTGTTTGAGAAGAAGGCTACTGTTGAGCAGGATAAGAGTGGGTCATATCTCCTTTATTTCAAATTCGATTGAGGTGATTTTGTAGTTTATGAAAACGTCATTTTGTTGCTTCAACCTTTTCGTTTTGAGTTTTCTAAGAATCCCACGTTTGCATGACAAAAAATGACCTCAAAGTCAATTCACTATACCAGAACCAGTTGTTGAGTCAAGTAAGTAATCCTATCATGTTCCTTCTTATACTCAAAATATATAAACGTATACCAGATTTAATCAAATGAAAGTCTTTTTGAAGTCCTTATACTGCATATTTTTTCATGTTAAATCATTTGATGATAATTTGAGTTAAAAATGCCATGGTTTGTTCTGTTAGTAGTTGATTTAAATTTGGTACATGTTGCATGAGATGGTAAACTTGACTTGGTTGCTGCGCCTCATATCCAACGGAGAAAAGTTGGATTTCGGGCGCTGGTTAACGGGGTTTGTACGTTGATGCACAACATTGTTACTTATGGTTCACCCTTGCGTCCACAAAATTATTTATTCCGGGTGTCAGAGGGATTTCGGGCCCTAGTCCAGGGGGCAAAGTATGAATTATCCGTGATAGATGCAAATGAGTTCTCTTGATGTTATACCCGATTTGAGAACCTTTTGTGTAAGTGTATATATATGTAAATGAAATGAAGAATATTTTGGTGATAGTAATAGTGATTTCTAAATTGAAAAATAAACCCATGGCATGTTTTGAAATTCTCAAACCTATTTTAGGAACATGGTTTATGTACTTGCTGGATCTTTGCTCATTCCTTATTTTTCATGTGATGACCTAGTAGAGGCAAATCCTTATGAGCAACATAAAGAAGGGGCACCCGATAAGAACCATTAGCATAATGAAGTTCTATTGATTTGAGAAGTTCCAGTTATATAGTAATTATTATGGATGAATTATTATAAGGAGCTTAGGTCTCCTCAAATTTCTTCGTAAATGTTAAGGACACGTGATGAGTTTTTTTTTATTTGAATATTGAGTAATTTCTAAGTGAGGCTCTTAATAGTCAATTTAATTGTTTTAGAATTCAATAAGATGAATTGAATTTTGAGTACAAGTTCTAGTACGCTTGGCAGAGCCCTGGTGAAGGCTAATGGGTCGACTACCAGTCACGGGCCTAACTTGTGAGCTCACCCGTGGGTTTGGGTCGTGACATTGACGTTATAAGGATTGTCTGTTTTGTTGGGTTGAACTAGTACCTAAATGAACTAGTTAGTGTACATATGCATATGTAAATGTATCGAACACTGCCAGTGTGACTTTGATATAGTCTATTGCTTATGTTCAATGTTACCTGTTTTTATTTATTGTACCCGATATGTCTTGAATGACTAAGGATTTGAGGGATTGAGTTGATTCTTGTCCCTATGTTTATATCGAAATATTGTGGTTTCATTTAAAAATCCTTCTAAAAGTTGTTATTTGATTTAAATGTAAAATTATCTGAATCGGTTTACTTTTAATTCTTGATCAACTTTACTGGGCTCTCAAAAGCTCACTCTCGTTTGAGTTCCTTTCTGCATGTGATAACCAGAATTAAGCTGCTTGAATATGGACTAGAACTGAGCGAGGAAAAATGATTTAAGTTAGTATTGAACCCTGCATGGGTGAACTTCTCTAGCTCGTTATTTATATTTAAATTTAGTTTATCAATTATGACTGTACACTAAGAGTAGTTAATTGATTGATAGTTTAGTTGCTCTGACAATTTGTGGTATTATTTAGATAAGGCTGAAGGTATTATTGTCTTAAATAAAATTATCGAGCAAGTGTCTAACGTTCTGAATTTTCGGGATATTAAAATCTATTCTTTGTTTTTCAGCTTACAATATAAATAAAAATATAGGTAAACACACATGTATATACAAATATTGCATAATAACTGCATGGATCCATATTAAACAAACAATACTATTGAATAATAAAAAATTAGGAGTGATGCAAGTGAATTCATGTTCTGATATTTTACTTAAGTTAGTCGTGATTAAATTAGATACTAAGGTTGTTGTTTATAGCCAAATGAGATATTTTTTTTATAATGTTAATGTCTTTGTTGTCTTACAGTATGTGGTATGTATAATAAACTTTTTAGAACCTTATGTTTTATTGTATTTTATAAATAAGCCCGAGCTTAACTCGAGTTACTGGACTAGTTACATAAAATCAAGTAGAGACCTTTAATAAGGATATAGAGACCTTTAATAAGGATATGACCGGATGCTTAACATATTTTTGCTATATAAAGTAGTCCCAATATCTACATTTGCTGTAAAGGCAAACTAGATTGGCTTGATTTGTAATCCAAGAATTAAATTTAGAGCTTTCTAGTTTTGCTTGTTAATTAGTTTAATAACCTGAAAGATTAGATGGTGACTGAAAACTAGGATTTTCCAGATGCATGTCGTCAAAAATTGGGTTTGAGATCCATCCTTATAAAGACTTAATTTTATTTGAAACACTTAACTCAAAATCGAGATGATCGGCCATAAGGTCAACCATTTCTTGCTTTTATGACGGCAATATGTTGATCATTTTAAGCATAAAGGACTCAGTATTAAATGAAAGAAGCGTAGCTAGCCTAAATACGTGCATGTGTGGCATAATATTAGGTTTTTAGCATTTTCGTATCTTATCATTGTAACACGAAGACCCCATGCTACAATCCCCCCCCCCCCCCCCCCCCCCGCGCGCGCGAGCGCACATAGAGGGTTTATCATGCGAAGACTATTTTTAAGTGAAACCCAATAGACGCATACTGGTGCATGAGATCAATATTAACTCACAACCAGGATTTCTTTCTGCTTTTTCTCGTTATTGTTAACTATTTAAAAATTAATCAAAACTTCTTCAAGAACCCTAATTAACTGAAACCTGTCGACCCACCCACAAAAGCAAATGTAATGTACTCAAAGAAATCCTAATCGCACAGGATTCGATCCACCTTTTGGTCACTATATGGATGTATCTCACCCAGATTTGATCATTTCACTTTAATGTCCTGCAACGTGGATTTGTGATTGGGCCATAAAAGTAGATGGCTATTGCGCTTAATGCTTCGACATATGCCATGCTAATGAGCTTATCTTTGTTAGTTTGGTTTTTCAGTGATGCTAAGAAGCACGAGTTAACCCTGAAAGATTGTTTTTCGTTGAACTTTTTATCGTCTCCGACTAGGAAAATTGGATGGAAGTCCTTAAGATGTATGTTTTTGAAAGTTCAAGTCTTGAAATGTTAATTTTGAAATTAAAGTCCTTCTTAAAAAAAAATACATTAATAGTTAAAATTCTACTAGTGCTAAAATCTTGATCGCTTATGAAGAATACAGTACACGATTATCCATATACCAGAGGCTGAAGGAAATTACATTACATGGTAAACTAGCATTCTCAACTATACCAAAAAGGACAGTAGCTCTTGACCTACGGCTATAGCTGTCTAGTTCAGTTTGATATTTGCTATGCAAGTACATCTTTTAATTACTGCAAGGTAACACAACAAGTAAGAGATTTTACATTCCTGGATTGTAAATCTTTACATCCCTGTCCACTTATCCGCTTTTACATGCACGGCAATACAAACGTATCTATGACTTGGATAACTCCTGAATCGTAAATCTCTGTAAAAGTCGTCAATGTTTAACTTCCATATTTTGACAAACTTATTATATTATGTCTAAATGTGTTTGCAGCCGAGACGACCATGTCACATATTACTTATATATTTCTCTTATTATTTGAAAATTAAAAGATACCAAAAACAAGAGGACGGAACTTTAATCCCAAAAAAAATAAAATTGTGTGTGTACCCAAAAACAATAAGTGAGGTGGATATCGTAGCGTGAAAATGCCATAGCAAATTCTTTGTAAGAAAATATCTGTACTAAGATTACCATTTTTGTAAGAAAATAAGGCAAGCCGTTGTAAGAAAAAGATCTACTGTAAGGTTACTATTTTCAACAGTTTACGTAATTGGTGCGGATGAAACACTGAAACTAGCAAAAACACCATTTTTCTCCTCCTTCCAACTGTTGGGTCCGTAAGTAGTTTTCGGAACCAAACCCGGAAACCAAGAACAATGTCTTGTTGAATCTCTGGTTCCCACCCAATCAGAGAAAAAAGCAGAAAAAAGAAAAAGAAAAAGAAAAATTCAGAGAAAAAAGCCAGTCATTGACGCACCCTTTCGCTTTCCCCGTCAATCCAACAGTGAATTCTTTTTCAAAAATATAGTATCAAACACCCACCACTTCACAAAAACACAAAAGTAAACCCACCCATTTCACCAAATCAATCAAGGAACACCAGAAATCAGCAAGCTGCTGTTGTTTCCGATTTGGGTTTTTTTTTTGTGTTGTTCTCTTTTCCATTGTTTGGCAGGTGGGTCAATCTAGTTTTTTTTTTTCCCACAAATGGTTGCAGGCAAGGATTTTAGAATCGCATTGGTGATACGAAGACAGCTTGCTCTGGGTTAGGGAGGTAGAAAGTAATAGGGAGAGAAAGGGGGGGTGGAGGGAGGTAGAGAGAGAAAGTTTAAATTTAGAGGGAGAATGAGCAAAGAGCTAGGGGGAATTTTGAAGGCCTGGGAAGTAACAATAAGAAAGTCACAAGCAGCTGCCAAGAGAAGGGCAAGCAGCATTTTCGCGACAATGTCAGTTGCTCATGTGGACGATGACGAGGAAAACCCCACAAATGAAGTGTATCATGCCGAGGAAGTTTTCGCCAATGGCGACATTTACATAGGCCAGTGGGCCGAAAACTGCCCCCACGGTCACGGGAAGTATTTATGGGCAGATGGGTGTATGTATGTAGGAGATTGGTCAAAGGGAAAGACCATGGGGAGAGGAAAGTTTAGTTGGCCTTCAGGGGCCACCTATGAGGGACAGTTCAAAAATGGTTACATGGATTGTGAAGGAACGTATACCGGTTCATCCAATGATACCTATAAAGGCTCTTGGATGATGAATATGAAGCATGGAAGAGGGACAAAGAGTTATGCCAACGGTGATCACTATGAAGGCGAATGGCACCATGGGGTTCAAGATGGGCAAGGAAGATACCAATGGAAAAATGGTAATCAATATATAGGGAGTTGGAAGAATGGAAACATGAATGGCAATGGAACGATCATTTGGGCGAACGGGAATAGGTATGACGGTTGTTGGGTGGATGGATTGCCTAAGGGGAATGGGACATTTCGGTGGCCTGATGGGAGTTTTTATGTGGGTGCTTGGAGTAAGGAGCCCAAAGAGCAAACTGGGATTTTTTATCCTTCTACCTCTCAAATGGGGAACTTTGATTGGGATCCTAAAAAAGTGTATACGGAAGATTTGAAGGACTGTATAATTAGTCCGGGCGAGAAAATTTCAATACTGCCTTCACAGAAGGTGTTCAATTGGCTCAGTGTTGAAGGCGAGTTCATCCAGAAGCAGCGAATATGGAAGTCTTCGGAAGTCGATGATCGAAAGCCAAGGAGAATGTCAAGACAGAGCAATGGTGGTGCGTATAGTTGGGATTCCGAAGGGGATGCTGGTTTGCAGAACAGCCAGAGGAGAGATGGGGATGAAGGTTTGGGGAATCTTCAGCTGGACGATTCAGATACATTGAGGGGGACCCCACGACAACGGATTAGAATACAGACGGTGAGGAGACAAGGCGAAACAATTTGTAAAGGGCATAGGAATTATGAGCTAATGCTCAATCTGCAGCTTGGAATAAGGTATTAAGTGAACTATTGCTAGTTTTTCTTGTTCATTAATCTCTTTGTTTTACATGTTTTGCATTATGGGCACAGCATTTTGTTCAATCTTTGTTTGGCATTTTGATCCTAATTAACCATAGGAGAGCACTACTATTTTAGTTGCTAGATTTGCTTGTTCCACATCTGTATAGGATCTATAATAGCTTGCAGGAATTGGATATGCTTGAAGTTACGTAAGGGTTCATGTTCCCCATCTCGTAGTGTTTCTATGATGTGCTTTTAGTGCTTTTGAACGTGTCACTTGTCAGATCTATTCTCAAGTGAAATTCATCTTACCAAGTTTTCCAAGGGGTCTCTCCCGCTGTACCTATTTCTCTAATGGAACTGATCTAAGCTATGCATAGAAACACACATGAAGTCATTTAAGGAATGGGAAAAAATTACTTTGTCCAACCTTGTTCTAGTCATTCCCAAACATTGAGACAGATAGAACATTGTGACTTTTGCTTGTTGGAAGGAATGAAAATATGACAAAAATAGTTGCTAGTGTGCTGCATCAGATAGGTGTTTATCATCTCCGTCGTTGTAAGGTGTCTTGTATTAGTTGACTTGGGCCATTTATGACTGGTTAGGGGCCTTTTCTAAAAGCACAGGTTGGTCTCTATCATGCGTGTGAGGCCGAAAGAGAGACGGATTGCCTATGTGCAGGCAATTTTGTGGAAACACGCAAGTCGAGTGTTACAGACGCGTGTGCCCGCCTGTCTGTGTGCGCGCGCTCTCGCATGTATCTCCGCGGAAGTGTGTGATTGAATTGGGCAAAGTTCCATCGATTTTCAAACGCTTGTACATAACTGGAACACAATTCTGCACTCTGATATGACATCTGAAAACTTGATGGCCATAAAGTAAGTGAATGCGGGAAAGTTTTGTGAGACGGCCACGTAAGCACTTCTTCCTGAGATAGAAACAGCAACTTGACTTTGATTCTTCTTATACCATATTATGGAGAATAACAAGTTTTTCTTAGACCCTAGTTGCAGGATTCACCAATTCTGATTGACCTCGCTCCCGAACCTTGAATCTGCTCCCACTAAAACCACTAGAGCAACACTCCCCAATCCAGAACTTGCACCTGCTCCCGTGCAACGAAGTTTTGGATGGTAAGATGTTATGTTTGTGAAAAATCTCTCTTAATTAGTTCAACAATTCGGGGCAAGGCTGCCTGGTGAATAAGGCTTGGTGAAAACCCACAGTAAGGCTTTCTCTCTGCAATCAGAATGGGAGTACCTCTTGTTAGTTTTCCATATCGAAAAATATAAAGGTATATATTTATATCTATTGCTCTTAGGGTATACGAGTACTGAATGCTGTTTGGGCCCTATTGAGGTTGCCCGACCTTTATTTCGAGAAGTCTTAGAGAAAAGGAGTGCTAGATGGTGTTCAATACCCAGCTGGGGTGGCTCTAATATATTAAAAATGTACTTGCGTTTACCCCTCATGCTTTTGGATGATATTTATCAACCAACTACAAGATGAACTTAAGATTCTGAATGCTCGTCTCCTTCGTCTCTCTCTTTCAGATAATGCTTGCATAGTTGCATTCTTCCTGATGTAGTTAGATCTTCATATATATATATATAGGACCGTGATCCATTGCTAGCGCTAGCAGCGCTAGCACCGTCCGCTATATAATGTAGCGGACGGCCAATTTTCGTCCGCTACATTATGTAGCGGACGGCCAAACAGCGCTAGCAACAGTGCTAGCGCTAGCAATGGATCACGATCCATATATATATATATATATATCTTTCTGCTTGAAATTAATTTATGGCAACATTAAACAGACATTCTGTTGGAAGGCCTGCTCCAGCTACCTCACTTGATTTAAGGCCTTCAGCTTTTGATACCAAGGAAAAAGTATGGACCAAATTTCCCCCAGAAGGATCCAAACATACTCCACCTCACCAGTCGTGTGACTTTAAATGGAAGGATTACAATCCGTTGGTTTTTAGGTCAGGCCTTGAATTTCCACCCAGCAGTAAATTAACTCTCGTACTTGCATGTATATGTGATGTCTGATGAATCACACTACAAAAATGACCTTTTCATGATGATCCATGATAAACATATTTTCAGGACACTTAGGAAATTGTTTAAGGTGGATCCAGCTGATTACATGATATCTATATGTGGAAATGATGCTCTTCGGGAGCTATCATCCCCAGGGAAAAGTGGAAGCTTCTTTTACTTGACCAACGATGACAAGTACATGATAAAAACCATGAAGAAATCGGAAGTAAAAGTGAGTTTCGTTCTCTGTTTGAGGTGCTTGCAAGCGTAAACAACTTGTCTTTTTCCTTATCCTTTTCCAACCACTGCAGGTTCTCTTAAGAATGCTACCAGCCTATTTCAGTCATGTTCAAGCCTTTGAGAACACTCTAATAACCAAATTTTTTGGCCTTCACTGTGTGAAGTTGACTGGAGCTGCTCAAAAGAAGGTCCTTGGTGTATAAAATTTGAACAACTTGGCACAATTTCAAATGCCATGTATTGATGTTTTTGCTTTTATGTTGTCTTTGATGAGCCAGGTGCGGTTTGTTATAATGGGGAATTTGTTCTGTTCTGAGTACCCCATTCACAGGCGTTTTGACTTGAAAGGCTCTTCTCATGGCCGAACAACTGATAAACCGGAAACTGAAATTGATGCAACCACCACCCTCAAGGACCTTGATCTCAATTTGATCTTTAGATTGCAAAAAGTCTGGTTCCAAGAGTTTTGCAGGTGAGTCATTGTCCTACTAAGCAGCCCCTTCCCCCCCCCCCCCCCCCCCACCCAAGCCCCCTGCCACAATGTTCACAGAGCATGCATCAAGGAGGAGAAAACGAAATTGGGAACAAAAGTCATAATATGCTGTCAAAGATGGAACAGTAAAGAATTTAACTCTAGAATTTCTCAGGGAAATGGATAATTCAGAACTGATTCGACTAAATAAATCTGACAATAGTAGACTGTTGTAAAGGTTGAGGAACAGATATTGACGGAAGATGAGCATTAAATGGATTCTGCTTTGTATGGCATACATTGTTCTTTCGAAAGCAAAGTGTTCTCTCATGCAGGCAGGTGGACAGGGACTGTGACTTCCTTGAGCAGGAGAGAATTATGGATTACAGTCTTTTAATTGGACTACACTTTCGAGAAACATATAGCAAAGAACAACTCACAACTGAGAGTCATACTTCTGGAGTTTGCATCCCAACTGGTTTACTTTTTACTCTTCTTTTGTTATTAGTCTTATTCATGGAATACCTGCTGAAGAGAGAGAATTTCCTTTCAAAAACTCTTGCAGGGAATCCAGATCCTGATAGTGAAGAAGCAACACCTCGACTATCTAAGTCGGACATGGATCTTCTTTTTAATCCAACAGGGTAAGATATGCTTTTGAAGTTTATGATAAATCTCTAGGTCCCATCTATTCTTTACCTTCCCAATTTCCATTTCGTGTTTCTTCACATTCAGTTTTTTGTTTCATCTTATGTTCATCATTATCAATTTCTCATTTCTTTTAGTCCAAAGCGAAATGTTTTTCATAACAATTTTCAGTATTATAAATGATAATAACAGACTTGTTTACAGAGAATGACTAACGCGAAAACAAATAGTAAATTAAACCTGGGCCTATAAATTCGAAGACCTTCTGAACGAAGCACCTTCTATTAGTTTCCAATTTTTTTTCCTGTGCATAACTCAGATATCTGTTAGTGTCTCAATACAATTTTTAACAAAATATATTGTGTCCCCCTCCTTATTGAATTTTAGGTGACATAATCTATTTCTTCACATCTCAGATGGTTCTTTTCTGAGCTGATTTCATCTACCTTAGTCCTTATAACTTGGCATGCTTCTGGGGCTGTTTCATGTTACTTTTGCCAAAGCCGTTGCAAGTGTTTGCTTCCGAGTACGTGTGTACCTTAAGAGCGGAGTAGTTTCCATGCTCCATATGCATCAGGAGCTCGTAACATACTAATGTTTTAGTATGAAGGCTTTGCTCTTCTTTACTTATCGAATTATAAGTAACCAAAGGCCTTCTGTTTCTCTTTACTTTTCCCTTGCCTTCTGCAGTTGGGCATCCGTTAGTTTAGGAATGAACATGTCAGCGAAGGCTGAGCAAACAGTGAGAAGTTACGAGACTCAGCTAGTTGGGGAGCCAACAGGAGAATACTATGATGTCATGCTCTTCTTTGGTATTATAGATATTCTGCAAGATTACGACATTAGCAAGAAGCTTGAACATGCCTACAAATCAATTCAATACGACCCAATCTCAATTTCTGCGGTTGATCCCAGGCAATATTCCAAACGATTCCGGGATTTTATTTTCAGAATTTTCACGGAAGACACTTAAAGTATGAGATTGGGTCATTTCTCAGCTTACAGCTGATAGGCGTCCATGTACAGCCGGTCTTCACTGGTATGATCGTGCTTACCAGCGAAAGCAAAACTGTGGCTATGCAGTAAGTGGCCGTTGAGGAAATGGAGTGTGACTGCCAGTGCTATGCCCCTCAGTAAGTTGGCATTGCAAATTTTGTCTCATTTATGTGTACTTCAAGATCGTAGGAGTAAAAGTTACAGTATAGAGTAGCAATGTAGTAGGAGCTACACAAACCCTGTTCTAATTGTAAATGAAATATCATGAAGGGTGAGGTTGAGCTGGTGTTTTTTCATTTTGTGGGCAACTTTTTGTACCAGAAGGTGAGAAGTCTCTAGTTATTGCATCACTGAAAGAAATGTACATACAGAAAGTGAAATGGGAATGAGGTTCTTCAAGCATTTAGAGATGTACCCCTCCTTTTCATTTGGATGCATGCTTGTTCTTATCCAGTACCCTCAATTCTGTCTATAATCCCATTTTACCGTGAGTGAATAATTGCAGGAAATAGTAGACCTTAAAAACAGTTGTTGTGGCCAATCTGCAATTTAAAGAGGTTTTAGCGATGGATTTCTAACGCCGCACCTATTTAGTTACCGCAGGGGACAGCGAGTGGGGGGTGAATTAACATTTTTGTTCGTGTAGTGTTACGGTGCTCTTGTTTTTACATGCGAACAAGTCCTTTTCTGTAGGAAAACACAAATTTACTTATGTCTCTTCACCAAATCTACAATTTCTACCGCCTTATATATTTTTAGATCTAGCGTTTTTCTTTCCTATCTTTGCCTTCACCGTCATGCTACTACCAACCGCCTTAAACGGACGCTACCCCCTCCCTATCCCACGTCTCATTGAGTGAGTGATAACTTGACTATGATCGAACGTTAATCTCTGGTGGGGTGTAATTCACCCGATGAGTGTAACTCATCGGTGAGGAGCACCCAAAAAATAGGGGGCACTATATCTAAACTAGGTAATGTCATAATTGTCAAAGCTCCATGTAAAGTGGTCGGAATTCGTACACTAAGCTGGAGAGAGGATAACCACTGAGGTGGGATACTTCTATTTATCCCCATAATGCCTCTCCCAGTCACTACATGTTGCTTAAATCATCTAACGATGGATGCCTAAAGACGTTGATTCGATGGTGCACGCCCCGTTCGTGCATACAAACGTGCTTTCTCATCGTTGTCCTTTTCGTTTTAGCAGGGGTGAAGAATGAATTCGGTGCAGTATTTAATGTACAACAAAGGACTTCACAACCAACACCTTCATCAAACTAGAAGTCCCGGACAATATCTAACTGGCTAAATTAAGTATTGAAGCGTACATACAACAGTCGTTCCCCACTTCACGAATGTGTCATGGTTTCATGAACGTGCCCACATGCCCTTGTTGGGGACAACCTCATCATTAAGGATTTGGTACAAGGAACATGTAGGAGACTAAGCTATTAATCAAATTAAATGTTGCTTGAAAAGTATTTGCCCAGGCCAGCTGGCTGGGGACATGTGTTATGGAAATAGGGGGTATTGGGTACCCACTTGCACCTCTGACATGCTAACCAATTACCATGATCTTTGACAATGTTTGGCCAACCGTGCAGCACTTAACACTTTAGAAATCCGTTGCAGCACCGTGTAGCAATCAAGTACGATATGCTTTTAATAAAGACAGTTACTAGATAACGAGATTTACTTTCTAAATTACCAAGAAAGACTCTTAAATGAGCGGTGTAAAATCATAAACGTCCTGTAAATTCATGGATTAGTTGTTGGATCTACAGACTTGATTCATATTAAGGAATTACTATCCTAGACCTTGGTAATTGGACTCATTGGTCTACAAATTCAAGAATCAGAGATCTATTCTAGTAGTTTAATCACCAATAGTATGCTCTTCCTTCTGAAGTTCCTACCGCATCGAATCAAACAGATTTTTGCCAGATGACAAGCCTTACTCTCTTCTTTTGATATATATATATATATATATATATATATATATATATATATATATATATATATATATATATATTAATAAGTATCACGTGCTGCTTTGTACGTTATATAATAGTTTGAAATAAAAGTATTATGAACCTTGGTGAAAAACACAATTGAAATTAATCAATAAGACTATTATAATTAAATTATAATAATAAATTAGTTGTTAACTACTAATCAAATACTCGAAGTATGAAAAGTTAATTGCACAAAATATTGTCTTATTTTCAAACTCAAATTTTTTACGTCAATTATCACCAATATTTTTTACTATTTATCATATTTAATTATTTCTTTCGTCACATCAAGTTGTCGTTAAAGAGAATCTTGATTATTTCATATTATATCTTGTTATTGAAGGAACACTGACATTGTTATTAGTCTTAAACATCTTTCACAAATATCTAACTCTCTGAAACCGAACTGCTTAGGCAACAAATTCAGTAATCCTAGCTTTCAATGATCTTTTCAAAGGTTTTTTATTTTTCACTTTTGGGGTTTTAGCACTTTTTCCTACAAGCGTCACCACTAAAATTCAAAATATTATTACTTAGAATTTTTAGTATCATTCATTATCCATCTTGTTTCTCTCACTACAATGATGGTCATTTCTTGTAACGATGATTATTGGGGGTCAAAATATACCTTGCTGTTTATTTTCTTTTAATAACAATCTAGTCTATTACTTCCTCTGCCCCAAAAAAATTTATAATATTTTCTTTTTAGGCTCTCCCAAAAAAATTTATTAGTTTTCAAGTTAAGAAAAATTATTTGAGTGCTTTTACATGTTTACCCTTAGTACGCATTTTTTTTATTCTACTTCTCTCTCCACATTTAATCCTCCACCAACCAATTTCTCTCTATTGAATCACTTTCTTCCTCCCCCTCTCTCGGGATGGAACGAGATCATATAATAAGACTCATATCTTAAATAAGTATGCAGTCAAATATGATCAAATATTTTGGGATGAAGGTAGTATAATTTTCACGTATCTCTTATTTGTGAGATTAAAATGCAAAGCAAGTCTTTTTTCAACTTTTTCAAACTTAAGTTTCAAAGTTAGAGTACAATTTGTCGAAAATTACGCTTAATCTTAATTATATTTTCCCCCTCTACTTTTCAATTAAAAGATCTGTAGTGCACTCTAAATTTTTGTTGATAGTGTACTCTAAAACTCTATTTTATTTTTATGTAGGATGACTTTGTTCATCTTAGTAGTATAATAAGGACTTCTATGTTTGACACAGACTTATATAACAACACCAAAACTACTCATCTAAAAAGTCTTTATACATGTGTGCCTAAATATATTCTTTTGAAACATATACTATGAAATAAATGTGTGAAATTGAAATCAGACAATGGTAATGAACTAAGTAATTTCAATAACATTCACAAATCAACGTTTTTCACCCTATATTTATACATTCGCATTACAGGTTTAATATAAATACAAACTCAACAAAATTTTATCAAGAATAATTTATAACCCATATCATTCATCAAATAAAGACCTATATCATGAAAATAATATGGAAAAAAAATTACTTATGGCATAACGTTTCGACAGCTAAGGAAACTATAGGGTTAAATGCATCCATGACCTTGAGGTTAGGTTAAAATTACACGTATGTCCATTAGGTAGAATAAATAATACTTATGTCCATTGACCGAATGAAAATACTGAAAGATGAAAAGACCAAAGTGCCCATAACTTAGGAATGCAATTCTTCAAATGTCAGCCTTCGTCCCTTCATCTCACCATACAACCCCCACCACCATCATCCCTTTACACTTATTCACCTCCCCCCCCCCCCAAAACAAATATACACATACTCCCACACAACACACACCCCCTCGCATCCACAATCGCATCCACCGTCATTGTGTTCTTAAGCTTTCTCATCTTTCTTCAGCCATCTCACCCAAATTGTCACAGTTTTCTAACTTCAATCACTTACAACAAAGCATCACGATTCAACAAACCAAATGAACAAATATGAAAATTGGAATATGGGGTTCAAAATCTGCAAGAATATGTATAAGATTCTTGTTTGCTTAAAATACTATCCAAAAATACTATCCAACACGACGGCAGCTGCTGCCATTAACCACCACCGGAGCAGCCTTTCACCACCCCTAATCAGCCTAGCACTGCGTCCAATCAACCAAGCACCTATCCAATTAACCCATCGCCATGAAATGGCCCACCACCACCTCAAATCGACCTCAACAAACCATAATTGACATCAATCAGCTTCCACAACCCACCACACCTCTAGTTAACACGCCTACACAAACACACACACTCAACTAATATTACAGAATTATGACTGATTTGGTGGCTTTGAAATTTTTATCTTTGTTTTGTTGCCGATCAGACGTTTACGGTGGTGGAGGTGGCCGAAGGGGTGGGATAACGTGGAGGCTGATGTTCATTGGCGCCTAGATGAGGCTCGTGGGACTGAGCCAGTTTGCTGAGGAAGGTACGACGGCGGTGTAGGGGGACAATTTAGGTTGAAACCCTAATTTGAAAAATTAGAATTTGTAAAATTTTATTGTATATACCTTGTAGATGCAAAATGAGGGCAATATTAACATTTAAAAAATACGTATTGATGACACAAGCAAAAAAATATATATTTTTAACCGATCAATACAGCTTTATCTTGGAAACTTAGCGTCATTGATTATAATTTAATCCTGAACTCAAGAACATAGCTTATTTTGATGTTGGTAATTTTTAATATTATGTTTTGATAGTGTTTTATTTAAAGATGAACAAAGTCTTAGCATCATATTTATAAGATTAGACTAGATCTACTTCCACAATTTTGTCACTTAAAGATGTATTAGTGAACTTTTAACACTACAAGAAAAAAGGATTTTAGCGACGGACTTTTAGCGATGGAACGACTTCCGTCGCTAAAGGTGTTTTCAGCGACGAAATTTCCGTGGGTAAAAGCATTGTCCAAAAAAAATATTTTACCGACGGATTAATCCGTCGGTAAAACCATTACCGACGGACGTTTAACGATGGTCATTTAACGACGGTATAAACCGTCGCTAAATGGTTTTATCGACGGATCTTTAGCGACGGGACATATCCGTCGCTAAATGTGTTCTTAAATACCCAGATTTCTTTCTCTCTCTCTCTCTCTCTCTCTCTCTATCTCTCTTTCTCTCCCCGTCTTTCCTCTCCACTAGCCCCCCACGCCGGCGACAGGCCCCCGCCTCCGTCCCTCCCCACCAGCCCCCACGCTGGCGACAGGCCCCCGCCTCCGTCCCTCCCCACCAGCCCCCCACGCCGGGGACAGGCCCCCGCCTCCGTCCCTCCCCACCAGCCCCCCACGCCGGCGACAGGCCCCCCCGCCACCACCACACCGCCCTTCCCTCTCCCCTCAGATCTGTTGTCCCCATTACCACCTTGCCGCCCCGCAGCTACCCCACTACTGCCACAGCCACCTCACAGTCGCACCACCATTGCCACAGTTCCTCCCCCTGCGCCGCACCACCACCCTCTGTCGCTGCCTTCCGTGCGCCACTATCGTCATCCGCCTCTCACCACCACTGCCTGAACTCACTTTTTTTCCCGGTTAGAAATTATTTATCATATTGAATTAATCTGTTGTTATAATATAATTGTATGCTAGAAATTAATCTGATGTTATAATGTAATTGTCTGTTAGAAATTATTTATCGCATTAAATCTATTGTTATAATGTAATTGTATTTAATCTATTGTAATGTAATTGTATTTGATTTGCTATAATGTAATTGAATTTAATTTGTTGTAATGTAATTAAATTTAATTTTTTGTAGTGTATTGTATTGTATTTAATTTGTTGTAATGTAATTGTAACGATTAAACCCTAATTATCCCTAATTTGTTCCCAAGTAACCCTAATTGAACCAAATTAACCCTAATCAAACTGTAATTATCCCTAATCTAATCAATTAACAGTAATTAACCCCGCGTAACCCTAATTGAACGAATTAACCCCAATTAAACCTAATTAACCCTAATTGAACCAATTAATTGTAATGAACCCCGATTCAACCTAATCTAACCAATTAGCCCTAATTAATCCCGATTTACCCTAATTGAACCAATAAACCCTAATTAGCCCTGATTAGCCCTAATTGAACCAATTAACCGTAATTAGCTCCAATTAAACCTGTTTGAACCGGTTAACCTTAAACCCTAAACCCTAATTAAAGCATAATTAGCCCAGATAAACCCTAACTATCCTTAATTTGTTCCCAATTATTCCTAATCAAACCGTAATTATCCCTAATCTAACCAATTAACAGTAATTAATCTCGTGTAACCCTAATTGAACGAATTAACCCCAATTAAACCTGATTAATCCTAACTGAACCAATTAATTGTAATGAACCCCGATTCAACCTAAAATAACCAATTAACAGTAATTAACCCCGCGTAACCCTAATTGAACTAATTAACCCCAATTAAACCTGATTAACCCTAACTTAACCAATTAATTGTAATGAACCCCGATTCAACCTAATTGAACCAATTAATTGTAATTGAACCCCTAATTGAATGCCCTGATCCAACCGAACCCTAAATTGAAATAATTGAACCCCCCCTAATTGAACCCTAAATTAAATGCCCCAAATCAACCGAACCCTAAATTGAATCAATAGAACCCCCTAATTGAACCCTAATTAAACCCCAAAATTGAATGCCCTAATCGAATCGAACCCTAAATTGAATGCCCTAATCGAATCGAACCCTAAATTAACCCCTAATTGAACCCTAAATTGAATGCCCTAACGAGCTCTAATCAAACCCTAAAAAAATAAATATTTTAATAAATCAATTAACTCTAATTAATTAGCTCTAACGAGCCTAATTAGTTTTAATTAACCCTAAGGACCTAATGAAAATCAAAGTAACTGTAATTACCCCAAATTAGCCAAAAATGAACCCAATTACGCGCATATTGATTATAATTAGCCTAATTAGTCGTAATTTGCACTAACATAACCCAATTAAGCCTAATTAGCGCTAATTAGGACGAATCAACACTACTCTGCACAATTAAACCCTAATTAGGACTAAATAACCGTAATTAGTCCTAATCAACCCTAATTAGCTATAATTATCCGAAACTAGCCCTCATTAACATTAATTAGCCCTAACATAACCCAATTAAGCCTAAGTAGCCCTAATTAGGACTAATCAGCACTACTCGGCACAATTAAACCGTAATTAGGATTAAATAACCCTAATTAGTCCTAATCAACCCTAATTAGCTATAATTAGGCCAAACTAGCCCTCATTAACATGAATTAGCCCTAACATAACCCAATTAAGCCTAATTAGGACTAATCAGCTGCTTCCTCCCCGGTGGGTCCCACCTCGTCATTGCTTACTGATGACGAGGCACAGAGTGATCTCGGACAGCAGATGGGGCCCCAGCCCCAGCCGTCGTCCCAACCCCAGCTCGAGCCGTCGCCCCAGCCTGACGCAGATTCATCCCACACGCGCGTGCATTCTCCATCTTTCGTGGGTTCTACCTTAGGTATAGTTGATAACGGTGTTTCGTACATTTTTGCTAGCCTTATATTTGAACTGTATTAATGTCTGTGTTTTGTAGGATCTCGGCGAGGCCGTGGTCCGACACGCGGGGTACGCATCGACCCCCAGCGTAAACAGAGAGTTACGCTCACGCATGAGGGCCTGTAAGTACTAAAAATATCACCTCATGCCTTATATTTAAAATTTTGGGCTGTTAATTTATATTTGAACTGTATTAATTTATTTATTTACTTCTTTGGCAGGATCCTGGAGGCTCAAGCGAGGACGAAGATCGGCGTTCTTGTGAAGGGCCGATTCTTCGAGCCACTCCTGTACTGGAAGGACTAGGATGCCGCTGCGAGGGAGGCCTTATGGGAGGAGTGGCTGGTACGGTGAAGTATTTTTTTCAGCGTTAGTAAATGTTTAATTACAGTTTTTTTATGTTGTTAATTTATGTTATTGAATGCCTTACAGGAGGGGTTCACGTTTGACACTCCTCAGCAGCAGGTACTGGGGCAGCAGGCTTTCTTTACCTACATAGGCAAGAATTACCGCCGATGGCTCCACGATGCACGGGACCGGGCGAAGAAGGCGCTGCCCGCGGGTGCCCCGATGATGGACATGACGAGATATCCCCCACATTGGATATCTCACCGTGTATGGGGGGAGATGATAGATCGGTGGGCTGCAGATCTAGGTTGGGACGCCAAGAGTAAGAGCGGGGCTGAGAACAGATAGAACAGAGTTCCGACGCACACGGGGGGGTCGGTGCCACACGACATCATCCGACACATGAACGCGGTCGAGCACCCGGATCTGGAGGAGGATGAGGTCATAGCTCTGACCTATACTCAGACGCACGTGCGGAAGAAGGACAAGGACGAGACGCACCGGGCGGGCGACTATATTTCAGATATTGCCCGGCGGATCGATGTGAGTCAATTTATTTAAGTTGTTAATGTTTTTTCTTTCTATCCTCAATGTCTGTTTAGTTAATTAATGCCATAACATATCGTTAAACCACTATTTTTGCAGGCCTCGTATGAACAGCTAAGGGGGTCCGAGCAGCAGTCCGGACAGCCATCAGTGTCCACTAGTACAGCTGCGAGTACTGGGGGGTTGAAGCGATGGCTGGATACGCCGGAGGTCGTGAATCGGCCGAAAGGCCGCATACGCGGCCTGCCTAGCACGACTGCTCGTGCCGTGATAGAAGCGTCCTCACCCCCTGCTGCCCTTCCACAAACAACGGCTCCTCGTCCTCAGTTGGACGACGAGGAGATCCAGCGCATTGCTACAGTGTGGTGAGGATGATCAGGGAGCAGGGCACTGCTGGACAGGCCGAGCCGGCCCCGGATCAGCAGGATCCAGATCCGGGACTCGACAACCCCTGATGAACCCCTTCCCGTGCCCGTTCCTAGCTTCCCCCCCCCCCCCCGCGCCCGGCTTGTACTCTTCTCCCCTCTCCTAACCGGCTGTATTCGGTTCCCGGCTTGTGCGTATATAAGTTTTTTTTATAATAAATATTTTTTATAATTGATTATATATATGTATTTCAGTATTGATTATTGCACGTTGTTGTTGAGAATTGAAAATTGTATTACAGGTCTCGGTAATTGAAAAATAAAAAAAAATTCAAAAAAAAATTGACTTTTGGCGACGGATTAATTCTGTCGCTAAAAGTATTCCTACAATAAGTTATTCAGCGACGGAATATTCCGTCGCTAAAATATTTTATCCGTCGCTAATTTGACAAAAAAGAAAATAAATTAAAATTCTAAAAATATAATTAGCGACGGAATATCCGTCGCTAATTAAAAATAAATCCGTCGGAAAAAATGACATATTTAGCGACGGATTTAAAACATTCTGTTGCTAAACTATTAGTGACGGGCTTTTATATGAGGAATTTTTAGCGACGGTAAATCCATCGCTAATTCTTTTTGCGACGGATTTTGGGCTTTTAGCGACGAATTTCCCTGTCGCTAAAAGCCTGTTTTCTTGTAGTGTAACTTCTTTAACAACAAATTGTTTATATTTAGCCAACAATATTGTAGTTTAGTCTCACATTCTTAAAAGTAAAAGTTACACTTAATTTTGTAAACCTTTTATGTCTAAAAAGACTATTTTTAATGAAAAAATATTTAGCCATTTTAATTCTTTGAAATTATTTTATACACTGGGGCCAGATCCTTATATGTTTTGGTTTATTCATGCTTTTTTTTTTTACTAAAAGATGCATTAGTAAACATCTTTAGCATCAAAATATTTAAAGTTAGCTAAAATTGTAGTAATTTAGCCTCACATTTTAAAAAGTCAAAATATTTAGATAACTTTTAAACTTGAAAAGAATAGTTTAAGAAAAGAAATTAGTTATTTAACCCCCTTGCATATTTTACTTGAAAATTTTCATGCCAAAAAAATATTATTAATCCTATCACTTATAAGAGTGAAATGTACAAAGATAATAACCATGTGAAAAATATGTTATCATGTAAATATATAATATCTCGGGATACGATAGATCGTAGAAAGACAATAACTATATGACGGATATGTTGTCATGCCAATAAGAATATTTCAGTAACTGTAATAGGAATATAGGATCATGTACTTACCACGAACTAAAGTTATAACTAGGAGCATAGTTGTATGATCTAGCAATTCTTATGCATTTAAAATTTCTAAAGGTCTAGTTCTATCATAGCTTTCTTACATCAATATGTCCGTTATTGAGATCTAGAATTAAACTTTAATTATATGATAGTTTTGACGTATGAATATATTTGCACTGAGATATATACATGCATAATCATTGAGATTTGTAGCATACACCTCAACATACAAATATGTAATACAAAATTGAAAAAGGGTTGGGTTTCTAACCAAATATTCAATTTAGTTTAGGTAGCTTATGTTTATTCTTAAAGGCGATAGAAAATAATGTTCTCTGCAAGTTGTTTCACTAATTAATCGAAATTGATGAAGAAGATATAATAGCTTTGAGAATTTTGCTTTAACATGAATGGAGGTGATAGATTTTGATAAAAAAAATTCAGTAATCAAAGAATATGCAGGAATTCAAGGGTGATTTTATAGGTTTTTATAAGATATATTTTTTCTTTTCTTTTTTTTTAACTAAAAGACAAAACAATCCTTACCTCTAACTAAAGGATACTATAAGGATATTCTAAGGAAAGATACTTGATATCTTAAGAGAAGTCAAATACACCCTTATTTCTTTAACAACATTCTAATTCAAACTGTATATTTGATGGGAAAAAAAGTTTCAAATAAAAAACACCCTTAATCATCACTAATTTTATTGTGTGAAGACTTCATTTAAAAAGGACATCTTAAGGAAAAAAATAAAGGATTAGCTATTTAACTCCAGTCAGGATTACATATGCCTATAGAAAATTCTAGAAACTCTAATTTTACGATAATTTCCTTATACCAATATGTCTGTGTTCAAACTATCGCATTAAACTTTAGGTTTACGATAGAAATCTATGTACATGCCGAATACTTCAAATCTGTAGAATACACTTCGACATAAAACACATGAAATACAAAATTAAAAAGGTTTGAGTTTCTGACAAAATATTCAATTTAGTTTTCATATATTACATTTATCGAAAAAGGCTATTGAAGACTCTGTTCTCTACAAGTTATTTTCTTTAATCAAATATGATGGAAAAGATATAATGGCTCTAAGGTAGTTTAGTTTTAAAGGGAATAAAGGCGGTAGGGTTTGATAGGAATTTTTTCAATAATTAGAGAGTATGCAGGAGTTTAAGGGTGATTTAGGGGTGAGCACGGTTCGGTTGCTGCAGTTTGGAGACTGAATACCAAACCAAACTGACCAACCTCGGTTTGGAAAAAAAAAAAAACAGAGCCGTGGTTAAACATTTTGGTTTCAACGGTTTGGTTTCTGCATATTGAACGGTTCAGTTTGAACGGTTTAATCGGTGTGGGCCAAACTCAATTTTGGACAAATTTAGGCCCAAAATTTAATAACTTATAGATACTAATAAGCTCCCAAAAAACTGAATTTTTTTTTATCATAATTATTAATACTTAGTAAGATGTAGGCGACAAATGAAAATTGTGTATTACGTTAAGAGATGTAGGGTTTATCCCATTCTATATGAGTGGTTAGATAACTAGGGTTAGTAAAAAAAAAATAACTAGGATTAGGTAAAAATATAGATATGTTATATTAATATTATTATATACGGTTAGTTTGGTTTATGCGGTTTAAAAAAAATCCAAACCGAACAGACCGAACCTAATGTACGGTTTGGGGAAAAAAAACCACACCGATTGATTTTTAGATCAGTTTGAAAATACACGGATTGGTTGGTTCGGTTTTTACGGTTGGATCGGTTTCAACGGTCTAAATGCTTACCCTAAGGTGAATTTATGGGATTTTCATAGGGTTTCTTCTCCTTTTTTTATCAATAAAAGTCATAACAATTCTTTATTCTAACAAAAACAATTTCAAGAAAGATATTTTAACGAAAGAGGCTTGATATTATATTAGATATCAAAAACACCCTAATTTTTTAATCACACTCTTATTAAAAGGAATTTTTTTTAAGTCAAAGTCAAAAAAAATCCTTAACTTTAACCAAAACATAAATCCTAATAAGGGTATTTTAAGGAAAGAGACTTGATATCCTATGAAAAGTTAAAAATACCCTCATTTTTAAATAATACTCAAATTTAAAAAGGATATTTAATGAAAAAAATGTTATAAGTTAAAAACACCATTAACCTTTTATGAAAAAATAATCAGAAATGAGTAATTTAAGAAATAAAAGATTAGTCATCACAATAGAGCTTTTCCTTTTTCCACCCAGTCAATTATGTTACACATTGTTTCCTAAAAAAAATATATATATGACATAAAATTGTTGTTATGGTCCTGGATATTAGTTTTATATTTAGAATTGTTGCTTAATTTTACTCATATAGGAAAAATGTACTCTTTAAATCACTAAATTTGGAACTTTTAAATGACAACTTAATAAAAAAATTTGAGTTAGTAATAACAAAAGAGGCAAATACTTTGCATCAACAAAAATATGAAGCATTCAAGAAATAGGCAGCTATCATAAAAAAAATAAATTGACAGCTAACATAAAAGATTCGTGTCACGATTGAATACGTTAAATGCAAAATAGATTTGCTCAATTTGACTAATAATCATAAAATATCACTATTTGAAGTGATTTATTTAATTTGGTAAAGTTAATCAACAACAAACTATTAATCTTACATAAAAAAAACTTAACTCTTATTGTATATATGTATTGATAGTGCAATTACCAATTGTATAATGACAATAGTCACGTATAACATATTACAAAAAATTAAACTAAAAAAGGAAAAAAATAACTAACCTTAATCTATTAGTGTTTTCTTTATAATGTGAAAATTTATAATTTGAAAGAATGAAGATGGACAAAGGAACGGGAAAGATCAAGACTACGACGGCCGGCGGCATAAACAAGTAAATAACATGACAAAATGAAACTCTAATACATTAATTTATAATATAGTGGCATTTTAGTAAATATTTTAAACGTAATTACCCATTATTTAAAACAACAACAGAAAACAAAAATCACAAACTTTGGGTTGGGAGGGGGGATGTTAGAAAAACACCATAAAAGAGACAAAATAAATATGAATCATACATTAAAAAGTTTCACAACTATTAGGCTCCGTTTGACAAAGCTTTTTTTCCAGTTTTTTTTTCCAATTTTGTAGACTGGAGAAAATAAATGCGTTTGGCGCACAGTTTTTGTTTTTTTATTTTTCCTTCAGTTAAAAAACCAAAATTTAAACTAGGGTTGTTTTTGAAATTCTGAAAATGAGTTTCGATTTTCAGTTTTGATTTTTATTTTGAGACCACCACCTTCCCACCGTCGGCAGCCATCGCCATTGTCCACTACCTGCGGCCGGCAGCCACCATTGGTGATAACCGACGACCACAGCCGGCCAACCATCGCTGCCCCTGGCAGCCACCGCCTGCCACCATTGTCGGCCATCACCACGCCCCACAACCGCCACCGCAAACCACCACCAAAGAAAAAACTCAAAATAAAAACTGGGTAATCAAACACCCACTTGTTTTTGTTAAAAATAAAATTGAACTAGTTTCGATTTTTGTTTTGAAAACTAAAAATTAAAACTGAAAATATTACCAAACGCTACCTAAGATACCAATAATTGTTGTTAGGCTATGAGTGTATGTTCTAAAGCTTGAGTACATTAAAACTTAATTAATATCTGAATTTGGGAATAATAGAAACCTCGTGCATATATATATATATATATATATGTGTGTGTGTGTGTGTGTGTGTGTAGCATGTTTAGCATGTAGTCATCCTAACCCAACGATAGAAAGAGTTTACTTTATTCAACTCATCTACAAGCCTTGATCATTGTCGCTTGGATGGCTTTAAATCATATTTTTTTAAAAAAAATAAACTAGATAATCTAACACACCATGTGAAATATCCAAATACGCTTATATGACCATACCCGCCACATCAGTTCATAGCCGTATATTCAACCAAAATTATCTGGCCCACTGTCCTTTGCTATCACACGTTGTACACATGAACTCCACCATTTTTCGTCAAAATTGATTGACTTCATCTCGAGACCCGAAGGAGAAGGGAACATGGCTAAAGAACATAAAGTTGCTTCACAGACACCAAAATTTTGCCATCTCAACTACAACCACGTGATACGTGTGGAAGAGTGGAATTAGCAACATGATATTTGTATCAAGCTTGGCATTTGGAGTAAATTTAGCTACATTTTTCTGAAGAAGTTCAAATTGCGATAACCAAACATGTTCTTACAGGTATTTTCTTGTCTCTCCGTTCCTAATTATCTGATCATATTTTCTTTTTGAACTGTCCCAAAATAATTAATCACTTTCAAATTAAAAAAAATAAAAATGTGTTTTTTCATTTTTATCCTTCTTATACTTTTTTTAATTATTATTATACTAGCATTGAGTACGTGCGTTGCACATGAACGTGGTCGAGAGTAATTTTTTAAGTGATGTCATTAGCTTTTTTGGGATCAAAATAATATCATTCTATTATGTTCTTATTTCTTTTGTGACTTGCTTTAGAAAATATGTATATTTGATGTTCGCAATTGTAATCAGTTCAATATTTTGGAATCTTCTTTCTGGACTTCTGGATTGAAGAAAATTTTAATGGTGCAGCTGAAAAGAAAAGTAAATGGAGAAATTAAAAGAATGAATTTACATTTTTTATTTTTGTAATCTGTTAAATTAGTTTATGGTATACACTTAAGATTTGTAATTTTCAAGGTGCTTTGCATTCATCAATACGAAATGCAAAACACCTAGTCTTCAACTGCAATACTTGAACATATTTTCAGTTAAAATTGGAGCCATATTTTTTTTTTTCATTTTTTGATGCATATTTAACCTTGTTTTTCGTTTTTTTAACAGTTTTTGTTTTTTTAAACTATTTTTCATGTATTTCAGTTTCTTTGGTTTGTTTTTAGTTTTTTCAGCTTTTCAATTAGTTAATTATTTACTAACCCAAAATGCAAGAAAAAAAAATAATCATTGTTCTCATTACCCAAATCATTATCCAATGTTTATTTCATTCCAACCAAATTAAAAAGGAAGAAATAAAGAAATTTTTTTGTTTTTCTTTCTTTCTCATCACACTTTTCATTTCTCAATGTTTAGAATAGATTCATTACCAATATTCATTTAATTTCAACTAAATTTAAGAGGGAGACATAAAGGGAAGAAAAGAGTGTTATTGGCATAGTTAATCAAGAACATAATCGTACGAAAATGATTTACAACATTCGTACTTTTATAGGTAGTATATAGATTTCTCTCTGCATATTTAAACCTCCCCAAAATCATTTTTCTCTCTCATGACTCACATTCTTCCATCTCTCTCTCTCTCTCTCTCTCGTTCTCTCTTGGGTAGAATGAAAAACTCATAAATATAACGCATATCCTAAATAAGTGTGTAAGTCAAATGTGATCAAATAAAAATGGTCGGAGGGATAGATTTAAATTGTTATTTTGAATCACCTTAAAAAAATTAAGAATGCCAAATGTGAGAATTTTTAATATATAGTTATGTAATACCAAAAGTAGTGTTATACCAAAATGCAATGCTCCCTTTATAAGTAGTACTAATTCCCGTCACAAACGCAATGTGCACAAAAATAAGTTAACAACATTAATTTCGCTACAAATAATCCAACATCATATATAAGTGTTCATTGTCAAATTCAGTAAAATAAATTTTAATTTGTGAAAACCAAATATGTCCTTGTAGTTACTGTGATAAATGCAGTGAAGTTAACATTATGATATTTTATAATATCAAGTTTGGCTTTTTTGAATTTGTTTTAGCTATATTTAATAATAAAATTTAAATATGAAAATCAAACATAGCCTTATAAGTTGTTATTTTGCATTTAAAATTTTGTTTTTCGTATCAAGTTTTTTATTTTGAAAAATGTTAACATTATAAATAGGTAGTTATGGAAATCCAAAGGACGTGTTACACTAAAAGAGATATTATGTCAATATTCTATATAGGTAATTACGTAATACCAAAAGAGGTGTTATACCAAAAGAAATATTCCATTTATATAAACTATAGATATATAGAAGAAAAAAAATATTCACATCATAATGCAAGAATGCTGTCAAATTATAAAGTATTCTATGTTTCTAATTATATTTATATTAGGGATAATATCACTTATATCGCTTAGTTTATTGGTAAATTACAGTAAAAAATGTAAGTTTCAAAATTCTGCAATCGTATCCAAAATGTAAAACTTTTGTATCAAATATGCCCACTGTTAGGATTTCATGATCCTAATTAACGATTTTTGCTGATGTGAAAATACCATATTTTAAAAATGACAATATTACCTTCTCCTCCTTCCCATTTCCTCTGTTTCACGTCATAATGCAAGAATGCTGTCAAATTATAAAGTATTCTATGTTTCTAATTATATTTACATTAGGGATAATATCACTTATATCGCTCAGTTTAGGGATAAATTACAGTAAAAAAATTTAAGTTTCAAAATTTTGCAATCGTATCTAAAATGTAAAAATTTTGTATCAAATATGCCCACTGTTAGGGTTCCATGATCCTAACTAACAATTTTTGCTGATGTGAAAATACTGTATTTTAAAAATGGCAAAACTACCCTCTCCGCCTTCTCATTTCCTCTGTCCTATCTCAAAACCACTGCACATCTAGCATCACGAACCAAAACCACTGCACAAACCAGTCACCCTGTCCAAAAATAAACCCACCCCAACATCATAGCTGCACACATATTCACAAAAACACACCCTCAGAGCACCACCCGCCCCACCATCAATACTCACCACCACCTACCTCCACCACTTTGCCCACCACCAATTCATATCCAATTCCACTCCCTTTTTCACACTGCCCATCTACCACTAGTTTCTACTACCACTAATTGCGGTGCTACCACCCAGATTATCCCTTGATTAAATCCTCCACCGCCTTGTTGGACGCTGCAAGAGACGCCTTACCCCTTATTTTGCCATTAACTCCCACCATTCATAAACCAAGCCCGGTTAATATGGGCACCGTCCACCTCCACGACTATGGTTTTTATTATTTCTGCTGACCCGCTACTCCAAATATGCTAATGTGAACGTGCGCTTCCCGATTTGCATCGCCATCAACTGACGCACGGGCCAACGAGACCATCGTTCACCGCCGCTGCCGTCGCGGCTGAGTTTTTGCTGTTTCTTCTAATGTGCGCCTCCCCAAATTGTCAACCACCTACCACGACCCCTAGATGGCTAGGACGTCAGACAAGTCGCCGCATACGTTTTTGTCGCCGTGATGGACGCAGGAGGAACCACTGTCCCTAATTGACGCCTACAACGAGAGTACAAGCTCCATCACGGTTATCTCTGCACGGCCAGCTGGGATGCGATGGCCATTGCCTTGGGTTTCCCCTACCCCGCGACCTCCCCGGCAAAGACCTCTGTACAGTGTCGCCATAAGATAGAGAGCTCTTACAGTGGTAATTGCGGTTGTGTGGTTATGACGTCTAATTGGGGTTTAATGTCAAATTTTGTGGGTGTCGGTGTGTGTTTATGTGTGTCGTGTGAGTGTGAGTGTGAATGTGTGTTCTGTGGTTTGGGGTAGGGGGTAAAGGGGGTTGGAGTGTGGGAGAAGGGGAAGAAGAAAGAGGAGGGGAAAAAGGGCGGAAGGAGAGAGGTTGACACTCATGGAAAAGAGAGACAAGAGTAAGAGAGAAGAGGGTTTGGTTTAGACGGCAATCATTTCATTTCACAATTTTTTTTTTAACATCCTTCATATCAACATATATGAGTGATTTAAACGCTAACATGTGTCCTCCGCTGTAATATACCCCTAAACTCAAGGATATAAGCGATATTGTCCTTTTATATTATGGCAACAAACAAATGTTTTGCTTTTCCTAGACCATGACCTTAGAAAATAATGAATCCAGTAAATTTGGGGATTCTGGGAATAGATTTCATATTGGGTTATCGGTTAAGATTCTTGAATTTCTGTCAGTAGAGATTTGGTATTGAAGAGTTAGGCAGTTACCTCTCTACTCTAAATAAGGCGAAAATATCTCCCCATGGCATACCTAAATGCAATAGCTAATGTTGTACGGTCGTGATGGCGGTTTAGAGTGCTGGAAGGACCCATTGGTGGCGGTAGAATTTTAGTGACCGATGTTACGATAAATTTGTAGTGGCAGTGGCGGTGGCAACAACTTAGTTGACAATGGATGAGAGGATTATGTCGGACTTTTAGCGTGGTAAGATTCGTTGCTAGAACTTCCTCTGGTGATAACCCTCAGACTTTTAGCGACTAGTGACGGACTGTCAGTCGCTAAAAGTCCCTCGTAAAAGCTCTTGGACCTTTTAGCGACAGGCCATCTGTCGCTAAAAGCCCCTCAGTAATATATTTAGTGACGGAATATTCCCTTGCTAAAAACCATCCATAGTTCCTTCCTTTAGTACTTTTAGTGACGGAAAAAAGTCCGTCGCTAAAAATAAAAAAATTTCTTCCAAAACCCAAATCTGCTTCCTGTAATTCAAATTGCACCAAACAATATTCATCCGCAAGGTAACCAATCCACAATAATCAACTAATTACTGATCCATCAGCAATAATTTAACCCTAAAGCATATTGCACGCATATAAAAAGTAGTCAAATTCTATTCTAATTTAACACAAATATATACAATGTCAGAAATGTAAACATAAAAATCCAAATCCATCAATGCTACGAGAGGGTAGGGGTTGAAATATCCAAGTGGGGAGGGGAGCCCACAATTCCAAGAAGGGAGGGGAGACATGTGTGGCTCATTCGTCGTCAATAGTGGCATCCGGATCCTACTCGTCGTTATCGGTGGGGGTGCCAACTGGTTCCATCTAGGATTACGAAGCATTTCCTATGTTAAAAGAACATGTACTCGTTAGTAAATTTATATAACACTAAACCAAACGACAGATTGACTTCATTAATGTTAACATATTTGTACCTGATCCGGGGAGGGGGGCGGAAGGGGGGCACTTATCGAGCAACAGGTGTATTGCCGGGTCTAACTCCTACTCCATGGTCACTCTCTGTGTCCCCAAGGAGTTATGTAGTTAAGTGTTAGTCCTATGGTTGGATAACCTAGGCTGACGTCGATGATAACTACACATTGATTATGTTTTATAGTGTGATTTAAGTGGATTCTTCGTAATATATACATACACACTCATAAAGACACATATGAGAAGTGTTATAATTTAAATCGTGGAAATAATTTCCCATGTTGGAATATTGAACGATAGGGTTCTAGAATGGCCATTAAGTTTTGATGGAATTTCCTTATAATTTCCCTAAATTCACTTCAAAATTTGTTATTACCAGTGCCATCACAATTCCAAATAAAGATATCCATGACCAATTTATAGCTTAGATTAGGTAGAGAATTTTCTTGTGGGATGTTGAGGATGTCCACAATTCTCTCCTCTTCCTGTATTTGTCCTCGTACTGGTGCCATCCAAACTTTGTGAGAGTTTTCCTCCTTTTTTAAGCTTTTTGCTACTGCGATTTTCAACCATTCCTCTTCGTTCGTCCAAAAGATGTTGAAGGCTTGGATGATCTCTGACTGTGTCGTGATCAATTGCCATACCATCGATCTGCTCATGTTGATTGTCTCGTTCAGAATCGTCGTCATCTTCCTATGGGTCTGGAGGATTATCAACTGAGATATTTACTTGATGCAAAAATGGGGGAAGATCTCCCTTATAGTTGGTGTTGGATGGGGTTTTGTACAAAGGGTTGTCCCTGTGAGGGCTATCAGATGGTGGCTACCGAGTAATGTTTGTTGAGGCTAGGTCTACTTTATATTTTATATTTATTCGCTCTTAGGTTTCAAGATGTAGAGTCTCCTCTACTGTAGGATCTTCTTCCAATTCCATCTCGTCATCAGTTGGCTATTGGACCAGAACTTAAAAGTAATTGGGGAGCCCTGAAAAGCTTATTGGTCTTGAAGACTGACTGATTGCTCTATGTGGATTCTAGGTTCCAGTCTGGTTTCCTTTATCATGGGGCTTTTTTCTTTTTAATTAGTCGACCCTATTGTTAGGCTTTTTAATCCCGTCTCATTGGGCTTCTGAGATTCTTTTCTTTCCTTTCTTTTCGGCCCATCTTCTCCATTGGGCTCCATAGTTAGGGAGTTGAATCTGTTCGATGGCCCACTGTCCATGTGGTCTTTATTTGTTAATAGGCGTCTTCCTTTTTTCTTCACAATCATCGGCCGAACTCTTCTCTCTTTTGTTCTAGTTGGGCTGTATCAAATTGGGCTTGATGAGTATTCGAAGTAGTGTCATTTAGCCCATGAGATAGTTATCGCTGGACATATGACCGTTAGATTTTGTACCGTTCTTCTACGGCAAACTGAGGCTGGATTTTTTTCGCAATGACTTCCTTGCACCATTCTTTGTGATGTCTTACCCTGCCACAAAGAAAACACAAATTATTAACATATACATATTCAATTATATACTTTATTTTCCTTAAAAAGAAAGCTGGTATTAAAGGCTTCGTTAGGTCAATATTGACACAAATTCTAGCGTATTTTCCTTTTGTAGAAGTAGCGGTGTTGATATCAATCTTGAAAGGCTTCCCCAGTTGTTCTCAAGTATTGATAAGTATATTCTCTTCATAGTATTCAATCGGTAATTCAGGGAATCGTTGCCAAATCATTGTTTGGATATCTGTTGCCTTAGATGGCTTAAAGTTTGGTTCCCATTTTCAGACCGTGAGACATTGGTTCCTCAATTAGTAACGTTATTGTAGTCCTCCGAGAAACTAAATTTGATTAGGTAGAACCCTTCATCAAGGTCAACCATTTTAAAATCCCCCTACAAGCTCCATAAATTCTAGAGCATGGTGGTGAATGCTCTGTAGCCAATGGACTTTCTATTTAGTTTCACAATTGGGTTTTCTTCCAAGGCTTTCTAATTTTCTAATTAGGTTTGGAGATAGGTTGATGTGGGGAATTACGGAATATTGGTTACGTTCCTCTTCCATATTTTCTTCCGTCATCTCATCTTCTTCATTCTCATCATTTGATGACATGTTTAAGGCTCGTGGATAAAAAAAAAAAACAATAGCCAGAGGGGAGGAGGATGGTGTCACTACTTTTCTATATGATTTTAATTTGGTTAAGTGATCTAATGAGGAATGCTATTTTGGTTGTGGGTCATCTAATTGTTGAAGTTAGTAGTGGGCATCATTGCTCTAGCCTATGAACATTTTTCACCTTTTTGGGGTTTTTTTGGTTTAATCTGGTATAATTCTCCTCTGTTCCAGTTGAATCTAGGGCTACGTCGTGTTCTCCGAGAGATGAAGATGGAGATGGTGGTCAATTGCCATGGAAGGCATCGTGGGATGCCTTAAGATCCATGGCTTGATTGAGATTTGACTATTGGTAAAGAAGCTGGGGTTCCAGGCTTTAAATGTGATATACCTCAAATATAACTCCCAATAATTAGGGAATACCCGGCAATCCTAGTCGAACTGGGAGACTGATAATTATCTTATTAGAGATCATGATGTGATCCTCAACGATTCTAACGCGATCCTAACACATCTAGCCTACGGCCCAGTCCTACTAGGGCTCTTCTTCCTACCACTATATAAAGGGGTCTCCCCCCCCCCCCAGGTATGAGGAGACTACACACATTCATGCTTTTTCAGAGTCATTATCATGTAACTGCGCTCTGACTTAAGCATCAGAGAGTTCTCCGCGGGAACCCCACCCAGGGGTCACTTGTTTTCTGTCTTGCAGGTCATCGGTCCAGGCTCGGGTTCCACAACATACGCGGAGCATATTTTTAGCAGCGACATTTTGGCACCATCCGTGGGACCCGCCAACCTAACCTATCGACCTCAAGAAAAGTCAAATAGTTGTTTCACGAGCGGCTGGCAGTAATGTGTCGGAACCACCAACACAATGATGCATCGCCACAGTACTCCGCGCCACAGTCACAAAGCTGCCGAAGCAGCCACACATCAGAAAAAAATCACAAAAGATGGAGTAGACGCTGCCACTATTGCAGCAGCGCCACCAAAGACTATCATCAACAAAGCCCTCGGTCAGAGGTTGCTGCCGCCACAATACTCCATGTATCGCTAATGGCAGAACCAATCAGTCCCGTCTTTGACACTGTGCCATCCAATACTACAATCGTGACACTACCTTGACTGCCATCAGCAGCCAACAGACACCACCGTCGTCAAAAAGTCTAACAAAAACAGGAAGCAACATCAGTGTCACCGACGGCACTGCCAGCGGCCCTATCACAAAAAAAGAAGAAGAGAGAACAAGACACAGCAGCGCCACCATCGGGCTCGCGCGTCACCACCGTGACCAGCGATAGCACTAATCGCCGCCGTCGCACCTCAACAGTTTCCAAATCAGCATCACCGTGGGTCACCATTAAGCTCCCGTTCCTCACCATCACAGCAACAGGAAAAGAGCCGCCGCCGTCTACCACAATCGGTGGCTACCGTATCCACCACACGCCGCCGACGCCATCACCACCGCTGCACATAGCCAGTAGATCACCGGCCCAGGGTGAAAACCCTAAATAAACAAGATCACCACCAGCGCCGTCATGCAAGCAATCAATGGCAAAGCCCTGTAGAGGGGCTGCCTTTATCGAGAGAAGCCTCATTGCGGACAAATGATGGTCGCCCGCCACCCTTTTTCCAGATCCGTGCTACTGACACCATCGCAATCAAGTGCCGCCATCATTGCCACCATGACAGGTCTACCGAGAAACATTGGCGCAACACTACCACAGGCCCGGGCCCACAAAATTACTGCCATCACAGTGAGGTGACTGGTGCAGATCTCGATACTGAGACAATAGCGCCACTTAAAACACCATCACCCATCGGCGTCATCACCTCCGCCGACCACAAGATCCCCAAGGCCATCTGGCATCGTCCCGTCAGGACACACATCACCGCAACAACTCCTAGAACAGCCGTGAAGGGCGCTCCCCACAGTCGCTGCCATCACCGCCACAAGTTCAAAACTCTGGCCCCGTACACGCCGCCAGAGTCATCGGCGACGCAAAGCTACTGGGACCAACAACAAACATCTCAATGAAAAAGAAAAAAAAGAGAGATCTAGCTACCGATGTCGGACAACCATCACCAACGCTAACGGAGTCACGGGCAACACAAACCGTTGACCATCGCTACAATGCTGTCGGAGCAGCAACAAGAAGTAAACAAAGAAACATAGAGGAAAAACCAGTAGCGGGGCCTCTGCATAGATTTAAAACCCTAACGGATCACCACCGCCACAAAAGGTGTGTCCCCTTTCCATTAACATCTACGGCACCACGACGGGCAGCATTGCCAGGGCCACCCCATTAGCGCCGCTCTGTCACCATTGTCCAAGGAAGCTAGCTCCACCACCACCGCCGACAAGGGCTGGCACCGAACAACGATGGCAACACGCCGTCTTGCTCGGACCTACTCAATCAGCCTCCGCTACGGTACAAACAGGAGGCCTGCCACCGACAGCCATCATCGGTGGTTACCAACAACCCGCGGCGTTTCACCAAGCAACATCGCTGGACCACCACAGCCACCACAATCGACCGCACAACCGTCAAAAAATTGTCAGAGCAGCACCAACAATATCCCAAGAAAATAAAAAAAAGGGAACAAGAAGAAATTGATCGCGCCATCTGAACGACTCTTCTGGTAAGGTGCTGGCGCCGTACCATCGTGGCCTCACTCGACGCCGCGCCGTCCACCACGGTTGGCAGCAACAACTCACCGCCGGTCAACGGTCAAGCGATGGCCACTCTAATCACCACCACAACTCGTGACAGTGCCAATAGGAGCCGTCACTCAATCTCCACCATGGCCACGCCATTGATACGTTACTGAAGACCCACCGCCGCACTGAATCAGTTAGCACCGTCAACTGATAGGGACCGTTGCCGTCAAACTTTAGCCTTGGTAATTTCACTCCATTCAGTAGATGGCAAACCGTCGACGCCACCTCTGTCAAACTCTCAGCCATCGCTGGGCACACAGTATTGTCGCCACAGATCTTCGGCAAAGGGTGACCGCAGAGGTGTCATCGTTGTGGCTTCTCTGATCTGGCCATCAATCATACAAACAGAAGTGGAGGAACCGCCCCACCGTCACGCCGCCGACTGGCCAAGCCAACTGTTGGTCTTTCGATCAATGCAAAGAAAGGCCAGATGAAAAATAGGAAAGAGTATCTTACCCCCTCGGCATTATATATCCGATCATACAGTGACTGACTATCAACGGTCAAACGTTCACACCAGCGTATGCTACCAATGCAACTGGTGAATCACAGCACTTTGCGCTTCATCCGCCCCCGAGGGCACGTACGACAAGATCTCTAAGTTTTGTCCAGCCCCCCAGGGCATTTACATGAGCTCTACGCTACATTCCCCCTCAAGGGCGCGTACGAGAACTCTAAGTTCCGTCAACCCTCTGAGGGTATTTACATGAGCTCCATGTTCCATTCCCCCTCAAGGGCACTTATCAGAACTCTACGTTCCACTAGCCCTCTAAGGCGGTCCCTCAAGGGACAAACACCCTCAAGGGTGACAAGATAGAGCTCAAGTTCTATCCGAACGGTTTATCTATAGTTCTAACCCGTGAAATGGCAAAACCTAGTGGGAGTTCGTCGCCCTACCCTGTTTTGTTAATTTGAAACCTGGCCGAGCGTGAATGCGAGGCTTCTTTGCCAGCCCTGAGATGACGATAAGGGTTCACGTCAAAATAAAACGCAGGCATGATGTGGTCAGCTCAAGCTAAAGAACACACACTTGCACAAAACAAACACCCTCCACATCAGAGGTGACCCCTCAAGGGGACATTCAAACACTTAGCACATGCAACAACTTGCATGCACAGCTCTATGTCCTCTATCTACAGAGGCTAACGTGGGGTACAACATCTAATGGATCCCGAGATCCCATGATTCATCTTCCTAAAGATGATTTCGAGTAGCCTACTTAGGCGACATTCGAAAGACCTAGCTCTCAAGAGCTAGAGTTCTAGCTTCCTACTCGGGCAAAGTTCTAAGGCTTAAGCTCCCAAAAGCTTAGGTCCAAGCACATGGAGTAGAGAAATATTATTACCCCTACAAGCGGTGGAGAATCACTAACAAATATGGTGCGTGTCTTAAGACACCAGGTATAAACTTCCGCAGCCAAATATTTTGGCTAAGGAAGTGGGGGGCTTATGATATACCTCAAATATAACTCTCAATAATTGAGGAATACCCGACATTCCTAGTTGAATTGGGAGACCGATAATTATCTTATTAGAGATCATGACGTGATCCTCAAGGATCCTAACGCGATCTTAACACATCTAGCCTACGGCCCAGTTCTACTAGGGCTCTTCTTCCTACCACTATATAAAGGGGTCTACCCCCCCAGGTATGAGGAGACTACACACATTCATGCTTTTTCAGAATCATAATCATGTAGCTGCGCTCTGACTTAAGCATCGGAGAGTTCTCCGCCAGGAACCCCACCTGGCGGTCACTCGTTTTCTGTCTTGTGGGTCATCGGTCCAAGTTCGGGTTCTACAACATACGCGGAGCATATTTTTAGCAGTAACAAGAGGGAAGGAGAAGGAAAGAGCTCACCCCTCGAGGTTATGCAACGCATAGAACAAAATGACAAGGCATAGAACATGATCTGAATTAATGCGAACAAATCCAACAACACAATCAAATATATAATCAAGCCGGCTTAATATTTTGGCATCAGAAAAAGGTGCGTGTGTGTACGATTGACAATATGAAGAATTAGAATGATGTAATCACTTATTCAATATGGAACTCTAACAAAGCCAACAATGGCCATCAACAACCAATATTTTCCAAATGAAGTGCAAGCAAACCATCTACCATAATCTAAATCAATATGTTCGCATGAATCCTCAACAAGTAAGCTATTTATTTCATGATTACTGACAATTTAAACATATCATGACGTATAAGTTTAGCATATAGTCCAATGTTGAATAGAGCATTAAGTTTTACCCTCTGGATGAATTACCAAGTATTCGATCTCATGAGAGAGAATTCTTGAAGTCTTCTTTATTTTTTTACAAGCTTTAACGCTCTACTCATTTTAAGTAACATCTCAAATCTTGGAATGCCTACTCCCCCTTAAGACTTAGATTGTTACTCATCCTTTTCAATTTTTTTGGAACCTTTTACTTGTTGCTATATGCCTTTACTTTGGACAATCTACCATCACAATTTAGGTCTTCAACTTATTATCACACCCATGCACACACAAAATGCACAGCCATTCATACCCCCTCCCCCCCCACCCAAAAAAAAAAACAAGTTATGTTGTTAACGGTCTTGATGTTTGTAAAAAAGATTTTATCTTTTTATTTTAGATTTTTTTTGTTTTTAAAGGGATGTTCGTAACTCTAGTTAGTGATCATTGTCTCAAAATTCTCTCTTATCTAAGCAAACTAGAAGTTCTGGAGAAAATGACAATGCAGCAACACAGGTTGATATGCTGCCATAATCATTTCTTAGTGCCTTTGCTTAATTAAGGATTAATTATTACATGAAAAAAATTATATTTCACTCTCTTTGATATGCATGCAAGAGTTTTAGACTACCGACGGTGTTCTTGTGCCCAAGGGTGACATTTTTGTCGCAGAGGTTAAGGCTGAGAAAAAGAAGAAGAAAACAACCAAATTGAAGAAGGCTATTATGCTTGTAACTAGTGGAGTTGGCAAGAAGAAAGTTCAAGGTGAACTGCAAGCCAAAGGAAAGAGGGTAAATGCTCTTTTACCCCATGTACTTTAGAGCGGTTGCAATATAGTTCCCTCTAGTTTAAAAAGTTAAACTAAACCTCTCTGCACTCATCAAAACTGGGCAAAAATGAACGACTGTAACTGAGCTTGTTGAAATGTCAAAATTACCCTTCTTTTAAATACAGCATTGAAGACTATATCAGCCGTTCTCAAACTATTCGTTTCCCAAAGTTCTTAAACTCTCTGTCTCCTAAATCTCTCTACAAATTGAAAATTGAAGACTGAGTGAAGATTAAAGATTGGAGATCATCGAATAAAATAGATCGTAAGTTGGCTGAAAAAAACATCGAGGGGTACATGAAGATTGAAGACCAAACACCGCATAGTAAGAGGTACATTTTGTTCCCCTTTGATCACTTTTGTTTTGCAAAATCAAGGTATATGTTATTCAAAATCACAGTTAGCACACTCATTATCCACTCTTAAATTTGTATAAACAGTTTAGGACTTTCAATTTAAGGTTTTCTATTTTTAATTTGGTACATTCCACTAAACACTTTCAATTTAAGAATTAGTGTTTACATTACTACGTTTTTGTTATATGCAAGGTTTACATTTCATGCAACTTTGCATGTACAAGTTGACATAAAAATGAGACATTTTAAAAATGCATGTATGTAAGGGACCGCAGTGTTTGTTGTGGGGGTAGGGCGTGGGTTGTGCTACCTTTTTGTTAGACCATAGTTGATGAATCATTGCTTATGTTTGCCTTCATGATATATTTTATTATTACTTTAATAAACTGTGCATTTAACTTGAGTGGATGATTAAGCATGTCAATCATACATATTGCAATTAAATGTACATAATTCATATAGTTTGCCTTAGGGATTTCTTATTGCTTAGTAATAAATTTTTATTATTTTATTGCAGATAAAATGGTTGTGTTTGACAGAGTAACCCTAGAAATCCATTATTGGGGACTTTTAGTAGTAAACCAAATACGTCATACCAAAGTGATTTAATTTTATGACTATGACTTAAACTTGGTAGCTTACTAGGAGCTAAGAGAAATCTTAGGAGATTTGAAGCTACATTGTTCTAGCTTTCTTTACTATGTCATACATGGGGTTAGCTTTGACCATGGGCTGAAGGCTATTATAGATGATAGGGGTGTGGTTGACATGATTAGGTATAATAGGAACATTGGTTGTTTACCTATTTATGTAGAAAGAGTGGATCCTCTACAAGTAGTTGGAAAGGATCGTCAAGTAATTGGATAGGATAGTGAAAATATGGTGGGAGATGTGTTAAGGATTGAGCCTAATTATGGAGATGGGGATGGGGATGTGGTTGATGGTGTGCCTTTGGGTAATAGGGATGTTACTCAGGCTGAGGTGAATGTTGATGTAAATGTAAATCAAGGGGTATAAAGTGAGGGTATAGATGAGGGTCTAAATGGAGGTGATGAGAATAATGTAGATTATGGTGTTAGTCGTGTTAACAGAGTTGATGAGACTGTGTAGATGAAATGTTTTAGGTGATGAGGATGTTGATGCTGAAGGATTGGGAACACATGATGGTGAGAACATTGTTGGTGTGGGGGATGAAGGGCCTGATCCACCTGAGCTTCATGAAGGATCAGAAAGGGGTAAGAGACCAGAAAGTGGGGATAACATGAATGTGAATATGGATAAAAGGACTGATAAATGGTTCTCTGATAAGGAGGAGTCTGATGAGTTAAAAAGTTTGGAAGGGTCTGATTCTAATAATGGAGATAGACCTAAATACCCAGAATTCAATGTGAGAATAGGTTTAGGGTGGGGAAATAGGTCCTAACCTATCTATTGGGATGAAGTTTCCCAACCCACAGGTGTTTAGGCAGGCTTTGAAGCTATATTGTGTGAGGAAAGGGTATGATTTTGTGTATAAAAAGAATGAGAATAAAGGGATTACTGACGTGTATAAGTACTGGCATAAAGATCATGGTGAATGTCAATAGAGAATTCATGCTTCTCCAATTGGTGGTGAGAACACCTTTCAAATTAAGACCTTTTACCAAAGACACACGTGGTAGAGACTTTGACAATCACTTGGTGACCTCTAGGTATATCTGAGAACACTACTTAGAGAAATTGAGGGACGATCCCTCATGGAACCTTAAATTAATGAAAAATATGAGTAAAAAGGATTTGAATGCAAATGTAAGCATGTATCAGTTGTACAGAGCTAAGAGGAGGGCAAAGGAGTTCATTGAAGGACATGTGAGGATGCAGAATGCCAAGATTTGGGACTATAGGAAGACTTTGATGAAGTATAACCCATGGACTTCTTTTTTTTGTAGCCATATAAAGACCTTCCTCTGATATAGCACTAGTTTTCTAGAGGCTGTTTGTTAGTTTTGAAGCTCAAAAGACAGGTTTTGTTAAAGGTTGTAGGCCAATTATTGGGTTAGATGGCTGCTTTTTGAAGACTATTTATGGGGGCCAGTTACTTAGCACAGTTGGAAGGGATGGGCATGATAACATGTTCCCAATTGCAATTGTTGTAGTTGAGGCAGAAAATAAGAGCTCTTGGACTTGGTTTCTAAGGTAGTTATTGGGAGAACTTGGTGGAGTGGCAGAGAATTGTTGGGTTTTTATTTCTGATAGACAAAAGATCTTAGTAAAGACGTTTAGGGAGCTATTGCCAACAGCTGAGCATAAATATTGCATGAGGCATCTCTATGCTAATTTTAGAGATAAGTTTAAGGGAAAAGAGCTCAAAGATTGCTTGTGGAATATAGCTAGGGCTAGCAACCCTAATGATTTCATGGAGAAGATGAATCAACTTAAAAAGATTCACAAAGATGGAGAAATTGTTAAGTGGTTAAGTGCCTTGGATCCTGCCACATGGACTAGGCCACACTTTGGTACAACTTCAAAGTGTGATGTTGTTGTCAACAACCTCACTGAGTGTTTTAATAGCTATATTCTAGAAGGTAGAGATATGCAATAGTGCCCATGATAGAGTGGATAAGGAAGCATGTGATGACAAGAATACAAGTGAAGAAGATGTGTATGGAGAAGTATGATGGTTGGATTTGCCCCAATATTTTGAAAAAGTTAAAGAACATAAAAGTAGCCTCAAAAGAAGGTTTTGCATCTTGCTGTCGTGACGTGGAGTTTGAGGTTGAATCATTTGGGAAGACAAGGGTTGTTGACTCGAGGCAGATGACTTACAACTGTAGAATGTGGCAACTCACATGAATCCCTTGCAAGCATGTTGTAACCTCTATTTATTTGAATAGGGAAAAACCAGAGAGCTATGTACATCCATACTACAGCAAGAAGACATACCTGTTAACATACAGTAGCTTGATGCATCCAGTCCCTGGTGAGTCTGATTGGGAGAAAGCAGAGATTGAACCATTAGCACCACCTTTTTATAGGAAACCAGTTTATAGGCCAAAAAAATTGAGGAGAAAGTCAGGTAAGGAGGTTGAGGGAGAAACCAATGTGTCAAAAAAGGACAGGGTGATGACTTGTACCAAATGTCTTCAAATTGGGCATAACTTGAGAAGCTGCAAGGTTCCAATGCACTCTGAGTCAAGGATAGGTAAGCAATACAATTAGGCCTCAAGTCAACAGGCATCAAGGTAAGATTATTTTGCTTTTTTTTTTGTGTTGTTTATTTATTATTATTTTTTTAATGTACTTGCTTCTAACATTAATGATTGGACAGCCTTGTCAAACAAATGCTAGAAAAGGAGTGTATGCTAGTGAAGTAGATAAAGGAGTCAATGCTAGTATAGTTAATGATGGAGCAGCATTTGTAAGTAGTTGTGCTAAATTTTGTTTTTGCAGAAAAAATGTAGATTTGGCTTTGATGATTTGCTAAATTTTGTTTTTGCAGATAAAATGTAGATTTGGCTTTGATGATTAAGACACTGACTAAATGCAGGACAAAAAATAAAAATCCAGTTGCTAAGAAGCATATTGAAGCCTCATGTGGCAGATTTTGTGCTAAGAAGACGAATCCCAGGATGGAAAAAAAAAAGCTGCTGATGTTTCTTCTTCTGTTGCTCCTGCTGCTAACCCAAATGTTGCTGCTTCTGATGCTGCTACTGAGGCTACTACTGAGGAAGTTGTTGCATCTGTGAGGGAAGATACTGCCACAACAACAAGATTTGTTGTTGCTTCTAATGTAGCCAGGAGGTTACCTCTTGTTTGGATAATTGGTACTCTAGGCAACTCTGTGTCCACTTCTACTGCAAATGAAGCAACAAGAGTGGCCTCTGTGGAGACAGTAAGGGAGAAGATCAGGATTGAAGCTGCATTAAAAAAAAAAAACATCTGTTGAAGCTACTAAGAAGAAGACTTCAGCTAAAAACACCTAGTTTTAGCAATGTGTTGTTTGTAATGTTGTTTTTTTTTCCTCATTTGGGTTGTTGTTTTTTAGGCAAATTCTTGGTATGTGGACATACTTTAGTTTGGTTGTGTAAAGTAGTGAAGTGAAAACACACTTCTTTTTGCAGATAGGAGTACTTTATGGTGTTTGATAGGATGTAAATTTTGACCATGTGGATTCAAATTAGTCTTGAATGAAATTCTTTGTCCAGGTTGCATTATTTGACCTTGTTGTTTTTTAGGTCAACTTTGAAATTTGTTGTCCAGCTTGTAATATTTATCCAGAGTACTTCCGGCCCTTTTTTTCATAAACACACAAACCACCCTACACAAACACACTTCTAACAGCCTTCACAACCACACTTCCAAAGGCTTGCATAAACACACTACAACAGCTTGAACAAACACACTATAGCAGCTTGCACACACACAAACTTGCACAAAACATTGATTTCATTAATTTTAGGAAGCATTGTTCATAAATTACATCCAAAGTACATTATTTTTAGGTTACAAAATGTCCAAACCTACAATGGGCAAATGCACCCTGTACTTTAATTACATCATTAACTAAATCTTAAGCACTATCACAAGCATCAACATCACCCAACTTGTAACCATGATTATGTTTATATTCTTACCCGTATTACTAAATCACTACAAAACATAGAAATAGAAACTTGTCAAAAATGAGTATACGAGTATTTATTGAATTCGGTGATGATCACTCAAGATTCGGTTATGAATACCTAATGCATCATGATTCTGAGGCTTTTGAGAAGTTCAAATAGTTTTAAGCGAAAGTTGAAAAGAAAACAAGTAATTACATAATGACCCTTCGATCTGACTGAGGTGGTGTATACCTTCTCACCCAATTCAAGAATTACCTGTAAAAAAATGAGATCCTATCACACTTGGGACTACCATGTAAAATGGTGTTGCAGAAAAAAGAAAAATGACTCTTTTGGACATAGAGAATTCTATGCTAAGCTAATTTTTTATGTACATCTTCTTGGGGCTATATATGGCAACATACTCGTTGAATAATATTTCATCTAAACCAGTGCCAAAGACGCCATTTGAATTGTGGTCTAGACGTAAGCGTGGCATGAACCACATTCACATTTGGGGTTGCCCTGCAAACGTGGAAAAATGGAAGACTGATTTGTATAAGTTAGGAACAAGATCGAAAGCATGTATGTTTGTCGGATATTTGAAAGAAATAAGAGGTGGATTATTTGGGTGTTTTTTTCCCCCCCATCTTGTTTTACATCATGCAATAATACCATTAAATGATATCGTGGAGTAAGTATTGATTGTTAATTTTCTTTATAAACCTTTAATTTTTCGGAGTTTTCCTATGGACGTACCGAAGATGACACAGATAGACAAGAGTTGATGGGAAGACCCGAGGTTGACAAGGCTTTAACAAGCACCGACGTGTATTTGGACTCGACATGCTGGTGAGACAGCTAGTACATGAGACAGAGATGGAATAAAGCTGATGGGAAGACTGAGATTGACAAAGGCTATGGCATACAACCATTTAAGTTTGGACTGTTGATCAGATTTACAAGCTAAAGTAACTACATATAAGAATAGACGGCATTTTTGACAAGAATCGACACGAAATACGAGCAAGTAGAGTAGTTATTTTGGACAATTTGTATGCAGAAGAGTTGATGAAGAGGTGTTGAGTTGACAAACACTGCTTGGGGAACTGATTTAGCTATGAACTTGACTGACCTGAAACGATGGTGTTTTAGGTGGCAGACAAATCAGAAAAAGGCAGGATATAGAGCTGATCTTTATTTGCATTGTTACTGGTCGCATACGAGCCAGCCAACGAAAAGGAGTACTCAGTTCATTGACACCAGCTATAAGCAACCAACAGATCTTATATTTGACACTGAAGTAGACAGCAGAAAGTGAATGTGGAATTTATGGAGATTTTTTTGTTGATGGCACGTAATACAACACTTGCGCAAACGCAAGGATACACAAGAAACAATAACCAATGGAAAATAGGAACAGTGGAAGGATAGGCAGAAATGTTGTTAATCTAGTCTCCTCTTGCAACCAAGGTAAGTAAGAAATCCCTGTAGTTCCCATTAGCTACACCGCTAATCTTCTCGGACAGATCAACTCCGTACTTTTGATGGTACTCCTCTTTGATCTTTTTCATGTCCACATTATTTGCTTCCGTAACAATTACTCGAGTCAGAGCTTCTCTAGTTGTCTCGTCTGCACCATCTTTCAATGCCGAGTCCAAAACCTGAGGTCGATAGAGGAAGTTTGTAAAACATATCTAATCAAGAAACTTAAAAGAACTTGCAACTCTGTGCTAGGAAACTTACTGTGCTGAAATACGTTTCGGGAGTATAGAGGCATTGCAATGTCTGCTTTAAGAGCAATTCGGTATCAAGATCCTGTAAATGCATGGAAAAGACTAAATGAGAAGTATTTAGGTTAAAAGGAGAATGGACAGCAAGAACAGCCCTCAACTAAGATCATCGCCATCCATTCTCAAGTACGGCCAGCATAACGCTTTCCCCTTCAAATTGTTGACACATTCAGGCTTCAATTCTACCATCCCTCTTTGATTAGTTCAAGTACCCTCACTTAACTATTCTCATTGTGAGTCTCCTTGTTTTTGTTCTGGTAGTTTGAGTTAGCTAAACAGAGTGGTACTACATTTTGATTTTCAATTTGTACCTCAGTGATATCACTACTGCTGAATTCCTTGTAATGTGTGCTTATTGCCTTGATGTGGAGCTTGCTTCTTGTTGTGAGAATCCTCACCACCTCCTCGTCCTCGATGGGCTTCGTCTTATCCGCAGCTTTAAAAGCATTATGGAGTATCTTAGCCTCAGATCTTGCAGTTTCTTCGTGCACCCGTGGACCTTCATAGCGATAGGAACTCACAAGTGCCACCAAGAGCTGCCCAAATCATAGAAATAACTTTATGAGAGGCGACAACTTAGGTCAAAAGTAGTAGTACTATGGTGAGTTTTGGAAGTAGCGTCTCTCACCTTGCGTTCAATGCCATGAATATGGACGGCAACATCTTCCTCAATGGAGTGGTCGAATAGGGAATGGTAGGCTCTTCTTGCTCCCAAGAGCTCTTCGGACGATCTAGTACAAGCAATTTCTACGAGCACGCCATAGGCTTGCTGTCCCTTTCTCAAGGCCTCTTTTGCCAGACGAGCATCTCTTTCCCATGGATGCATGGTCCAAAGCACCATGGCATTCTGATCACGACACACAAATCCATAGTAAGAACATTCAATTCCAACTCCATTATTATTGTCCTCTTTTAGTAGTGATACGATATCATACAGTACACTGCCTAGATCTTTATTAAATGGCCCTCAAATTCTTAAGCAACTTATCGGTGATATACTACAAGCCCACGAGATCCAAAATCGAGAATTCTAACCAATTACACCAGCCAACGAACTACAGATTTAACAATCTGCTTTGCCTCTCCCAAAATTTGGCTACAAAGACCTCAGTCAGGTGGTAGGTACTACTGTCTATATTATGATGAAGCAAACCAAGGGGAGGAGCCAAACCCCTTGCATCCGATGTATAAGCCATCATGGACAGGGCCAAAATGCATTTACACAAGCAATTGGAGGACAATGCTTCGTCTCTTTAAAAGAGACACGGGCTTAAAAACCATGTTTTGAAAAATACAATATTTGGTATTGAATAGTATCCTTTGAAACCCTTTCCTTAAAACACCAACAAGAAGATGTCGTAGCGACGAAAACAAACTCGGTACATTTATGAAGGGTGAGTATGGCATTATAAGATCTTACTATTTTCCCGTTCCATGAACGAACTTACAGTAGTAAATTCCTAATTCTGTGAAGTGGTCTGCTTTTTTGGTACGTGCCGAAAAGAAAAGTTAATCACTTCTAATGGACCCAAAATTGAGCATCCACATTACTTTAAAAGGCTATGCTTTTCTGACCCCTGCATTTGGTACTTTTGATAAGGATCAAACTTTGATGATGCCATTGCCAGCAAACGACACATACCTTGAAGCGTAAGAACTCATGCTGCAATTGTGCAATGTGCCTCTCATCCCACCTCTCAAAAAGGCGATCATCCTCAGTAAAGAAGTCACGAGTTCCTTTCCGGAAGGACTGTTTCTGCTCCGGATGCAACTTCCCCAATATCGAGATCAAAGAGCTCTCATCGATACCCAGTCCTGCAACATTGGATTCAAGTTCATATGGAGATCTAAAACTTTCAGCTCACAGTGACACAAAGGGCGGTAATATTGGCACTCTATACATGCCGATGGCTCGCAGCAAAGGTAAAAAAAAAAAAATCACCGTGACCCATGGGTCTAAAACGAAGAACCCCCCCATATCAAAAGGGTATTATCGTGTGTTCGTCTAACTACCGTGATCCTGGAATGGCACGAGTCTCGTGAAACATGCCGGCCTTCATTTTCTACTGTTCAAATTTACTTTTGCACCATTGTACATTGTGATATAAGCAAATAGGCTTTCTTTTGACGTAAAAATGAGATTGGACCCAACATTAGGAACACACATTCACACAGTTAATTTACCCACACTAAGCAATGGATCACCGGTTATTTCACAGCCAACAAAGAGGAAAGAAGAAGAAGAAGAAGAAGGGCACAAAATTGAGTAGAATTCTAGCACAATCAAAAGGAAAAGGGGACAAGTTTAAGGTGGATTGAAGGAAAACCTGTGAAGGCCTTGGCAAGAACTCCAAATTCATCGGAGGCTGACATTCTGAAAGTGTGGTGATAGAGTGAGAAGCATGACCGAGCTACATTTATACGGAAACTTGAGGATATTTTGGTCTTCTAGACTTGTGTTTGAATGATCATCATTTTGACTACTTGACTTGTAGTTTTTTTTATGTTTCATGTGGTGGTGAAAAAACATTAATGGAGCACGCGATTATTATTAAATAACAAACGTTATTTGACAGCAGTTACTTATGTTGCTAGAGGAGTAATGACTTTAAATAAATTATGTATATGACCATTTATCTTTCCTCATAAGATCTAATCCATCAATTATCTCTCACTTGTTTTAAATTGATTTTTCCTCTTCACTTCCATCACCTATTCGTTCTTCTGAACAGACGGGACGATTAAAGTTCGTGCTCTTATAGTTTTATTTTTTTGACACATAAGCCTTTAGCTTTTTGAATCCAACACTCGAACGAGTTTAGGAAAACCATTGCGTATTTTTTTAAAATTTTTCGTTTTCTACATCTAGGATAAAAATTGACGGTGTCAAAATTAAAATGACAAGAAAAAATTACTCTAGGTGAAACAAATTTGATAAAAAGTATACTTCGATAAAGCGGGATCGGGGGTATAGATAGAACTTATCCATAATTTTATATCACTTTCTTTGACCCATGCTCAACTCACCTTGGGTTGGTGCACCCACGAGTAATAATTTCTCATAATATTGTAATTTTTTAGCAAGTGTGCCATTAGAGGCCTGCTATTACACAACCTCAGCGGGAATTGAGTAGAACTTACAAGTACACAAAATGAATGCGCATACGCAGTTTTTTGATCTTAGGCTGGGTATACCCGCGGGTAGGGGTAGGCTTCGCCATGTCTAGTGAAGCATGAGGGGAAATTTCACGTATCTCTCTTGCTTAAAATATATCATTAAACAGCTGCCTCTTGATTCTCTTGTGCTGAGTTAACTCACACCTAATTTCACCACCCAAAATGCACACCATCACCATTCTCCTCCTCATCATCGTCACTTTCCATGACCATCATTCGTCCCAGTCCCAATAATCCTCCTACTCTGAGTCTGGTACACAAGCCATCAAGTACTCATTCCTCTATCTCTCTCCTCCCTTATGAAACCCCTCTCTCACGCGCACCAGTACCCACCTCAATTTTCATGCTTCCCAAGTGCGGGTGAACACAAACATACGCACGCACGTGCAGACCTCCCCCCCCCCCCCTCCACCGTGCACGCGAACACACACACACACACACGCACGCGCACACAGAGAGAGAGAGAGATAGGTTACTTTTGGCTACAATTATTTTAAAAAAAAAATCTTAATAATCTTACGAAAGTGTCCAAAAGGATCAAAAATTACAACAAATAGGGTTGATTGCAAAAACCACCACACTGGCCTCTTTCTTCACTTTCCTGTGTAGGATATCTAAGAGTCTAATATGTCCTTAACTTGAACACGAGTATGCAAAGAACATGCCATTTTAACAAATCCAAGCCCAATATGATCCGGGCGGGGAAGGCAAAGAAGCGGAAAAAAAAATGATCAAAGCAACTTTTTGTGATTGTCTACATTGTAAGTTAGAGTATTGATTCATGACATGTTAGGTGTTTGGATTGTAATGAGACATGATGCTTGATTTTTATGTCAAGATCCCAAAATTTTGACTTTTATTGATATTTTTCAGAATGGCGTGTGCGCTGATGGATCGCGGATGTTGGCCGCGGTTCTGGGTTACAATGGGGTTTCTTCTTTGTAGGCATTGTGGTAATGATGGTATTGGTGGACAAGCAGGGAGAGATGAAATAAGAAAACTTAATGGGATGTACGTCTAATGTTTACTTCAGTATTTACTGAATTTCTTTCGTTAGAGTTAATCATTGGTGTAAGTCAATTTGGCACCGGTGACTTAATTGTAACAGTGTTTTAAAACTCCGGGGGTCGATTAGTCAAACTAAAAAGCCAATGTGTCATACTGCTAAAACGAGCAAAATATAAAGTGGAGTAACATTAAATCAAAAGCTTATGTGGCATCTAGGTGACAAAACTCAAAGAACTTGAAGACCTTTTTGAAGTCCTGAATTTATAAAAGACAAAATAGGCGGTAAAAGTGAAGGTAAAGGATCAAATAGAATTAGGGACAAAAAAAGAAAAGAACCAAACATGTAAATTATCCAAATTAATAATGGGTAGATAGGCGGGAGCCCACAAGCCATGCAACATGAATGTGATACACGTTTGAGATATGGTACAGCTAAGCTGGGATGTATGGACCGGATTTGGATGTGACAGGCATTCATTAGACTAAATGCCAGCTTTCAATCGGGTATGGCTGTCTCCACTTTTTTGTCCAAGCTTGTGAAGTACAATAATGCATGGTTACTAGAATCGAACTAGACCGGTCGGTCGGACCAGTTCAATCGTGATTTGATAATTTTATCTGCATAATTTTTAATTTGGATCAGTTTTACGGTTGTTGATTTTAATGCAACCTGATCAAGAACACATCTTTGATAGGAAACAAAAAAGAGAATACTAATGAGGTGTTTGGTAACTCATTTTTTTTTTTCAATTTAAAAATTCACTTTTAAATTATAGAGTAAAAAAAAAAAGAGGAGAAAGCTCTTTTTTTTTCACTTTAAATTTTTTTTTTGAGACCTCCACCACAACGCACCCACCGTTGCCCGACAGCCACCGACAACCACCTCCGACCGTCGACAGCCACCACCGCTGGCCGGAGGCCACCTCCGGCCACCACCGCCGCCAGACAGCAACCACTCACAGCCACCTTCGGCAGCCACCACCACAGCCACCTTTGACCGCCGGCAGCCACCACCGGGCAGCAGTGGGCGGTGGCCACCACCGTTGGCCGGAGGCCACTCCGGCCACCACCGCCGGCAGCAACCTCCGGCAGCCACCGCCCATCGCAGCCAGACAGCAACCACCGACAGCCACCTCCGGCCGCCGGCAACCACCACCGGGCGGCCACCTCCGGCCACCACCGCCGCCGGCAACCACCTCCGGCCACCACCGTCGGCAGCGACTGCCGCGACAACCGCTGGCCACCACCACCGTCGACCACCGCTACACCCCACCACTGCCACCGCAAACCACTACAAAAAAAACTCAAAAAAAAAGAGTTATCAAACACTCACTTCTTTTTGTAAAAAAAAAAAATTAAGCTGTTCTTTAAAAACTGACCACTGAAAAAAAAAAGCTGTGTCAACAGACCCTAAGTTGTTCCTCCTAAATTTGAAATGCGCATATTATCATGTATTTTTTAATCAAGTAAGTGTTTTCTTTGATGTTGAAAACGATTACACCAATTATTGTGCTACCACGTAACACGTAATGGGTTCGAAAACATACCGTACGAAGTCTCCGAAAATTCCGACGTAGGATCCTTGTTGTTACGAGCCTCCAACACGCTTGATCTTTTTCGCAGGTACGAAAACGGCTACTAGAGTCGAGTTCTTCGTCCACGAACCAAATCCTAGAGCTTGGTGATTGCTCTAGAGAGAGTGCTATAGAGAGAGGGTTATTACTATTGACTTACTTGATTTATTGGGATATCTCTAGCCTTTATATAGAGATACAATTAGAGACTGACTTTACCTCCAACTCTTAGGAGATAAAGATTGTATTTATCTCAAACACTTAAGAGATAAATATTCTCTAAATAACTGTATTTATCCAAACTAACAAATACACATTATCTGTTAGTGGGCGGATAATGGGTCCACTGACCCAATTTATTAACAGCTCCCACTCGCCCACACACAGGGCAAATAAATCGTAAAGTCCCTCTTTATCTCTCGTCCACTCATCTCCTCATACAGGAAATGGAACGTGCGACCTACGAGAAAGGATGTCCAGTTGAGGAGTATTGTATTAAGTTATCACCAAACTAACACAATACATCACTCCAAAAAATCTCGTATGTACCCCAGATAGTTCAACTACACCAGATTAAACACTCTCAAATCCCTCATAATGAGCAGTGTTAAACCTCTCATATGTTATGTATTCATGACTCATATCGAAACGAAAATCGACAAAGTCGCCCGGGCTATGAATCACACAACATGATGTAATATTGAACTTTCTTCCCAAAGCCCTCATGTCATTCCAATTAGACCCAACCGCTTTCCTAGACATGCCCCGCGAGACCGCATCATCCATGATCCAAGGGTACATGCTAAAGTAGCGACATTGAGTATCCTCTTCATGACATAGTCTAAGGTGAAAAGGGTACCATATAGGATCAAAAATTTCGATCCAAGTGGCTCACACAGTGACGAAGCAGGGATTCATTCGTCACTCCCACTGTCGGTCTGCATTTAGCACATGCAGTATGATTTGCATGCTATGGCGTAACCCGCAAGGGCGTGTCACATAAATGTATAATAAATACGCCATACGAATCTAAGTCTAGTCGCTGTACAAGCGCCTAACCTGAGTTTTTCAGCCCAGTCACTCTCATAGTGCCTGCCTGAAATCTCACATTCGGCTGTAAACAGGCTACATAGAGTTGTGGAGATACTCTATGATCGACCTACATTTATTAGGTCTCATCTTAGCTCCAACTAAGGCGACATGTTTGCTTTATAAGCTGTATCATCTTATTCGCCCACTTGGCGCTTAAGACAATTATGTCTCATCTTGCTCGCTATCTTAGCGCCAAGGTGAATTACCCGTGTGAGTGGGTCAATTCAAGCCTGGTGACACTCTCAATAAGGATGTATATGTAATCACAAAGATTATTCATTCATTCCATAATAAACTCAAATCAAGGAACGAAAAATTTAATGTAATAAATAATGTCAAGTACATAAGATGCCATAAACATATCAAAACCTACGTAGTCCCATACTCCTAATGTGAGAAAGGAAAACATCTCTAGCAATAGGCTTGGTCAAAGGATCAGCCACCATTCTGCCAGTAGGTATATGTTTCATGGTCACCTCTCCTTGCGCAACTAAAGTTCTAATGAAGTGATAACGAAGGCCTATGTGTTTGGCCTTTCCATGATATTTGGGGTCCTTTACAAAATCTAGGGTAGCTGTATTGACACAGTGAACAGTGACAGACTCATCTGCATGAGCTGTAACCCCTAGAGACTGTAAGAATGACCTCAACCAAACAGTTTCCTGGACTGCTGCTGAACAAGCAACATACTCCGACTCTATCGTGGATAGGGCGATGCAAGACTTTTTCTTGCTGTACCAAGAGATAGCTCCACCTGAAGTGGATATGCGCTCATCTCTATCAGCGCCCCAATCAGCATCGCTGTATCCTCTCAATCTCAAGTCTCCACCATGATAGCACAGGACGAGATCAGCGGTTCCACGTAAGTATCGAAGAATCCTCTTCACCGCATTCCAATGAGCGGGTCCAGGATTACTCTGATAACGACTCACCATTCCAACGGCAAAGCAGATGTCTGGACGCGTACACAACATAGCGTACATCAGACTCCCAACTGCAGCCGCGTAAGGCACTTTGGACATCCGATTCTTTTCCTCATCATTCTTTGGGCATTGGTCTGTGGTCAAAGTACACGCCTTGTCCATTGGAGTGTCTATGGGTTTTGAGTTATGCATACGAAATCGTTCAATGACTTTCTTGATGTATGTCTCTTGAGACAAACCGAGAAGTCTCTTTGGACGATCACGTATGATTTTAACCCCGAGCACATAATTAGCTTCTCCCATGTCCTTCATCTCAAAAGTTGAGGACAGCCACTGCTTAGTGGCGACAATGGAACTCATGTCATTCCCAGCTAAAAGAATGTCATCCACATACAAAGAAAGGATCAGAATATTTTTCTTGGATCGTTTTACGTAAACGCAATGGTCTTGTTCAATCATTTCAAAACCTATAGAGGTAATGGCATGATGAAACCTAAAGTACCACTGCCTAGACGATTGTTTGAGACCATATATAGAACGTTTGAGCCGGCAAACTTTGCGCTCATGTCCCTTGACTTCAAAACCCTCGGGTTGAGCCATATAAATCTCTTCGTCTAGTTCTCCATTGAGAAACGCAGTCTTAACATCCATATGAAAAAGTTCTAAATCCTGCTGGGCGACAATAGCTAGGATCAGGCGAATTGAAGCAAATCTCACCACTGGGGAGAAAGTATCTTCATAGTCCACACCCCGCAGTTGGGTATAGCCTTTCGCCACAAGACGTGCCTTATACTTGTCAATTGACCCGTCTGCCTTGCGCTTGACTTTTAAAACCCACTTGTTTCCAACAGTCTTGCGCCCTGGCGGAAGGTCAACCAACTCCCAGACCTGATTCTTCTTCATTGAGCTCAACTCATCTTTCATTGCAGCCATCCACTCATTACTAGCAGGTGAAGATAAGGCTTCTTCCATAAAAGTGGGCTCATCTTCATCAGTTGGAGTGCACATAAGAATTTCACCGTCAATCTCAAAACGACGACGTGGAACTCTTCCTCGTGCACCTCTACGCAGTTGAGAATCTTGTTGACCTGATGGTCCTGATGGTGTGCTCCCACTGTCTAGGATGCTCCCACTGGGTTGAAGATCACTTATACTATCTTCAGCGACAACAGGATGAGGAACTAATCCCCCACCTTCGCTTGGAGATGGTAAAGTGGCTTCAACTTCCTCTAACTCATAGAGGTCAAGATTCTTACTTGCGTCTCCAATGCTAGGAAAATCATTCTCTATGAAATCGACATCACGAGACTCTATTTCAGTCTTTCCACCATTTGGATGTTCACCATACATCACATAGTCTTTAGAGTTTTCAGAATACCTCAAGAAGATACTCTTTTTAGCTTTAGGCCCTAGTTTCCCATACTTATGAGAAATACTGTGAACATAACCTGCTGAGCCCCATGGGCGCAAGTTATCCAAATTTGGCTTTTGGTCATTCCAAAGCTCATATGGGGTGGACTTGACTGATTGTGAAGGCACTTGATTAAGTATATAGGCTGCAGTCAAAAGAGCATCCCCCCAAAAAGATATTGGGAGGTTTGCTTGCGCCATCATAGACCTAACCATGTCTAACAATGTTCTATTCCTTCTTTCCACAATGCCATTTTGTTGTGGATTATTAGGAATAGTAAGTTGCCTGCGTATCCCTTTTTCCTCACAAAACTTCTTGAAGTGATCTGACAAATATTCGCGTCCTCGGTCAGTGCGAAAAGTTTTTAAATTCTTCTCTTTCTGATTCTCAACCTCAGCTACAAAGCGTTTGAAACAGTCCAAAGATTCATAGCGGTGAGATATCAGATACACATAACCATATCGCGTATAATCGTCTATCAGTGTAAGGAAATAAGAGGCGCCATGGCGTGCCTTTACACTCATAGGTCTACATATGTCAGAGTGAACTAGCTCAAGTGGTTGAGTTGCTCTCACAGCCTTTCCAAAAGGCTTCCTACATGCTTTACCGGCCAAACAAGCCTCACAATCCAAAGATTCATAGCGGTGAGATATCAGATACACATAACCATATCGCGTATAATCGTCTATCAGTGTAAGGAAATAAGAGGCGCCATGGCGTGCCTTTACACTCATAGGTCTACATATGTCAGAGTGAACTAGCTCAAGTGGTTGAGTTGCTCTCACAGCCTTTCCAAAAGGCTTCCTGCATGCTTTACCGGCCAAACAAGCCTCACAAGTTTGTAGATTGACTCTTGCGAGTGGGCCCAAAAAGCCTTCTTTAGCCAAACGAGTCATCCTATCTTGGCCTATGTGGCCCAGTCTTGCATGCCAGGTGGTAGAATCATTCACAATATTATCATTCACCACATAAGAATAAGAAGACTGAGAATCAATTAAATCCAATTGAAAAAGACTATCCATGTGAAAACCATGTCCGAACAAAACATCATCCAAAAAGATATCCAACTTATTACCCTTAAAAATAAAGGAAAAACCACTGTCTAATAAAGCAGTAACTGAAAGTAGATTAAGCCGAATTGTGGGTGCATATCGCACATCCTCTAGAATCAATGTGCGCCCAGTGCGCAACTTGAGCTGGTAAGAACCAACCCCTAGCACCTCTTCGGAGCTATTGTTTCCCATGAAGATATGTTTGCTCCCACTGGAATCCGGTGATAATCTACGAACCCCTCTCGATCACGTGCTACATGTTTTGTTGCACCTGTATCCACAAACCACACAGGTTGGGAATGAGCAACCATCACATGTGAGGAAACATATAACTGAGAGAAGATTCAGAAAGTACCTTCTTCGGCTCAGTGCAATCACGAGCGAAGTGTCCTTTCTGTTGACAGTTGAAGCATTTAACTTTAGACAGATCCTTTTTCCCACCACGTTTTCCTCTCTTGCGTTTCTTCATTTTTCCTTCCTTTGGCGCAGAAGTGCTAGCCTCGCCTTTCTTACTTTGTCTTCCGCGCTTGCCATTTGCATTGCGCGATCCCCCTTGGGCGACATAAGCAAGGGTCTTGTCAGTATCTCGAGTCTCGTCCTCAAGGATGACATGCTGTGAAACATCAGAAAAGTTCTTGATGTTTTCACTGTGGGTCAATATCTGTTTCATATTGGCCCATGAGGCAGGAAGGGACCTTATGACAGCTCTGACTTGCTGCTCATCTGTGAGCGCATGGCCAGCATCCCTCAGCTTACCAATCATATTGGACATCATCCTTAGATGTTCACTCATGGTATGTTTAGGGTCTTTTGTGTACTCCTCAAACTTAATCACAAGGCTACGAAGCCGCGTAGTTGAGGTTCCACCAAAAGAGAACTTGAGCTGCTCCCATAAAGCTTTGCAAGTTGGAAGTTCATCATACTGCCCGATTAGATCATTTTGCAAGCTGCTCAACAAGGTATAGCGCGCACTACGATCTTTCTGATTCCATTTCTGGTAGGCAGTGTGGTCTATTAGGGGTTGCGCCTCAGTTGGCGCGACCATCTCCTTGGTCAAGTGCTCCTCGAGCTCTTGTTCGTTCAGCATGAATTTCATCTTTTTGTGCCAAACGTCATAATTGTCTCCGTTAAGTTTCTCACCCTTAACGAGATCAGCTATGACATTCTTGGTGGCCATTATATTCACTACATTAGATTGCGCAAGGAAAAGACATTAATTATACATCCTTCTATTTATTTCAAAAAATTCAAATGAAAAACATAATCCTTCCTCACATCATGAAATCGAAAATCTGCTAAGCTCGTAATCATCTCCCATGTATGTGAGTTGGGAAAAATATTTTTCAAGTAATTTTTCGCAATAAATTTCATCATCATATAAGCCACAATATAATAAATCATCCACATGATAATTTAGAACAATATAAAATTGCACCATGCAATAAAGTGTGCAAGGACTCCATTGAGCCTCATTGGCATTCTAATAACTTATGCTAAGAAAATTCTGTCTTGAATAATGTGCGTGCGAAATTACATCCCCGTACAAGGCTTTCTGGAAATATACAGGGAAATAGTAGAATACAACATCTTTGAGAATCCTACTACAAACTACTCCAATAAAACAAATGGAGATGCCGCACAGCACATTATTCTCAAAAGAATTTTCTTAAAATAAGAGTAAACACATTAAACATAAGTTTCTTTAGAATGTCAATCTAATATCCATCCATTTAACCTAAAACTAGCATGCTCAAATAACAAGTTAAAGGGTAATAAAATGGATGAATAGGCCACATTCTCCTTCCAAGGAAAACGGGCATTAAGGCCTTGAAAATAAAAACTGGTTTAATAAGTGTGGGCTTACCAAAAACCCAACAAATATACCTCAAAAGTATATTTAAACCATAACACAAATCAAGGCAAGCATGTAACAAATTAGACATAATTTATCTATGTCATATAACTCTCCAAAAATATTTATTGCTACTCACAAAGTGCAAAAATTAATATTTACGCATTATTCGTATTTTTTGGAACCACAAAAGTACCACAAAAATACTCACAAATGACCAAAAATCGAGAGATAAATTCTTAAAATTGGCAAACAGTAAATTTATCCCTAATATACCCTCTGCAATTAAAGAAAATTTCTGTGTGTATCAAAACAAATTTTTAAAGCTAATTTTTCTAGAAAACATCATTTAAAAATTAAACAGAACACACACAGAGGGTATTGAGGTAAAATTAATACCATAGAAAAAATTCAGAAGCCAAAAAGGAGCTCCACGCGCCGGTGGTGGGTCAAAACACCGCCAGAAAATACCTCACGCGCCTCCACGTGCCACCTTGCGCGTGGGTCTGCGTTTGGATTTTTTTTTTGAACAGGCGCGTGAGTTACACGCGCGCGCGTGGAATCAACTTGGCCTGGGCGCGTGCGGCGCGTGGCATCAGCCACGACTGGCGCGCGCGTGTCGTGCGCAGCTGCCTTAGCACGTGGCGAGCGTCCTTGGCGCGTGGGCGCGGCTTTGGCTCGGCTTTAACGCGTGAAGCGCGTGGATCACTGTTCATCTTCTTCGTTAAAAAAACCCTAATTTTCAGCAGCCGCCATGCCGCGATGCCAACTTTCGAAGGCCATATCTCTCTCGTTTTTAAGCCAAATAATGCGTACGATATATCGTTGGAAAGCTTATACGACATAGATTAATTATGTACCAACAGATCATGATAAAAACAGAATATCATGCTCTGAATTTGAGTCCCAAAACTCGAAAAAATCACAGTTTTCTTGAAAAATAAAATCGTGATTTCTCACAAATCATGCATCCAAAAATCACGAAATTTTATGGAGTTCATCCTCAACCATAGGAGAACAAAACTATATAATTATTTTTCAGAAAACATGCTCAATAAATTTCGAATTTTGTAATGGGTCTCGTTCATGTATTCGGAAAAAATCGCAACATGCACATAAATTAATCTAGCATGTTAAAGGCGAATCAACAAGTAATCAGCTCTGATACCAATGTTGAAAACGATTACACCAATTATTGTGCTATCACGTAACACGTAATGGGTTCGAAAACATACCGTACGAAGTCTCCGAAAATTCCGACGTAGGATCCTTGTTGTTACGAGCCTCCAACACGCTTGATCTTTTTCACAGGTACGAAAACGGCTACTAGAGTCGAGTTCTTCGTCCACGAACCAAATCCTAGAGCTTGGTGATTGCTCTAGAGAGAGTGCTATAGAGAGAGGGTTATTACTATTGACTTATTTGATTTATTGGGATATCTCTAGCCTTTATATAGAGATACAATTAGAGACTGACTTTACCTCCAACTCTTAGGAGATAAAGATTGTATTTATCTCAAACACTTAAGAGATAAATATTCTCTAAATAACTGTATTTATCCAAACTAACAAATACACGTTATCTGTTAGTGGGCGGATAATGGGTCCACTGACCTAATTTATTAACATTTGTAATTTCGATTAATTCAAATTTATTTACTTGAATCGTTTATTTAACTGACCCAACCACCGGTTAAGTGGATGAATCTTGAACCATTACCTTCACCGATTCAATGACCAGTACGGTTTTGATACTATGCAATAATGTCAAAATACCCTTCAACATTACAACGTAAAAGTAATCTCATCGTTATCTAAGAAGAATATCGTACTTAATATTTGACCGATAGAGATAATAATGGAGCTAACTGTTATAGCGAAATGATATTTACCTTTTCCTTTCACTTTATTCCTCAATCTTAATCTAACATTTTCTCCCTTTGCCAAAAATTCATCCAAAGATCATGTTGTGCTTGCCCACCACTATGCAAACGGCTTAGTTTCTACTGCTTACACTTTTCCATACCTCCATTGTATAAGCGTACCATTAAAAGAGTACCGTTGTTTCAAATGAGTTTCTTAAAAAAAATTAAAAATTCTTACCCATCTAAATTCAAGATCAACTTGTAGGTGACACAAATATTCTTTAAATACAATGAATTGTGACACTACAGCACACTAGTATTACCCTTTTATCAAAAAAGAAAAAATGGTGCAGATGTACAAAGTAAAATTTAGATATGGCTCTCCTAGCAATCGGGGCGTTGGAAATAATTTTCTAAATTCAAGACTGAGAAAGAGCGAATTTAGATATCGCTCCCCATAGCATTGTGTTGCCCAAGCCTCTGGCCACATGGGGGAACAAATTAGGAGCTCTTCATTAAGAAGAGGACACAACAGAGAGCGAAATTGACTCCTCCTTCCTTGAATAGCATTACAAATGGGGTTCCTATACTCAGAAACACCTTGTGCTACATACCTAGTCCTCGTTGGACTCCCGAGCTCTTAAATCTCAAAAGAATATTATTCGCTCTTAAGACTATTGTGTTACAAATATTGCAACCGTGTCAGTTTAGCTGGACAAGTTTGGCGGGATAGATCTCATATCCTTTTGTACGAATTGAAATACAATTCTAGAGTCACGGAAATAAATTTAATTTCAATCTCGAAAGAAAAAATAAAAATAATTATGTGGCGGAAGAAATTGATGTTCTCTAAGGAGATAAATATTAACCTTACTTTCTAACTTATAGCAAGAATTGGAAAGATTAAAAGTGGTTTGTCCAAAAGAGTACAAGCACCGAAAGAAAAAAAAAAAAAATTTGCAGAGAGCAAGGCCATCTATCAAGATAAGATAGTGAGATCTCATTTATATTTGGTACCAAACCATTGGAATAGAACGTATGAGTGAGATGGACCAGATGGTACCTACATCTGACCTTAACGTGCTTGAGTTGTTTGGTGTGCGACAAGCAATAATTGTTGGGGAGCATGATCTCGGGCTTCCCTGCATTCTTTAATTATTTCTCTCACGGTTTAAATTTATTATCAGTTTTGATTCTCGTACTTTACTCACCAGCTCGTTGTGTAACTTAAACGCTGGTTATAAAGTTTAATCCTTTTATCGAGATTCGTTGATATTGAATCAGTCGAACGTGCTTCTAACACATTTTTTGCTTTTAAAAGACCTTGTGTTATATCACCGGATCTTGATTGGTGATCTTGATTAGATTAATAGATATCTTCAAATCATATGATAAATTGGAGTATATTATGCACATGTATAACGAGGGGACAAGCTGGAATTCGTGGGGCAATATGAGCTGGTTTATGAGTTGGGAAGATAGGTGGCTATTTATGAGAGTTCAACAACGCAGCTCATGTCTGGGGTGTCCTAAATCTTATCCCTTTAGTTGGCAAGATGGCTTACCCACATGGGTTACGCTTTAGTATATTCATATTAATATTATTGTTATGGTACTTTTGAATCCCCGTACACTATATTTAACATTTATTGTATTATGAAATGAGCGAAAATTATTTTGTAATGATCAATGGTTACTATAAAATGACTGAAAATATAGTAATTTTAGACGGTAATTTATGTTTTTAGTCATTTATGGATGGTTTAATTGTTGACCCTTTATCGATGAGTTAGTTTTACTTGACTATTTATTTTTCACTTTCGTCTCTGATTTGGTTCTTGGCCGTACAGAATGTCCAAAAGTCCTTTCCTTAAGTTTGCCACCTAGACGTCACATAAGTTTTTGTCTTAAGAAATATTTTTGGCTTCTAATCGAGTTGAAAGAATTTTCTTCCTACCCTTACACAGCGATACTTGATGGTTATTAACTGTTTCTAATGACTTTTATTTAGTAACGTTAAATAAATACTACTAAGAATTCTCGTGAAAAGTGTTAATAGAATAGTCACTAAAAATATTTGGCGACTACTAATTGTCACTATTTACGGAATTGGAGGAAGATTCATACGACTAGGATAGCTGCCAAAATTTGTTTTTTTAGCTTAATGTCATTAAATCCCTCAATTTTGCTAACTTTGGCACATAACTCATGTCTTTGATCGAGCACTCAAACCCCTTAGTTTAGAACGGTCGTTGCAAATGAGGTTAATTTTCTATTTTATTCCTTTCGCGTGCAAATTCATAGCAGCAAAAACTAAAGTGAGAACTTACATAATAAAGTAAACTTTGTAAAAAGAGAGGGAAAATTTTCACTTAGCTATCTTGCTTAAAAATATTATTATAACCTTGCATATTAAAAATTTTGCCGCCAAATATCTCTTGAGATCAATCTATTCAAACATAATTCCACCCTCGCAACACCACCACCATTGTCCTCCTCCGCATCATCACCGCCGTCCTCCTCCTCGTCATCACCCTTCACCACCGTCATAACCTCCGTAGGTGCCAAACCCTATTATCTTCCCCTCATACATAAGCCACCAATGACTCTCATTTATCTTTCTCTCCTTCCTCATAAAATCCGTCTCTCTACCCGAACCAATTCTTCCCCGAGCTCCCACACACACAAAACCAATTTGGTTGCTTTAGGTACTATTTAGAAAAAAAAAAATTTGCCTACTAGTCTTAGGAAATTGGACAAGAAGGACCAACTAGGTTTGACTGCCGTTTGTCCTCAACCACCAAACCCACCTCTCTTTTTTTTCTCTCTTTCTTTCACCGGATATCTAAAAGTCTAAGTTATAATCTGACCTCAACTCAGGCACAAATCAACAAAGACACATTCAATTTTAACAAACTGGATTCCCAAATACGATCTGTTGGGTGCTTGAATTGCAATGACGCATATGATGCTCCGGGTTTTTTTTCCAAGATAAAAAAAAAAAAAAAGTTTAACTTTTAACTGATTTTCCTACTAATGGCATGTGGTAGTGGATCAGGTGATGTTGGCAATAATGGTGCAGGATATAAGGAGGTTTATTTTTCGCAAGCATCATGGTAGTGGCGGACCAGGAGACACAAATGCGAGGTCTTGTTTAGAGAAAAGGTAAGGTGAGGTGAGGTAACCATCTGAAAAAAAGAAACCTTAAAGTGAAGTAGGTGTGTGTGTTTACTAAAATTGTTAGTGCATAAAGTTATTTTTTGTTGTTATACTAATTTCCTAAGTGAATTCTCGTACGAGAGACACAAAACCACAAATAGGACTCAATTTTAATATTTGGCGGTCGAGTGCTCAATTTGTAAAGATAGGGGGTCAAGTGCCAAAATAAGCGAAAGAAAGTTCACTGTAAATATATTCGATATAAATTTACGTCAACTTAAGCATAAGAGGTGGTTGTAAATTTACTGGAGTAGTGGTTTTTTTTTTGGAGCAATTAATTGTGAACTTGTAGGTTTTTGTTTTGGGAACGGATGGTCTTCACGAGTGCACTGACAAGAGAGCAAAACTTGGGATTGCATTACATAAATCCAAAATTCAGCCTTAACTACATGTTGCGACAAACTTATAACACATTACCCCAAAATTGCACTACGACTACCTTTATCCCGTCAAGAATCATGTCAAAATCAGAAAGAGGATGATCAACCAGCAACCACACTTTGACGACGGCTTACTTTATGCTTCCCTACAACTCTCAACATCACAAACCTTACTCTGTCAACAACAAGGGTTCCCACCCAAACGAAGAAGCCACAAGCATTTGTTGTCTACAAAATAAATATATACATTAAGCTGCGATTTAATTCCTAACAAGTAACCTCAATCAAGTTGACCCTAACGTACCCCAAACCTGCCCAACCCAAGAAACCTATGCTCAACGTTTTTGTCTCTCCATGAGGCGTCGCGTTGATTTGAGCATGAATTCCACATTTGCACAACATTTTTATCACAATTTTAAGTATCCATTTTGCCCTAATTTTGTTCTATATTTCTACAAAACATAGGACGGAAGTCCTTAGGTTTAGCAGATTAATTAGCTTCCTGGCGGGAGCTCTCCCTCCCAATATAGTCCTATATCTACCCTGCGAGCTTGGTGAATTGGAAAACGTGGCCAGTTGTTAAAAGATCTAATGGTCTGGGCTAGTTAAGGACCAAATAGGTTGCACATCTATAAATAGCGGATCTAACGGAAACAAATAAGTACCACAGGCTTTACGCAATCGATCAGATTATCTAGATATTAGATCAAATGGAAACAACGCGCAAAGATGGAGGAGCAAATGTGATTTACCCTTGCTCAATCTAAATTGTTCTCTAGCTTAATTAATTTTTATAAATATCTTCTTTCTAGCTTTACTACAACTTTTGATTTTTTGAAATGCTGCTCCTCCAATTGTTTCAGGACATGGAGTGGAGGATGCTTTTACAACTTTTTGACATTTGAATTGGCTTGAAGCTACTCAGCGCCAGATATGACAAATCGTTTCCACCATAGTTCTAAATATTACAGCTATCGAAGGCATGTGTCCTTTAGCTAAGCCCTCCGGATAGGTTTTTGAAGTGATACTAAGCCTACGATGCTGTTAATAATTTAGGATTTCATGAGGATGGATCATCACAAATATCTAATAAGTCAACATGAGTTCGGAGGTTGATCAGAATTAGTTAGGCACATTAAGTTGCCGATTCAAAATTTAAGTGTGTTGCAAATATTAATGACTCACACTAACATAATGACCTCATATTCATTTAAGTATCAAAAAACCGATGAAAAAAGAAAGAAGGATTAATTTCACTTGACAATCCCAAAGATTTACCAAACTTTACACAAGAGATACTAGGGTTTCACTTTCACCGCATAACACCTTTTGGTTCACTTTTGGTTTTAATCGGATCCTATTGTGGTACCACTATAATTTCGCTAGTGTAGATTCTCATGTGCCTTTCACATGTTCTTTTGTGGTACCACCGTATAGTTTCATTAGCGTAAGTTCATACTTTCTGGTCTTAAAACTCATAAGTTTATATCATAATAATTACGGACCATCCCTCCTTCCCTTCCGAGGAATAATTTTGGCAGCTTGCCAAAATTACCCCTCATTAGCGCACATGCGAGAGATACAAGGCGTTATGTGGTAAAATTGAAATCTCAAGGTCCTACGTGGAACCATTGGCAAACCTCAGAGGGGTAAAGTGTAGTTAATCCAAGAAAGAAGGAAAGGGAGTTGAAGGCAATCAAACTGAACTAGCAAGGGAGAGATGCTAGTATTTAGTTAGCCATGGAAGAGGAGGGAAAACAGAAACCGAAGAAAAGGAAAGACAAACGTAACGGCAAGAGCAAGAGTCGGTTGAGTTTCCTGTTTGCTTGGGATTGCTTTTCCCCGAGACGAAACAATTGGGGGAACAGAAGAATGGCTACGCTCGGAGTACCAGATGTCGTTCCTTCTCCGGCCCAGGATTCCCAAACACTCAAAAAGGCTTTCCAAGGCACATCACTGACCTCTTCTCTTATTTTCTCATTCTTGGTTTTGAGCTAAATACGGTTGAAGATGGGTTTTGCGATAGATATTATGTATATCAGCTCACCGATCATTCACTCGCTTGCTCAATTTCTTTGTGTGATCTTTGGGTCTTGACTGTGTCTTAGGATGGGGAACGGATGAGAGGGCGATAATTAAGGTGTTGGGTCGCCGAAATGCGGGTCAAAGGAGGAAGATTAAGGAGACATATCAGCAGCTCTACAATGAGTCTCTCATCCATGCTCTCCAATCTGAATTGTCTGGCGATTTTGGGGTACCTCTTCTTCCATACCATTCCTCCTGTTTTTACACTTTCTAAATCCAGTAACTAATGAGATGCAATAAAGAAGTTACCTTCTTACACACACACACACACACACACATATATATGCATGTATCTTATATATATTTTTTCAATCTGATAATGTTTAAGAACCAAAAATAAATAAAAGTAAAAGTAAAAACAAAAACAAAAACAAAAATGGTGATTTATTTATGCTCCCCATTGGTAATCACATCCAGCAACATAAGCCTTTTTAGGCAATCCTCCATGTTCATGGCCGCTCAATGATTTGGCCACAGCTCGTGGGGCAGAGTTTGATGCAATCGAAAAACAGATGGAGGAAGGATAACAAAATGTAAGGAAAAAATTGGAATACAAAAGAATTGACCACTTTTATTCCTGTAAGCAGGTGGTGAGGGTAAAATGAACCCGAGTTATCAGCGCACAGAATCTGCAGGCCAAGGTTGTGATCAACTTTTACATTGCATGCTCTAGAAAGTCTAAGAAGATGCTAATCAGGAATCCTTATAAGTATTTAACAGTGTCTTTGGAGGGTTTTCAACTATTTGACCCATCTGTAATAGCAATGCTCAGTTGTAAAATTATTTCCTAAAATACCTGTGTACGGAGTATTATTTACCCTGCTAAGAAGCTGCTATCTTAAGTGGTAGATACAATTACTCTTAACTTCTATTTTTGAAATGGTTACGCTGAAATATCAGCAACTGTATATCTAAATGCAACCTATGTCAAGAAAAGCCAGGAATTATATGCACGCCAATATTTGCACCCAATGTACATGCTTGCTATACTCGAATCCTATTTCGTATAAAGTTTGCATGAACTTAAAGTCTGATGATTAACAGAAAGCAGTGATCTTGTGGACTTCTGATCCTCCTGAGCGCGATGCGAGGCTGGCGAACGAGGCCTTGAAGTCATGGAAGAAAGGTATCAATCAAGTACAAGTAATCGTTGAATTAGCTTGCGCATATTCTCCTCATCATCTTGTGGCAGTTAGGCAAGCCTACTGTTCTCTGTTTGATTGCTCTCTTGAGGAAGACATCATATCAAATGCCGCCCTACCCGTCAGAAAGGTAAGCACGCTTACTCTTTTCTATTTATCGTTTGCTTTTAATTTTCTTAGAGAGTGTCAGAATGGCCTATCCATGCCCAGTTGCCTCATATCCCAACTTGACCTCATTTTGGGTTTCAAGATTACGAGCCATTTAACATTTTTTTGACTGTTTATGTTCGTATTGCACAGATTCTTGTAGGTTTAGTGAGGTCCTACAGGTATGATAAGGAAGTAGTTGACTCGGATGTAGCAGAAGCAGAGGCAGCTATGTTACATGAAGCCATTGAGGCAAAGCAATTAGATCACGATAACGTTGTGCTGATACTTGGTACTCGGAATATTTTCCAGCTCAAATTAACTTTTGACTGTTACAAACAGAACTACGGGAATCACATTGATGAGGTCAATACCATCAGTCGGTGAATATATGTTTTGCAGTTTTACCTCTTGTTAAGTCTCTTCACTTTAAGAAAAACTTCAACAGGACGTTGAGAGCTGCGGCGATGGGCTTTTGGAATCTGTATTGAGAGTGGTAATATGGTGCATAGACTCCCCAGAGAAACACTTTGCTGAGGTGATTCGATACATCAAGCTCTGTATCTCTTGTTCTTTCATTTGTTTCCTTTTTCCTTATTGCTGGGCATAAACATCTCACTCCCCAAATTTTACTACAATCATGTTGATTCTCACGTTTAGAGGTTGAAGAAACTTCTAGTTTTCATAGCAACAATATTAGAAAATAGAACAACTAACTTCTCACTCCCTTTCTTAAAAGAGGGCATCTGAAACAGCTCATTTAGGATGTGTTTGTACTCGTCGGTAGAGGAACCTAATGTGGCATGTTATAGTTTGCTACGACTGTTGGTTATCATGTGCTTAGTGGGCATGAGTGGTGCATTTATAAACATCTACATTGCGCTGATTTAGGTAGTCCTGAATCTGAAATTTTCATCTCAGAAGCTTATCTTGAAGAAGTTTGACCTCTTATGAAGGAACCCCAGGGCCAGCGTGTTGCTGTTTTGTTTCTCCTCATGATTACAGAACCCATAGTGATCGAATTATAATTTAGCTGTACATTGTATGCAAGTGAAAAAACTTGAGTGCGACATATTTCTAGGTGAAGCCTAAGATGCCATATCAGTAGTTTGACGAAAATGTGCTGTACAGTTGACGCTTAAGTTTTTTCTTGTCATTCTATGCACTCAGATGCTGAAGCTAACACAGGATGATCTTGTCAAACTAGGTTTTACTTTGCAATATTGCTTACTGATCCTACACTAGTACATAAGCAGTTACAACTACGACATGTAAGGCACTCTACTGTTTCTCTCGTTGTGGCAGGAGACTTATGCACTAAGCTGTCCAACTTTTCAGTTGGGATGTATTGGCGCTCAAATAATTTTCTATGCCGTAAATGTTGGATACTTCCTAGTACTTCAAACTCATCAGTCATGAATAATTGGCAAACTGTCAGTTCATGAGACATAAAAAGTGAACTGATTACTGCCAAGTGTTATCTAGGTTGTACTTTAACTTTTGTATTTAACAGCAGAGGGTACTTTCAAGTACTTCGAGCTACTTTTTACTGTGATTTGAATTGTGCTAGGTTATTAGAGCATCAATTGTTGGTCTTGGGACAGATGAAGATTCACTAACCAGAGCCATTGTATCTCGAGCTGAAATTGATATGGTGAAAATCAGAGGAGAGTATTATGACGTGAACAAGACTAGCCTCGAAGATGCAGTTATTGGCGACACATCAGGAGACTACAAGGCCTTCCTAATGACCTTGCTTGGAGCAACGCTCTGATTCCACGTATTTCGACAAGCCTTGTTGTGGACATATATTACGCTTTGGATTTCACATATGTATGAACGTGGCCTGTGTTACTTGTAGTAAATCAGACTTCCAAAACGAGTGAGATTTCCTTCGGGTGGATATTGCATATTTGTACATAGTTTTCATTGTGACATATACTTCAAGAATGCAAGCAATATTGTTTTGCAGTTGAATTTCAACCTGACATGCTTATTACTACCGTTTATTGTAATTTCCTCGATGTCTTTGCATTTAGTGTCATTCTAATGGCATATCTAGTCCACTTATTTGGGATGTACCAACGATTCTAGTGTCATTCTAATTGTTGGAAGTAGGCAAGGGTCCTCTACAACCTTCAACCATCGCGATCGTGGCATGTTGCATCGGAGTCAAAGCCCGATCAAACGTGGATTAACCATGTCAGAGTCAAACCCCAATCAAACTTGGTCAAAGTGGGTTACGACCCCTTACCAAGGGTTCCAAGAATATTTTAACAAGCTCCTTGCTTGCCAAACTCGAAATAAGCCCATTTCGAAATCCTGTTGGATACGAGATGGCTTTGTTACTGAAAATGATCGGCTTTGAGGCACGTTGTAAAACGCTCTCCTTAAGTTTATATTTGCCCCCACCTAAATATGGTGTGCATGGGGATACAGGTAAATACCCTCCAAGATACAACGAAGCGCACTAGTGAATAGCGTTTGCACACACGATATTCACCCCACAGAAAAGTGTATGAAATACTGGATAATGGGTTTACAACTAAGAAATTCTGCAGAAATTTCTTATTGTAAAATATCTGCAGAAAAGAGAAGAGAGTAGAGACTTATCTATATGGTCAGATTTTCGGACCATTGTGCTCTATTTAAAGCACTAATGGTTGCTAATCAAGGGTCACACCCTTTCATCATGCACCCAAGTAATCTGGACCGTTGGATTAGAAACCTTTAAGATTAACAGTCCAGATCTGGACTGGTAACTAACCAGCTTTCAACAGTTGGGTCTGGCCCGAACTGGAACCACCCAGCTGCCTAACAGGTGCAACCATTCGGGCATAACCCGAACCAGTGCAAGTGTAACCACTCAGCTGCTAACGGTCGGATCTGACCCGATCCGTTGCACCGACGGCCTAGTTTTCGTCACGAAAACTTAAAGGCATCTAATCGCGTCGATGCGCACGTGCGAAGTGCGCCATCAAAGCCCCACATTGCGCCTCACAGCCCACTGCCACGCGCGCGCGATCGTTCCTCACCATACGATATGCACATGCATACACCTTAACATACACATAAGTATTAAAGTAAGTGGAGTTCTTTATTATATACCCACTTACTTTTCCAATTCCCTTCTATGTGAGATTCCTCCCTCTTTGCCTCTTCACCTTCCTTTCATTATTTTGACAAAGAAAATGAATCAACCTTGACACTATATTTTGAAAAAACACTAACAAATCCTAATTCTGGTTAGGGTTTGAATACCTAGCCTTCATGTTAGCAAGAGTTTGTTGATGAATTTGGAAACTCTTGGTGCTTGTTAAAGGGCTATGGTTTGTAGTTTCTACATAGTACTAAATGGAGGATTGTGGTTTGAATTATGGTTGTTGGAGTATTGTCACAAACTGAGGTGCTGGTGAAGTGTGGACATAGGAAGGAGAAGAGAAGAATAAAATCAGAGAGAAAAAGGAAAGGAAACCGGAAATGAGAATGTTGTTTCATTACTTGATCATGTACATACAACTTGTTTGCCTTTATGCGAGGCAATTCAAGTTCGAATCATATTATACTAGCTAAAACCCGGTGTTATGCACGGATAGAGATTACTCAAGTGATTAAGTTTGACTGTTTGAGTAAGAAAAACAAAAGACTCAATTGTGAACAAATAGAATTAATCAACTCATCTCGTGTAAAGAGATGGATTAACAATGTTTGACCGTTTTTCACAAAGTTGATAGTGAATGCGAGTCATGTACTCATGACAATCGTTTGACCATGATAGTAATTATAATTTCATATACGACGAAACAAAATCAATACGTTATTTCAGTTTAATCCACATATAATGGTCTTTAAAAGGTGCATTAGCAATGCTACTTCACTCCTTAGAGACAATGAGCATACGTTAAGGAAAAAAAAAGAATGTGTGAATTCAACTTCTTCGGTAACCTTGTATGAAAATACGGTGACTTCTCCCCAAAGCTTAATTCCCTAGAGAATTGATTCAAATTTTATGGACTGAGACCAAGGTCGGGTCATGGGTGGAAAGGGAGGCAAATGCAGTCATTAGTTGGAAACAGTTTTAAATTATTTATTTATTTATTAGTGAGACAATAACACTAGCATTTTCTTGTGGTAATAAAACTAATACATAAGAAGAAACATGAGTCATTAATTGGAAACAGTTTTTAAAGTTTTTTTTTTGGATCAAAGGTCCTTTGTATTCATTTAAACTCAAACAAACATTTACAAGCCAATCACTTATTTACTGTTCCTCATGGTATAGTATCCTCTAATGCTAGCTATGTACATCAATCTAACAAAACACTCCTAGTATCCAGTCCCCAAACTTTACATAGTTCCTTATTTCTAGCAGTGAAGTAGCACTTCTTCGAGCTGGAGATTCTGTAATTCATCCATTGTTTTATCATCTGCATACAGCCTTCCACTGAGGCTTGTTTATGTTCAAATATTCTAACATTCCTTTCAATCCAAATCCCATAAGTAATCACAGCAATTAGGAGCTTACATAATCTGGCTTGAAAGCTTTTTCCCCTGCATTTGGTTGTTATGTGCCCAAGGAGCTGCTGCCATGAGTCTAAAGGTACATTCAACTGCATTTTGCTAGATGCTTCTCCCCATAGACTCCGTGCATATGAACATTGTACAAATAAATGGTCTTCTGTCTCAGAATGTCTATGGCATATTACACATTGATCTTCTTTAAAAACATTCCAGGCCTTTAATTTGGCCTTGGTTCTTAGTCCTCCTTTACACAGTAGCCATAAGATCAGGGCACATCTTGGTATATGTCCCTTAAACCAAATCGATTTCCACCATGCAGTATTAGTAGCTCTATGTCTTATCCCTTCCCAAGCAGTTCTGATACTAAATTCTTCATTAGGGCTGAGTTTTCATATGATTTGATCTTGATGATGCACATTAGGAGCATTTGTGTTAGATAACAAAGTGTTAACACATTTCAGCTCCTCTGACCTACCAGGCAGTTATTTCCAAATACCATTTTGAATAATATCATTTACCTTTGCATTGAAAGGCAAAACAAAAGTCAAAGACTAATCTTTGTCCATAATGCTCAATTAGAGGGACCTCCAGGATCCATCTATCATACCAAAGCCATATGAGCTCTCCATTCCCCACCTTATAGTGAACATACTTACTAAATATATCTCTGATCTTCATAATTTTCCTTCATGTCCATGATAGGCATACAGGTGGTTTAAAGGTCCATATATGCTTGTCCTTGATTATGAAAATGTGGCACCATTTTACCCATAGAAAATCTTTCTTATGAGCTAGATCCCATAAGTGCTTACAAATAGCAACTTTGTTCCACTCATCCACTCTCTTGATGCCCAGACCCCCTTCTTGTTTAGGTAGACATAGGTCCTTCCATGCAACGTTAGCCCTTGTACATTTGATATCCTTCCCATGCCAGAGAAATGCCCTTAGCTTCCCTTATATCTGTGCAATGATCTTCTTAGGAAGGATGAAAAGTGAACACCAATAAACATACATGCTACTCAATACAGATATAGTCAATTGCAATCTCCCAGCATATGACAATGACTTGGTACACCAACATGAAATTCTCTTTGTTAATTTCTTCACTTGAACCTTGCAGTCTTTGTAGTGTAGTTTGGTGGAAATTAGGGACACTCCAAGTTAAGTAACTGGCAAGTTTCCCCTGGGAATACCAATCATATCTGCCAGTGTTTCTGCATTTGCATTGTCCATTCCAGCTACAAATATTGAACTTTTATGGAGATAAGGAGACAGCCCAGATAAATGTTCAAATTCAACCAATGCTTGTTTAATGACTTGATTGTATTTCGTTCAGCCTTAGCTAGGAGAAATAAGTCATCTGCAAAGCACAAATGATGTATCTTCAATTCCTTGCATTTTGGGTGATATTCAAACTCTGTGTTGTGCATATGTATTCATAAGTTCTGAGAACACTTCCATGACCAACAAGAAAAGGTAAAGTTCTTACATTAAATAACAAAACCAAATGAAGTATATACTCCAAAAGATTAGTTAATTCTTTAGTTAAAAGGTATCATAAAATAGATAAAGAAAGGTTGTAGTCGAAAGTTTGAGAGACTTAGTAATTAAGTAACAGTGCATAAGAATGTAAAAGGAATGAACTAAATTTATAGATTTTTCAAGTTTCATAAAAAAATCAACACCACCTCAAAAAATGTTGGGAGCAATAAACATGTAAACTAGTTGTTGGGAAGGATAAATATGTAAGAAAGTTGCTAGACAAGGGTAGGACAAATATCTGTCCCGAAATATGGCCGTCAGGGCAGGAAATTTTATAAATTTGATAGGGTTCCACGGGCCAGCCGAGGCTAGGGCTACACCATTTTCCTTCTTTCTTTCTTTTTTGGAAAAATGAGGGGCAGACAAGGCCCCCTTTACCCTTGTAGCCCGGGCTTGCACTCACTGTGCGGGTCAGGCAGGCCCAGGCTTTGTTTGGTTTGGACCGGGGTAGCCTAATGGCCCATGACCGCTTGACGGGAAGTCTAAGGTAGCGTTTAAAACAGTTTTTGTTTTCTGTTTTTTATTTAGTTCTGAAAACTGAAAAAACAAATATTGGTGTTTGACGACAGTTTTAAAACTTGGCGATGGGGGGCAGGCCCAAGCAGCCTCCTTTGACTCTGCCCCTGCCGGAAAATATAATGTAAGACCATGGGAGCCTATCTGATTGCCAACAGAGCAAATCCTCCTAAAGGCTATAGCAAAGTCCCTCCCAATCCAGCTCCTGAAGCTTCCCGGACCCCGTTGTTGTGGCCCTTATTGAAACCACTACCGGAGAATACAATGTAATACCATGGAGTAAACTGCTGCAAAGCTGCAGCAAATCTCATATCCAAAGACGAGCCTTATAACACAAGCAGCAGGCTGTGTTTATTTACAAGGTCATAAAGCTTAGATGAGAGAGTTGCTGCAGAGTTTTTCTCAACCAAGAGGTATTGTATAGATCCATCCAACCAATAGGCATCCGCTCAACCGACAGTTGGGAACCAAAGAAACGCAGTGGGGAAGTATGAGATTCGGATTGACAAATTCGAACGCAAGCTACCATGATTCAGAAAGAGCACCACGAATAAAACTAGAATATGCTATAACGCAAAGATTATGACGCTAAAATGGATTTACAAGTACAGCTCATGTACATTAAAAGCCAAACTTCACTGCACAAGAAAATAAGACATACCCTTTAGGTACATGGAATAATGATCTTTAGGTGTCCTCTCCATTCTCCGTGTCCGTGTCCGTGCCCGTTTGTAATCACTTTGATTCAAAGTACTAGTTAAAACAAGAGTAAAATATGATCTATACATGTAGTTAGTCTGTCAAATGCATTTCCGGCGTGCCAATCTCCTTGTTGCTGCTATGTTGGTCTCTATGGATTGCCTTCCATGTCAAGATTGAAACTCACCGCAGCTATCTCACATGCATTGCTGCCTCGTCAACTTTCAACCTTCTCATTTTACAAGGAGCTGAAATGACTCCATTTTGCAAGGGAGTGAATAAGAACTATTACCATGGATCAGAATTATTGTGCAGAAAATTTCCAACATTTGAAGGCCTGGTCCAACCTTCTTCCATCATAATGAGATTAAGTCGTGTCATCAATTTCTCCACAGCATTTTTCTTGAGGTCTCTAAAGGAACTGGATGGTTGCTCCTGTAAGGATGATTTCTGCAATCGAAAAATATAATCATCCATCCATAAATAAGTGACGGAAATTTAATGATGGAAGTCATGCTGTAAAATATTATAAGGGGAAAATATACCGCTGCATCCTGATAGATTTTGAGGTATTGCAATGACTCCTCATAAAAACCACAATGGTAAAGGAGAGCACCATAGTCTCTTAATTCATTCAAATCAGTTTCCAGAATAATAAGGCGCTCACATGCTGTCCAAAAAGCCAAAAATGTTCAGGTAATGAACTACTACGCAAAAGGAGTGAAGATTATGCAACAAGTGTTTCAGGCTCTCCAATAAAATCCAATGGCATGGCAAATGCAATGTCAACCACATAAGAATCGGAACATGCTTCCCTGAATGAACATGGGCAGAAAAACGCAAATAATATCTTGTTTGCAGTGAAAGGGCTCCATTTGGTAAGGCAAGAGACAAACTATCCGAAGAAGATAGCTAGCATTGACCATACTGTCAATCCAAAGAACCACAAAAAGTAGCTGCTCTCTGAGCAACGGGCTAGCTCGCACTGGTATCATCCTAAATTATTACCAATAGAAGTATTGAATACACAGTATCTTTTTATTTCTAGAAAAGATATGAAATGTGATTAGATCTAACTCGGGGATCAACAACTACTCAGGACTACAACTAGTCAGATCAAAATAAAAAATCCTCAGGCAGGAAGACTTCCAAAATTACAAGCCTGCAACCAAAATCTACGCTACCAAACTCAGCTATGTGCCTTTGTCCTAGACTAATTGAGGTTCAGCTACATGAATCATTTTCTTCCACTTTTTTCCCAAGCTTTATCTTCCTTAACTGCACCAAATCTTCAGAAAGTAAAAGATGCAAACCCGACCTCTCCCAGGTCAATACATACCACAACACAAGTTTTTATCCATACATTTTCTTGCTTCCAATATGAAACCATGGCATGCAGTAGTTGGGTTTGTTTTCTTCATGGTTAGGTATTTAGCTTTTCTTCTTGCCTCTTGAAACACCTCAATTGCAACCGACCATGCAATGTATTTACCTTCTCTACTCAATTCAAAGCCCCAAGGATGATAAAAAAAAAAAAAAGTGGATTCTTCAGTCTTAGATTCGAAAAAGAGATTATCTAATTAAAAACACACAAGGAACCAATTAAAAGCAGTACCTCAGAAACTGAAAAGATACTTAGTCCGTCCCGAAATAAGTGAACACATTTCCTTTTCGGAATGTCCCAAAATAAGTGATTGAAAATCGATCATTCTTCTTCAGTTTTACCCTTTGTCCCCTAATTTTTACTCATCATTTCCTCACTTTGACCTCATTCAATTTCCTCTCTTCTCAGTTTCTCATTCAGTCGCCCACGACATTCAGCATTCCTTTTTCTCTCACCTCTCTCTCATCCTCCCAACTCTAATGACATGAACACCTATTCAAGATTACAACCAAAAAAGAACAGTATTGTCTGCATGGTCCGCATACATCTGGGTAAATTTAATTCCACTGCTTTTATTAGCCGTGTCACATATACAATGGTGAAAATCCACCACCAGCCAACTTGCACCAAAAACATCCATGATTTGAATCGGTGATGGTGGGGATCTTCAACTAGGCAAGCTGTGCAGGCAACTAGTCAGACTAGGGGAAGAACTGGCGAGTAATGTGGAAGTCTAGATGAAATCCTAGGCAGAGGCCAGGGTGGGGTAAGCAGTAGGGGAAGAACTGGCTAGTACGCAAAAGTATAGATGAACTCCGCAGAGGCCTAAGTGGGGTAAGCAGCAACTAGGTGGAATACCTATGCAGTTGACTTTTATCCTTCTTCTGCTGCCATGGTTACAACCATCGCAGTCTTGCCAACCTCTTTGCCTTTATCAAAATGGACAAAATATTTTATCTGTTTCTTTAGGCAGGTTCTTTTGGAGGCAAATTCCAAAAATGGAATTTCTTGAAGTGATAAGTTCTTTTTCTTATCTTTAAGAATAGATACAAATCTGAAATTACTGAAAAAAATAGAATTTGAGAATGGTTTTGCATGAAGATCTTTGACTTTGGGAATGAATGGTGGTAGTGCAATGGATAGTATAGTATCAGAAATCTATGGAAGAAGGAAAACCCAAAAGAAAGAACACAGAGAGAGAGAGAGAGAGAGACTTGAATAAAGACCAAGGGCAAAGATGGAAAACTCTGAAATTTGACCAACTTTGGGATGGAGGGAGTACTACTGAAAAAACAAAACTTGCAAACAATCATCAATACTAGCAAAACTTTACTGGAGAACAAAAGTTCCAATCACCGAAATCTTGCAAATGGTGCCAGGAATTATTCACAACAAAGTAATCACACACCAAAAGACCAAAGACTATGACAAACACGATCATGGAAAGAAATGTACCACTACATAATTAGAGATACCCAAAAACAGAGCAAGGTTGTTACCACGTGAGTGGTAGCATGACAATAACCCCCCCCCCCCCCCCCGGGCTTTTTAGAGAGAGAGGAAGCAGTACCTAAGATCCAAGTCCACTGCTCTCATACCACCACGTTGTAGGGTACAAATGATTTTCGACTGAGAGTTGTGCAGAAAAATAATTGTAAAACATATACTAGCATATAATTCCACTTCTAGGTTTACTTGATAGTTGATGTCATTCACTGCGCTCCAATACCATCAGTCACAGTCACATAAGTCATGGCAATGAACAAAAGGAACCAATTGCAACAACATTCTAGACTGTTTGTTGAACCAAGTCATATGAATTCCATACCAGACAGTGCACGCCTCATATCCCCGAACCGTACGCTGGTCCAAACGCCACGTTCTAACCTATGCTGAGCAGCCTTGACAGATGCAAGCTCAAAGGCACTGCAGCAGACACAGCAGACTCTCAGTGGGGGAGTCAATTTGGACCTTAAGAATAAAAAAGTTGTTTATGTAATTAGAATGAGTCAAAAGACCTTTCTTTGACATTGTTTGATCTATCAGAGCAATTAGCAGCCTCTGCTGCCCTTAAGAATAAACTTCTTGTATGATCAAGTTGAAATGGCCAGAAAGCATCCTTCAAATCTCTCAAGATCTGCTCGTAAAAATTACTATAAGCAGGAAAACATTTTATAAAGCTCACTATAGGCATGAACAAATAATTAATCCAATAAACATAACCATTAAGGTTATTGCTGCTATTATAAAAGCACATTTATCCCTTCCTTATCTGCTCTCACAACCTTTGTTAAGGGTAGACCTATAGAAGATAACATCCTCCTGATGATGGTCATGAATTCTCCTACTTAAGATTGACCTTTTAGAATATAATTGAAAGCATGAAAGGCTGGTCATACAAAGTAAGTTCATGTTCCTTCAACGGGGTAAGTTGGTGTTCAGTACTGGAAAAGAAGGCATGCTCATCCAAGATCTCAGTCTAAGGATCTGGATGTTGAGGAAGTAGTAATATGCTTCAAGGTCCCGTATCCTTAGAGGAAAAAGATTAACATTGTACATCATGCTAAACACTAAAATAAAGAATGTCCCCAATGCATATCATGCTTGACACACTCCCACATGTCCAAGCCCCTGTTGCACGTGCAGGGACACCAAATGCAAGTGTAAATAAACACCGAATGCAAGCAAGTGTACAAAAACACCGAATGCAAGCGAAAGACTTGAACCCAAGATCGGGAGGATGTTGGGAGCGCGGTACCAAGGGGTGAGCACAATTCGGTTTGGGGGTTAAAACGCGAACCGAACTGTTACCCCTCGGTTTGGAAAATTTCAAACCGAACCGAACCAAACACCATCTGTTTGGACGTTTCGGTTAGTCAGTTTAAATGGTTCGGTTTGAATCTGTTTTCGCCCATTTAAAAAAGTTCTCCTATTGAACACTTACTGTTAGATCTAAATATTATTCAAAGTTGAAGTTATATTTTCTCTAAATTGCACATAATCTTCTTACATTCAATATCTAAGTGGTTGTGTTAAGATATGAGTAGTGTTCAAGATATATATTACAATCAAAACTCAATTATGCATTTGTCATTGATGTACAAGAAAGAATGAGTAAATATATACAGGAGATATTGATCACTAGACTTTTGTGTTATAACTGCTACCATTATATTCTTTTCTTAATTTTCAAGGCTTTGTTTAATTGGATTTGCTTAGTACCGTGTATGTGAAAATTATCGATGAATGTCACTAGAAATTAGTTAGTATATCATGGATCGGGTCGGTTTAAAAAGGTGAATAGTGAATAGGACCGAACCGAACTGAGGTCGGTTTGAGATATGTGAAACTGATCGTTAAGATTTTCTGGACGGTTCGGATTGAATCGGTTAGGTTTGAACGGTTTGATCAAAAAGCTTAAGCCAATATGTCTTGGGTCACCCACATATAAATGAGCATCTTTTTGAGTCACAGTGGATTTCTTAACTTTATTTGTCTGGTGGGCCTTGATCAAGAATATATTAAACCCAAGGAGGCCTAGATCATTACTTAAGCACTAAGATGCCTCTACTCTAGAACATTCTGCTCTACTTGTCTAACACCGATAACTTCTATCCACATTGTTCCGGGTTTAACCCTGCCTTATCTTTCATTTCATTACGTTGGCACCAGAGCGAGCCTACAGTAAATATGTCAAAACCATCTTCGAATGATGCTCCGTCATCTTCTCCTTAATTGCTTAGCATATGTAATGTATTGTTTAGCAGGTGCCCAACATTCCAAACCATTCAGCGTACACACTGGCATCACAGCTGTTCTACAAAGTTATCCCTTTCAACGTGATAGGAGTACTGGGGTTGAACAACACTCCAGTGGCACGTCTCTACTTTATCAACCTGCTTTGGTTCAATACTAAATCATCATCTAACTGATCTAGGATAGCGAAAACAATCCTTCAAGGGCACCTTTTATGTTCATCAAACTCAGTCCCCTGTCTAACTAAAATTGGATTGATGTGCTTTCCCAAATGTAATTAGCCTAAGGCACTTGCCGCTAAGTACTTTTTCTTCACTCCAGCTTCCAAAAGTAATTAGCCTAAGGCACTTGCCGCTAGTACTTTTTCTTCACTCCAGCCTTGTTCAGCCCTGTTGCCTGCTATACTCTCATCTGTAACAATCTATTGTCGACGTAACTACGATGTCAATGCTAGCACCATTGATAACTAGGCAGACCAATTACACCTTCATCATACATATCCTTATTCGCCTTAACATACTTGATGGGCAGCCATTTCATATCCAGAACTTACCACAGAACTCTCTTTTCTTTTATTTTCCAAGCACTTCATGTGCTTTCAAATCATTTTACAAACATAGAAATGAAAGAAAAAAATCTTTTTAGTATTCTTGGAACCAGAGGAACATAGAACTCAACATTAAGGACTTGAGCCTGGGAAAGAGAGCTCCACTTCATTTATAGAAGCAAAATAGGAACATCAAGACTTAATGTTGAGAGAAGAGAGCTCCACTCCTTGAAAAAGTGTTTATTCACATCCCCATATCACATAAGCAGACAAAGTGTTGTCAACTTACTACCTTATCCAGTATTTCATTAGAAGCACTAAAAACAAACTTATTAACTGTGGCAATCATGTCCAAACCTCATATTTCAGCAAATTGGCATATGAAGCAAAATTTTAAACTCCAAGAACAAATATATACTTGTTCTGTGAACAATTGCGAGAAGAGAAACTTTAACTGATCTAATACTAATGGTTTTGCATAAGAGAGTTTAAGCATAAGCAGCAAACAGGGAAAAAAAACAGTCACCTTCACCAATAAGGATTGAGATGTCAGAATATGTGGCTGATCAGCCTCCTTGCTTTTCTGCTTAAGATAGCCTCTAGGAGAACTATGAGAATCATGAGGGAAGAAAACCTCTACATCAAAATTTAATAGACCCCAGAGATGTAGCAGCTTCAGAATTTCAGAGTATAAAAGTGAAAGCATAGATGCAGAACCCAAACGATGCGTCAAAACCTGAGAAAGCGGATGTTGGTAGAGTGGTTATTGACCTGGTAATCAATACCTTTTCTTAATAATAATTTAATAAATTAAAAAGACAGCCCTCCTTACTGAATGAAGATAAAGAGCACGCTGCTCTAACTGATTCCTTGCACCGCTTCACCGGAAACCCTGAAAACGAAGAAACAGCCAACTGGTTTAGCACCCAAAACCCATTAGACGTGACAATCAGAAGTCAATCAAATATTGACTTTCCAAGCTTTAGCGTTCATCAACAGAGACTAATCTTTTTCCATTTAAAGGTAGACCAGTTTGTTTTAAAAAGGAGCAAGGGACAACTAAAGATTATATCTTCAGATCTCTATTCTTTTTCTTAGTGGTAACCCACTGCTAAGACAAATAAAGGTTCGACAACCATGCAATCAAGTTATGCACTGAACTAAAGGCAAATCTATTGTACATCAACATAAGGTAAGAAATATCTCCCTTCAAAACCTAAATAACATTAAAGGGGAATGTGAAAAAAGCAAAGGTGCCATATATTCCTTGTTTATTTTTTTCTTGTGTTCATTGCCACTAGGCATGGCCCAGGGACCTTAATGGTCGGAAAATTTGTCCTTGACTTATGCCAGGTTGCAATGTTTAAGAGTAATATGCGGATAGGAAATCTGAGAAACTACCACAAATTGCTAAAATTTGGTGTGTTGCTAAAATTTGGTTACACCTCTTGGCAAAACAAAAATGTAAATTGCTAAAGCAAAGTATGTGATCAGAGAGGGTGAGCCTTGGCACAAAGGGAAGGTTGCTTTGCAAGTCACAAGTTCACAATAAGAATAAAAAAAAAGTGGGGCAAGGTTCCATACAACGATGCTTCCCGGACCCATGATGCCAAGAGCCTTGCGCACTTGGGCGCCTTTGATATGTTTCCTCTTATAGCAGAATGTAAGTTTAGCAACAGTTATCAATGTTTAGCAACAATAGAAGGCCCTTATATCTAATCTAATTTCAGAAATGTCTATAGGTTGATTCACATTATACGTGTAGCATGACAGGAAAATAGCACCATTTGTAACCTCTTACGTACATGAACTTGTGCTGTATATGAATTTCAATCCTTTACTTTCTTGCTTATCTGACTGTGTATTACCGTTTAACATTTGTAATAGTCTATAATAATTACGTATGAAAAATATAAGATAGGATCAGTATGAAGTAAGAAGTGAGAAACAGATATACCCTGTTAACATACAAGTATCTATTCAAACACTCGAGAAAAGCCTCTGGAGATGATCCCAACGAGGAGCTATATTGCGAGCAATAGCCCATAGAGAGGCTGTCCAACCTGTCAATGAAAGCATCCACGGGGAGTGGAACAGAAGAGTGTGAAATGAGGGAGTCATCTTCTGCTGCTATAAAGAGAGCTGTTTTCCCCAAATCAACCTCCTTATTTATGCTAATGCTTATTTCCCTCTCCAAATCTGACAAGTTTTTAATTTGTGAGCAAAACCCGTCCCTCGCTGCCTGAATTGTTGACAATGATTAATAAACTCAAACTCAGAAATTAACTAAAATAACGTCAACCGCAGAAAGCAAAGACAACCATCATAGCAACCTACACAGTACAGCATTCTAGCTAAAGAAATGTAATAAGTCAATAACTATTCAAAGACAGCAGCCCTATATTGTCTAACATGCTTTCTTTCATGACAAGTGGCGCAGTGAGTAATATACTAACATACAAACTCAGAAGTTAAGTAAATTTCGAAGGTGAGGCTTTATTCCACACCCTATATATGCAGTAAAGACGGAATCGCCGGTATATACTACTCCAAAGGGCCACAATTTTAGGATAGAAACTGAAGGGGTGAACAAAATGGGTACCCGGGCATGGGTGGTATCGGTGCCAGCAGAATCGAGGGCATCGTGCAGCACGAATTTGAGGTGATTTGCTGCTGCAAACTTGTACCGACAAACAACGCCGGAGTATGATGGTGAGGGTGACGCGCAAGGACAGGGGTGGCGGATTGCGAATCTTGAATTGTCATCAGACGTAGGTGATGATGATAATGAAAAATGGAAGGCTCCCAATATCCATGGCGATGCTAATCCGCTCATCCTTGCTCCAAAATTTCTACTTTTTGGCAGTTGGACTTACTGTCCTGCGGTTTAGGAAATGAATTAATTGCTCGTCAAACCTTCCTAGCTTGGGTCCTGTACGTAAAACACTCTGCTTGCTGTTTAATTTCAGCGTCCGTTTCATATGACTGAGAGGGCAAAAATGTTGTTTTTTTTCTTAAAATTTTCATTAACAATTTCCATGTTCTGTCGTCTCTAACCAGTTCTTTCAAATTATTTGTATTGATTCATGGGCGTTCTTTATTTGAACTTTCTTCCAACACGGCTTATCCAAACCTAATTTAATTTCAAGTAATGACTCTACAACGTTACTGTCTATTTGTTGATTGAGCGCCAAAGTTAAAAGTCTTACGTGTTGATTAAATCTCAAGGTGTTTCGCACATGCGATCCCAAAATACAATGTTATATGCAATTGCTCCTTACAAATGATCTTTCTGTCTACCTACCCTTGCTCTGTTTCCTGTTCTCCTTTTTCTTTGCCACTCATGTTACACGTTATTATTATAGTATGTATGTACCAAAAAAAAAAGTTATTATTACAGAAAGTTTTGTAGAGCATGTTCATTGACACTTGTCAGGTTTTGAAAAAGTTTTATGCAAACAAACTAATCCTTTTTTTTTTTTTCTACTTAGAGGGGACTTAAGGCTTAGGGGACAAAGCCATAGAGATTAGCTTTTGGAAAAAAAAATCCCTATGTCTTGCAACTCCGATTATGTCTACTGTTGTGTTAGTGGCTTCTTTGTCACCATACATTAGCCACCAAATGTTTAGTATTCAACAATTCACTAATTTTGAATTGTTGACATTTGTATGGGAAACCAACCAACAATACTATAGCAAAATGGCTATCGACTTTTGGCGTCAAAATTCCTATTGTTTTGGTGGCAAACCTAACACATGTGCAGGTAGAAAGTGCCTATAAATAACGCATTTCATCCATTGTCAATGTTATCTCAAAGTGAGAGTTTGAATAACCACCTTCTTCATTAAGAGATAATATTGAGTGGGGTGTATAAGAGATATACAGTTGGATAAACTGTTGAGCGGTCTCTTGTACTTGTATCGATATTCTCATAATACAAAGAAGTTTGCACGTCCCGTGAAGGCAGACAGGTTATAGCCGAACTACGTTAAATCTTGTGTCCAGATATTTTTTGTCTTATCCTTTTATGTTGCAGTTCTCCTAATTATTATTTTCCATTATATACTAATATTTGTGTTGCATCTGCTGGAGCGATACTAACATCTACGTTAAGAAGCTCCCATGTACCTTGAGGTAGCGCGTCATGAAGTCATTCCTTGGGCATGAGAGATGCCAAAGTTCATTTGCCAATCATCGCGATAATTTTCCTTGTCCAACTGTATGCCTTAGCTTACGATGTCGAATCTTGGCCATCAAACTTCTGATTGATGTATTAGAGCCCATTGTGAATAGTTGTACGACTAAGATTGAATAGTGTCCAAGGATGATCTGAAATCTGTTTCCATGTGTACTTGCTTGAATCCTCCCTCCCATGCTAAGCTAGGCTGAGTCCCTTATGAATGGCCTAAAGTTTAGCTATTTCGTTATGACTCAATCCTCCAGGACCAGTTACCTGATTGATATTGTCTCTGAGTAGCCTTTTATTTCTCCAGCTTCACAACTTTTGACATAATCCAAGGAGTATAATTAACTACCCTCATAGAATTCAGTGATCTAGACTTCAGTAGCAAACTAGTTGTTGTTGCTAAAAATATGCTCCGCGTATATTGCAGAACCCGAGCCTGGACCGATGACTTGCAAGACAGAAAACGAGTGACCGCCGGGTGGGGTTCTCGGCGGAGAACTCTCCGATGCTTAAGTCAGAGCACAACTACAGGATAGTAACTCTGAAAAAGCATGAATTGTGTAGTTCCCCATACCTAGAGGGGTAGACCCCTTTATATAGTTGTAGGAGAAGACTTCTAGTAAGACTGGGCTTTGGGCCAGATGTGTTAGGATCGCGTTAGGATCCTCGAGGATCACGTCACAATCCCTAATAAGGTAATCATTGATCTCCCAGTTTGACTAGGATTGCCGGGTATTCCCCAATTATTGGGAGTTATATTTGAGTTATATCATAAGCCCCCCACTTCCTTAGCTAAAATGTTTGGCTGAGGAAGTTTATACATGGTGTCTCGAGACATGCGTCAGATTTGTAAGTGATTCTCATCCACTTGTAGGGGTAACAATATTTCTCTCTTCCATGTGCTCCGACCTAAGCGAGAGCTTAAGCCTTAGAACTTTGCCCAAGTAGGGCGCTAAAACCCTAGCTCTTGAGAGCTAAGTCTTAGAATGTCGCCTGAGTAGGCTATTCGGAATCATCTTTAGAGAGATGAATCATGGGATCTCGAGATCCTTTAGGGGATGTGCCCCATCGTAGCCTCTCTCAGGAGAGGACATAAAGCTGTGCATGCAAGTTGTTGCATGTGCTAAGTGTTTGAAAGTCCCCTCGAGGGGTCACCTTTCTTGGAGGGTGTTCATTTTGTGCAAGTGTGTGTTCTTGAGCTCGAGCCGACCACATCATGCTTGCATTTAAACTTTGTCGCGAACTCTTATCATCAGCTAAGAGCTGGCAAAGAAGCCTCACACTCACGCTTGGCTGGGTTTTGAATTGACAAAGAATGGTGGGGGGATGAAGTCCCATAGTCCTTTGCCGTTTCACGGGTTAGAACTGTAGCTAAACCGTTCAGATAGAGCTTGAGCTCTATCCTATCACCCTCGGGGGTGTTCGTCCCTCGAGGGACTGATGGAGTGTGGAGCTCACGCAAATACCCTCGGGGGTTTAATGGAACTTAAGAGTTCTCGTCTTACGGGCCCTCGGGGGCGGATGGAGCCGGAGCTCATGCAATTACCCTTGAGGGTTCGACGGAATTTAAGAGTTCTCGTCTTACACGCCCTCAGGGGTTTAACGGAACTTGGAGTTCTTGTCATACACGCCCTCGGGGGTTTTACGGGACTTTAGAGTCCTCGTTGTACGCCCCTTTGGGGGTTTTGACGGAACTTTAGAGTTCTCGTTGTACGCTCCCTTGGGGGTTTGACGGAACTTAGAATTCTAGTCGTTTGTGCCCTCAGGGGTTTTTATCGTCCTTGTTGCCGCGGTGCCAAATAAGAAGGCGCGGGTCATGGAGCTCATAATATGGTCGTTGTGGCAAACCTCCCTGTCTGATAAGACACAAGGCATTAAGCCTGTATAAGAATGATCTCATGAAATATAAAGCCCCCCCCCCCCCCCGGCCTTTGAGAAGGCGTGGATATATAAAGACGGCTTTTAAGCCCATATGTAGAGTCCGGTCGCAAGAAGACATGTAGGAGCAATATAGAAGACCATAATCTGCTTGCTCAACTGGATGAGCATATAAAGCTTAAGGACGCGTAGTCCGTCCGAGCAAGATGCCACTGATGATCAGTAGAGTACCTGTCGCAGTTCATCAATATACTGAGAAACAACTAGATTTAGTTTACTGGTCGCATGAGCTTGAGCATGCAGTTGTACCGGCATATTAGTGATGCTTATTAGCAGAGGCTGACGATATGCTCTGATTCACTAATCGAGGTCACTGTGTGACCAAACATCACAAGATAATAAGAAATGCCGAGTCGGCAAGATGCTGCAGCAGAAAACCCTAAACGCGACTTCAAGTCACAGGGTGCTGTGAATTTTTTCCTTGCTTATAAAGTGGTTTATACATCACCGTTGATGTTCGCATACATAGTTTAAACCTTGCAAGAAATAAAAATATGTGACTGAAAAAATAGCCTTTGAAGCAATAAAACATATAAAAATGTAACTATGTTTTTAACACAGAATTAATAGCGATGTTCAGACACCACGACCCCATTAGGGTTTTGTCGGTTAGCCGAGAGGGTGCTCTACATTGCGTGCCATATGTGAGTTTAAAAAATCATTGCAGTCGGTAAGACACGACATGTAGTATATTCGCATCAATTGACGCGACTGGACAATGCTAGACCAAAAATTAAATAGGTTTAGGTAATATAGAAATGCGTACGGGAAGCAGCCTTCGAAAGGCTTGCTAGCGCCTAAAATTATAGTCGCTTTATTTTTTTTAGTGACGTGCTACGCAATATAAAATGTGCACACACACTTTGAAGAACGTGCATCATATGCGAATTAAATGAGACCCTGTGGGTCTACAATATAAATATGCATTTTTTGTGGGCTAAAAGCATAATGCTTTTAAAAAGGTTGTGGCTAATGCAAAATAAAGAAGACCCCTTGGGCCTTAACTCTAAATACCCATAATCATGGGATAAAGTTGAATACTTTTTAGAAATTGGAAGAATTGACCTGATTTGCTTCTGTCCCTTCTTCTTTCTTTGACAGAGAAGTAGCCTCTCGCGTGAGGATGCGGCGCCGGTGAAGGGTGCCGCAGTCAGCGGCGGCGCCATCGCTGGTGCGAGGACGAAAAGGTCCCTGACCGTGGCCGGTATTTGGATTAGACGGCAACACGGCCGGCGATTGGATCTGAACTGCACGGCGAGGTGGCCGGAGGCGCTGTAGTGAGGCGGCGCCAAGGTAAGGAGACGGTGACAGTGGGGCGGTGGCCGTAGAGACGTTCCTTTGGTCGGATTTGACCTGGAGGTGGCGACATTCAGTGGGACGGCGAGTTGGTGGCCTCTAGTTGTGATGGACCAGATCTGTGAGTGGCGGCGGGTTGCCGATTTCGTGAGCCTGGTCGGGATATTGACAGCAGAGCTGCAACTGGCAGCGACGACGAGCTCCTTCTGGGCCGACAGCGGTGGAACAGCAAAGTGACGACAGCAAGTGGTGGCGATGGCACCGGTGTTTTCCAGCAAGCTTGTTGTGGTTTTGGACGGTGAGCTGGCCGTTTTGGATGGCGCGGCGTCGGGTGAAGCCACGATGGTGCGGCGCCGGTGCCTTGCTGGAGGAGTTGATCTGACGGCGCGATCTGCTTCTTCTTTTTTTATTATTTAATTTCTTGGGATATTGTTGATGCTGCTCCGGCAGCTTTTCGATGGTTGCACGGCTAATTGTGGTGGCTGTGGTGGTCCTGCAACGTTGCCTGGTGGATCGTCAAGGGTTGTTGGTAACCACTGATGCTGGCAGATGACGGCGGGCCTCCTGTCTGAACCTTAGCAAAGGCTGATCGAGGTGGCTTGGCTGCCAGCAACAACTTGTTCTGTTTCTGAAGTTTTTTTTTCTTTTTGATTGCAACGACAATCTGACGTTGTCGGCGTTACGGCAGATTGAAGTGAGACCGTTTGACGACGGTAGTACCGTCGATCCCATTGGTGATGACTCTCGTAGTGTGATGGTTGATCGGGCATGAGGCTGCCCACGTAGGTACCGGTGGTGCCGCTGTAGTTTAGGGTTTTGCCCATGACGACAAAACAGCGTTCTGGTGCCTGGATGGTTGAATTTTGAGACCTTAGGCGGTGGCGGTGATTCCGACGTGTTGCCACCGTTGCTTACAAAACGAGCGTTTTAATTTTCTTGAGGTCGATTGGCTAGGCTGCGCGGGTCCCACGGATGGCGCCAATCTGTTTCTGTTAAAAACATGCTCCGCGTGTATTGCAGAACCCGAGCCTGGACCGATGACCTGCAAGACAGAAAACGAGTGACCGCCAGGAGGGGTTCCCGGTGGAGAACTCTCCGATGTTTAAGTCAGAGCGCAGCTACAGGATAATAACTCTGAAAAAGCATGAATTGTGTAGTTCCCCATACCTGGAGGGGTAGACCCCTTTATATAGCTGTAGGAGAAGACTCTTAGTAGGACTGGGCTTTGGGCCAGATGTGTTAGGATCTCGTTAGGATCCTCGAGGATCACGTCACAATCCTTAATAAGGTAATCATTGATCTCCCAGTTTGACTAGGATTGCCGGGTATTCCCCAATTATTGGGAGTTATATTTGAGTTATATCACTAGTCAAAGGCGTTTCAGAGTTACTAATAAAGAACAGAGTTATTAAATTTCATGGGAATTAAAGTATTTTGTACGTGTTTGGCTTAAGAGCAGTCACATAGTACATGCGAGATGAATCGGACCAATTTTGTTGCTGAAGTTCAGCAACAAATTTGTTACTAAAGTTCTTAACTTTTCGCTTGTTCTTGACTAGTCAATTGTGTTTATCGATAGGGAGTTTAATGCTAGCAACGATTTTCGCGATATGATCTCCTACATAATCGGTCAAAATTCTAGTTACAATTTGTTGTTATATAATTCGGAACCAATCTTGCGCCAACTAACACTGGACAAACTCGGACAAGTGGTATTAATCATGGAGATAAAAATAATAACTAAAGCTACGAGATCAACGAGTTATCATCTTTATAAAAAAGAACAGCGTCGTTAGTTGCAATACTTCACATGATTTACTCTACAAGGGGTACCCAAATACCAATTACTGCTCTATATGTATCATTGTATGTGACAGGATTTGATATCCATTTACTTCAAGGTGGGTAATTTTCTAAACATCAAATGTAGTAAAAAAAAATTTAACTCGGGGTTATAATATATTTTGACCACCTTGATATATTTTAACTTTTAGACGGGACTGTTTAATAAAACTGAAATTTAAGTGCTGAAAAAGTTAAGCACTGAATTCGTAAAACTGAAAACTTTAAGCGACTGAATTTTTACTGAAAAATAAGTTAACCTATTTGGTAAACCAAAACCAGATGTCTGAAAATTATTTATTGACAAATATATCCATTTTATCAAAATTATGCATTTGTTTATGTACTTTATAAACTTTCTTTTTTGGGAGGGAGGGTCTAAAGTCGTGTTGATGGTGATGGTGCCAGTGATGATGGAGTGGTGGTGGCGGCGACAGCGGCAAAAAAGTCTCAATAGTGGCAGTAATAGTGCGTGAAGACGTGATATTGGTAATTGTGATGATAGTAATAGGCGGCGACATGACAATCATAGCAGTGATTGTAGTGTGGTGGATATTTAGATGATTTTGGCTGAACGAACTTGGTGACAACAGCGACGGTATGGTGGAAGTGGCGGTATCCTTGTGGTGGTATCGGTGGCGGTGATGATAGTGGCTGGGTAGTGGTAATTGTGGTGGTGGCAAAAAATGAAATAATAGTTGTTGTGGTGATTGTATTGTGGTGGAGGCGGTGTTACCAGCAAACTAATTGAAGCAGCATCCTGGTAGTATTTTTTTTATGTAAAAATATGTTAGATAACTTTTAAGTATCTCATTTAGTAGAGCCCCACTTAGTGATTGACTCCTCTTTAGGGTTCAGCAACAATTCTACCCATCTCAATTTGCAAATTAGGGTTTGAAATCACAAAATTGGCTCATCATTAGATCCGATTGAAATGAGATTAGGGTTAGGTTTCCATAGAATGGTTTACATTTAAGAGAAATTGAATGCAGTAAACCCAAAAATCTTGACAACTTGAAACTTAAAGGATACAAACAATGTCAACAAAAAAATGGTAGCAATGCCGTCAGTTTTAGCAACATTTGCAACGCGTACGTAGTAAGTAATGCCTAAAGGTATAAGATCACTTCCTTCATAAATCAAGGCATTACAACTAGTAATAGGTGGTGCTAGGGTATGTAGTTCTTGGTCTACAATGAAATCGGAAGAAGTATGTATAAACAGATGACATAGTAAAGAAACGGTAAAATAATGAAATTTCAGAGAGTCGTGAATAAATAATTTCTTGAATACAAGGGGATGCATGTCGTGTTTATCACAAAATCTACGTGTCTTAACCGAGGCTAAGTAACCCGAGATTGCCTCTTTTTTCGAGCTCGACCATGTCGAGGCTTCCTTCCTCGAGTCTGGAAATTCCTTCGAGGTCAGTGTCTTTGGAGGCTGTCGGTTATCCAAGGCGGACAATCATCTGAGGCGAGCTCTTCTTTCGAGGCTGATTTCTTCCAAATCTCTTAACTTAGTCAATGGCGAGTATGGTTCTTAGAAGTTTCCTTTCATCACGCGTTAAGGACTTAACTGTTTTTCAGCTCTGGGGGCTCTTTTTAGACCTTGAAGGTCTTTAAGTAGATACTACTTTTCTTGAAAACCTCTGCAGTTCCATTCAAGTAAAATTGCTTCTTGTTTGCGCAAGTTTCATACACAGGTGCCATTTTCGTCAAGCATAACCTCTCTCACCTTTTGTTCATACATGTGTATTGTGCGTGCTGACCCACGCACTATTCTCGTTGGGTGGGTACCCTACACCACCAATGTTGCTCTCAAAGTCCTTTTGGAAATTGGTTGCAGAAGATAATCCCATCAGTTGCAGCTAATCTAAGTAATCGTTGCAGCCAAATCTGTTACCAAAGTCCATCTGACTTATCGATTGCAGTCCATGGTCCTGCCAAAGTTGCTAACGAGAGCAAACTTAGCTCATATATAAAGCTCTTTGCTACGAAACCAAATCAACTTTTAATATACTATCTAAAATCGTTGGTATCAACAGAATTGTGAACATCAAAAATAAGAAACACTGAAACCGCATTTCATCCATTCCAAATTCATGAATTAGCTAATGAAAATACACTTCGGATAAGGCAATTGTAAAGCTATCAACAAGTTAATCTTCGTCGACTTTAATGCATAACAATATCCCCTTTAGAAACATCGCTTCTTTTTTTCTTTTCCTGTTCATTGATGTAAAATGGGTTTCTTTGTTATTAAAAATTACACTTGTGCTTCATATAAAATGGGATATTAAAAAAAAAAAAGTCCCAACTTTTTTAGGGGCCGCCTCATCCATCAAAATTATTTTAAATACACTCAGCTTCGACGGTCAAACTTGAAGAAATATTTAAGGAAAGGATAGGTTCTTGGTATAAAGCTCGTTACCTAGACTTGTTGTGTTTATCTGTTTATATATGCATCATGTATGGAAGGATCAAGAGCATTACATGCTATATTTACAAAATATACAACAAATAAAAACTAAAATATATAGCAAATATCCTTCTTATTTTTTTTTTCAATTGTTGAGTACATTTGTAACTGACATATCTTGAGGATTCTTCTAGTATCCTTTTACACTCCCCTTCATGTTGAGCAGAGGGAACCACAAGAAGCTTGGCCTTGAGATAAGAAAATAGATGCTAAGATGACCTTTTTGTGAAAACATCTACATCTTGTTCTGAAGAGGAAACATATCAAACCAAAATTTCACCTATAACCTTTCTCTACCAAGGAGAAAGTCAATTTCAATATATTTTGTCCGAGCATGAAAAACTGGATTCGCAGCCAAGTAGGTTGCACAAACGTTATCACCAAATATCGTTACTGGAGTTTCTAAGAAAATGTCAAGATCATGCAGAACTTCTCTTAACCAATATGACTCAGCAATGGCATATGCAACAGATAGATACTCAGATTCAGCTATGGAGTAAGAGACCATGGCATGTTTCTTAGCAATCCAAGAAATAAGATTAGTAGCAAGATAAATATCATAACCGGAGGTAAATTGCCTGCGCAATCCGGACAACCAGCCCAATCCACATCTACATAAGCCACTAATGAAGAAAGGGAGGAGACTTAAATTGAAGATCGACCATGTCCTAAGGTGCCCTTGAGGTAACGAAAGATACGTTTCACGGCCATGAGATGCACACTACGATAGCAGTGCATGATTCACTAATGATGCTAACGTCGTAGGCTATATCTGAGTGAGTTAATGTTAAATGTTGAAGACCACCTACCACGCTACAGTATGTAGTGGGGTCATCAAGTAACTCACCCTCGTAAACTAATGGTTGACTTTTCGAAAGGATAGGATTGCTAACAGAATTTGTACTTTGCATGTTGAATTCATAACTCCTTAGTGTATCGTTTTTTATTAAGAAATAAGCCACTCGAGTCTCAAGATGCCTCAAGACCTAGAAAAAAAATGCAAGTTGCCAAGGTCTATAGCAAATTGAGAAGAGAGTTTTTGGATGAAACATGCTATTTGGGAGAATTTACTTCCTATAACAACAATGTCATCAAAATACAAAAGAAGCACAAGAATGCATGTTGTTAGTATACTTTGAACAAACATAGAGTTATCACATTTATTGCAAATAAGACCTTCACTAGTTAAAAAGGAGCTGAACCTTTGAAGCCAAGCTCGAGGAGCTTGTTTGAGGCCATAAACTACATGCATTATTTTACACAGGAGTAGGCCGATGAGGGTTAATGAAACCTTGAGGTTGTTTCATGTATACCTCTTCAATCAAATGACAATGTAAAAAGGCATTTTAAACGTCAAGTTATCATGCAACCCAATTTTTAGCAATTGCGAGAGTTTAGATTGTACGAACTGAAGTGAGTTTGACAACAGGACTAAAAATTTGATTGAAATCTACCCTAGCTTGTTGAGTGAAACTTTGGGCAACTAACCGAACTTTATATCTTTAGACAGATCCATCAAAATTAGGCTTGACCTTATATTTCCATTTACAGCCTACTAAGTTTTTGGATGGGTTGTAAGGTACAAGACATATATGCTACGGTATAGCAAGACATTAAATTTATCTGCTATGACAGCACGCCGTTGAGGATCCGCCTTAGGAGTACATATTGGTTCCTCGGACACAGTTTGAGAAGTGATAGACAAACTTTTTCCTAGGTTTATGAGAACCATTAACAAGCATGTAACCGTAGGATGCGAAGAAGATGGCGGATTAGCTTGAGGTAGAGATGTAGTGGTGGTAACTAGTGGGGAGTCAAAATTTGAAGTGTTACTGCCCAAAGAAGTCGAAGGCATATGAGATGAAGGCTGAGACTCACTTAATTAGAAAGATGTTGTATTTTTTGGTTGGGGTAAAGACTTAATTATCGCATGACATGGAGACTCCATTGAGGACCGTGGCACTCGCGAAATTGCAGAAGGAGTATAAAAGGATGAGGACATGTTAGTAGAATAGCAAACGACTCATTATGAGAGAGGGTGACTCATTAGGGGGAAAAACAGCTAATTAAGTACTAGTAAAAATCACGTGCTTTGCACGTTATGTACTGATTCGTAAGAAGAAGAATGTTATAAACCTCAGTGAAAAGTACAATTAAAATTAATCAATATGACTTTACAGTTAAACCACAATAAGTAAATCAGTTATTAACTACTGATCAAATACTCAAAAATATAAAAAGTTTATTACACAAAATATAGTTTTACTTTCAAACCCGAAAAATGTATACTACCAAATAAATGTGTGAAGTTAATATTAGATAGTGGTGATGAGCAAAGTAATTTCAATATTGTTCAAAAATCTAAGTTTTTCACATTATATACATATGCATTAGATTAATAATATAAATACAAATCCAAAAAGCTCATCAAGAATAATTTATAATCCAGATCTTTATCGGATAGAAGACTTGTAGCGATGGTTATTAGGGTCAAAATATACCCTGCATTTTATTTGTTTTTGATAATGATTTAGTCTATTACTTCCTTTGTCCTATAAGAAAAAAAAAACGGAGTGCCCTTTACTATTTAATTCTTATGATTTCATATTCAAAGTTGCGATTAGATTTATTATATTTCTTAATTATACTTTTCAATAAAAAAATTTAATATAGTATAAAATTATCTTCATAGTGTACTCTAAAACTCTCTTTTATTCTTGTATGACCTTGTTCATCTTAGTAGTGCAATAAGGACTTTTATTTTTAATGAACTAAGTAATTTCAATAATGTTCACAAACCTACGTTTTTCACCCTATATTTTTACATATGAATTATAGATTTAATATAAATACAAACTGAAGAAAAGTTTATCAAGAATAATTTATAACTCAGATATCATTCATCAAATGAAGACCTATATCATTAAAATTAAAAGGAAAAAAAATATTACTTACGGCATAAAGTTTTGAGAATTAAGAAAATTATAGGGTTAATTGCACTCATGACCTTAAGGTTCCGGTAAATTAAACGTGTGTACATTAGGCAGAACAAATAACACTTATGTCGGTTGACCGAACGAAAATACTGAAAGATGAAAAGACCAAAATGCCCATCACTTAAGAATGTAGTTCTTCAAATGTCAGTTCTCGTCTCTTCATCTCACCATACAGCCCCACCACCACCACCACAACCATCATCTATTTACACTTTTTCAGCTTCAACATTAACGCAAACAACACACACACATGCACTCTTAACCACACCCCCCTACAACTGGCCACAATCGTATCTCACCATCATTTTGTTCTTCAGTTTTCTCACCTTTCTTCAGCCTTCTCACACCAATCATTTGTCACAGCTTTCTCACTCTAATCACTTGCAATTCAACGAAACAAATGAACAAAAATGAAATTTGAATTTGGGGTTTAATCTGGAAGAAGATGTATAAGATTCTTGTTTGCATCAAACTACTATCCAACACCACTATAGCCACAGCCATAAACCACCACAAGAGCAAGCTTTCACCACCATTAATCAGCCAACCAATGCGTCCAATTAGCCCACCACCTATCCAATTCACCCACCGCTACCAGACGACACACCTATATAACTCTGATACGAATATAGGATTATGTCCTTATCACAAACTCAACTCATAATCACAAGCAAAATTGTATGATCTAACGATTCTTATGCATTTAAAATTTGTAAAGTTCCAATTTTACGATAGCTTTTTTAGACCAATATGTCCGTAATTGAAATTTAGAAGTAAATTTGAGTTATATGATAGTTTTAACATACGAATATGTTTGTATTGAAATATATATACATGCATAATATTAAATTTGTAGCATATACATGAACATACAAATATGTAACACAAAATTAAAAAAAAAAGATTGGGTTTCAGACAAAATATCCAATTTAATTTATGTAGATTATGTTTATTTCGAAAAGCTATAGACAACACTATTCTCTGTAAGTTATTTTTATTAATTAAAATTGATAGAGAAGATGTAGTAGCTATGAGGTATTTGGCTTTAATCAAAGAACATGCAAGAGTTCAAGTGTAATTTTATAGATTCTCATAGGATTTTTCACTAAAAGACAAAAAAAACTTTAGCCCTAACTTAAGGATAGATTCATAAGTATTATTTTAAGGAACAATGCTTAATAACAACACTCTAATTTAAAATGGGTATTTGATAAAAAAAAAGTTTCAAGTATAAAAGACCCCTAATTAACACTAATTTTGTATGGAGACTTTAGTTCAAAAAGGGTATTTTAAGAGAAAACAAAAAGGATTAGTCATTTAACTCCAATCAGGATTACATATGGATATAAAAAAATCCTAGAAGACTCCAGTTTATGATAGCTTCCTTATGCCAATGTTTTGATACTCAAAATCTAGAATTAAACTTTAGGTTTATAATAGTTTCAATGTACTAATATGTTTATATTGAAATCTATATACATGCAAAATAATTCAAATCTGTATCATATGCATCAACATACAAATATGAAATAAAAAATTAAAAAGGATTGAGTTTCTGACAAAATATTCAATTTAATTTAGATATATTACATTCCTAGAAAAATGTTATAGAAAACTCTGTTCTCTGCAAGTTATTTTCTTTAATCAACTATGTAACACATGCGTTCCCTAACCCTACCCTCGACCCGTCACAATCGGCCACAACCACAGCCCATCATCATCGTGTTGTTTAACTTTCTCACCTTTCTCACCCCAATCAATTGTCACAGCTTGTAACAAACCATCAGGATTCAACAAACCAAATGAACAAAAATAAATTTTAAATTTGGGGTGCAAAATCTAGAAGATGTATAAAATTTTTGTTTGCATCAAACTACTACCCAACACCGTGACAGCCACCGCCATTAACCACCATCATTGCAGCTTTTCACCACTACTAATCAGCCTACCACTACGTCCAATCAGCCTACCACATGTCCAATTCACCTATCGTCACCAGATGGCCCACCATCGCCTCAAATCGACCACTCGCAAACCACAACCGTCATCAATAAACCTTCTACGACCCACGGCACCTCTACTTAAGACACCTACACACACTCAAATAATGTTATAGATTTATGATTTATTTGGTGGCTTTGAAATTTTCATGTTTGTACCGCTGTCGAGGATGTTTGTGGCGGTGGAGGCGGGCAGACGAGGTGGGATAATGTGGAGGCCGACGTTTGTCAATGTCGGGATGAGGCGGGTGGGGCTGAGCCAGTTTGCCAACTTTCAGCTGAGTACTTGCCGAGGAAGGTGCGGCGGCGGGGTAGGGGGAGAATTTGGGTTGGAACCTTAATTTGAAAATTTAGAATTTATAAATTTTTATATTATATATACATTGTAGATACAAAATATGGGCAATATTGACATTTAAAAAATATGTATTGATGACATAAGTAAAAAAATATTTTTTTAACGGATCAGTACGGCTTTACCTTTTTAAACTTAGGGTCACTGATAGTATTTCACCGTAACATCAGGGACATGGGTTATTTTGATGTTGGTAATTTTAAAAGATGTTTTTTGATATAGTTTTCTTTAAAGGTGAATCAGAGTCTTAGCATTGTATTTATAAGATTGTTCTAGATCCACTCCCATATTTTTGTCATTTAAAGATGCATTAGTGAACTTTTAACCTCTTTGACAGCAAATTTTTTATATCTAGCTAAAAATATTGTAGTTTAGTCTCACCTTCTTAAAAGTAAAAAATACACTTAATTTTTGTAGACCTTTTTTTATTTCTAAAAAGGGTATTTTTAATGAAAAATATTTAGTCATTTTAATCCTTTGAGATTATTTTATACGCTAGAACCAGATCCTTACCCGTCTTTGTTATATTCATAGTCTTTTGTCACTAAAAGATGTATTAGTGAACCTCTTTATTGTCAAAATGCTTAAAGTTAGTGAAACGATAATAATTTTAGCATCACCTTTTAAAAAGTTAAAATATTTAGAAAACTCTTAAACTTGAAAAGAATAGTTTAAGAAAAAAAAATATTTAGTTATTTAACCCCTGTGTATCAAAACTTGAGAGTTTTCAAGCTCAAAAAAAATTATTAATCTTTTGTGCCGAAATAAATTAAAATTTTAAACAATTGAGTTTTATCTAATCATATCACTTATAAGAGTGAGATATATGAATACAATAGCCACATGAAAATATGTTATCATGTAAATATATGAAATATCCGGATACAGTGGATCATAAAAAGATAAGAATCATATGAAGGATATTCTGTCATATAAATAAGGGTATTCCAATAGCTCTAATACAAATATAGGATTATGTACTTGTCACAAACTCAAGTTATAATTAGGGGCAGAGTTGTATGATCTAGCAATTTTTATGCCTTTAAATTTCTAAAGCTCCAGTTTTGCGATAGCTTTCTTACACCAATATGTCCATAATTGAAACCTAGATTTAAACTTCGGTTATATGATAGTTTGAATGTACGAATATGTTTGCATTAAAATATATATACATGCGCAATTATTAAAATTTATAGCATACACATCAACATATATACAAATATATAATACAAAATTAAAAATGATAAGAGTTTCTAACAAAATATTCTATTCAATTTTGGTAGATTATGTTTATTCTTAGACGATATAGAAAACATTGTTCTCTGTAAGTTATTTTCAATAATCGAAATTGATGGAGAAAATATAGTAGCTCTATAGTATTCAACTTTCATGTGAATAGAGCCGGTAGGTTTTGATAAAAAAATTTCGGTACTTAAAGAACATGCAAGAGTTCAAGAGTGATTTTATAGATTTTTATAGATTCATTTTTTTTTTCACTAAGAGACAAAACAACTTTTAACTTTAACTAAAGCATAGATTCCTACAAGGATATTCTAAGAAAAGATGCTTAATATCCTTAGAAAAGCTAAATGCACCCTTATTTTTTCAACAACACTCTAATTCAAAATGGATATTTGATGGAAAAAAGTTTTAAGTAAAAAACACTCCAAACCAACACTAATTTTGTATAAACACTTAAGTTTAAAAAGGACAGCTTAAGGGAAAAAAAAAAAAGGATTATCAATTGAACTCCAGTCAGGATTACATATGCATTTTGAAAATCCTAAAACAGTTCAGTTTTACGATAGCTTCCTTATGCCAATATGTTCATACTCAAAATCTAGAATTAAACTTGAGGTTTTACGATAATTTTAATGTATTAATATTTTTGTATTGAAATCTATATACGGGAAAAATAATTCAAATCTATAGCATACGCATCAACATACAAAAATAAAATAAAAAATTAAAAAAGATTGAGTTTCTAACAAAATATTCAATTTAGTTCAGGTATATTAATTATATTTCTCGAAAAAGACTATAGAAAACTTTGATTTCTGCAAGTTATTTTCTTTAATCAAATATGATGGATAAGATGTAATAATTCTAATGTAGTTTAGTTTTAACGTGAATGGAAGTGGTGATGTTTGATATGAATTTTTTCAATAATTAGAGCATGCAAAAGTTCAAAGGTGATTTTATGGAATTTTCATAGGGTTTTTTTTCTTTTTTTTCCCTTTCAATAAAAGTCAAAACAATCATTTACTCTAACAAAATCATATATTATAATAAATATATTTTAACGAAACAAGCTTAATATTATATAAGAAGTCAAAAATACCCTTATTTTGAATCACACTATTATTGGTATATGTATTTAATGAAAAAAAAGAAAGTTTTAAGTCAAAAGTCAAAACAATCATTAACTCTAACTTAAACATATATCCCATTACATGTATTTTAAGGAAATAGACTTGATATCCTATGATAAGTCAAAAATACCATCACTTTTAAATAGCACTCTAATTTAAAAAGGGTATTTAATAGTAAAAAATGTTATAAGTCAAAAATACCCTTACTAATACTTAACTTTTTATAGGAATATCAATTAAAAAAGAGTACTTTAAGAAAAGAAAAGATTAGTCATTTAATCTCATACGTGCTTTTATATATGTATAGATAAGGAAATGACAATGCATTAAAATGAACATGTCTACTAGTATATACATGCCCAGTAAGAGAATCTACGGACCGATAACATTTGTAGTTTAAGATATAGCCAATGAAAACACACTTAATTGATATGAGGAGCTTGAGGTTTTAAATTCGGGTAACGTTCACACCCAAAAACTTGGATTAGACTATAATCTGGACATTTTGGAAATAACAACTCAAATAGTGAAGAATTATTAAGTGAATGACTTGGTAACCGATTTATTAAAATGGAAAGTATAAATGACGTCAACCGAAAAGGTGAAAGGCACATTGGTATGAACTAACATAGTTCTTGCCATTTCTGTTATATGTTGATGTTTGCGCTCAGCCACACCTGGGCAAGACATGAAAAGTAACGTTATTTTGAGCAAAACAATTTTGAAACTTTTAATTATTTGACTCACGACCGCCATCACTTTGGAAATATTTAACTTTTGCATATAAATGACTTTAAATTAAAAAAATGCTGAAATTCTTCGGATTTATGGTGCATAGGAAAAATCCAACTATAGCGAGCAAAATCATCATGAAGATAACATAGTACTGGAAAAGCCATATGAGAAGCAACAGGTGAAGTCAACGTCAAAATGTACTAAATATAATGGTGAATTACTGCATGATGTAAATAAGTAAAAAGGCAACAATGAGACTTACCCAACTTACACAGGGAGCAAAAACCTGAAAAACTAGAGGTCAGATGAATGTTTACTTTGCAAAAGAGACAACACCTTAGAACCTAAATGACCAAGACGTTGTGCCATAAATCACCAGAAACATGAGTTGCTAACAAGCCACGAACAAAGGGTGTAATGAGACTTAAAGATAATTTGTAAAGAGCACCAGTAGACTCACAATCCAGAAGATGTTTTCCATCTGGCTGTCCTTCACATAAAAACAAGATGCCAATGGAAGTTAACAAAACAACCATTGTCCAATACAATCATTGTTGAAACATAGTTTTTGACGATCAGTAAGTTGCTCGTTAATTTGGCAACATGTAGCACTGTGGGTTTTTTAAGAGTGCGATGTGGTGTCGTTAATCTTATCGAACTAACACTTATAATAAGCAGTAACTTATCACCGCCAATCATTATCTTAGTAAAAACCAGTGTAGGGAGAAAGGTTAGCAAGAATACCTTCATTTGGTGTCATGTGGGCAGTAGGTCCCGTGGAATCACAAGATTGTCCAATAAAACATTGCTTGAAAAGATTTTGAGAGGTCAGTGAGAAGCGTATAAGTGATTAAAGCGTTGACAACAAGTGATTGCAATGTGACCTGGCAACTTGCATGTTTGACAAAAACCCAATTTTTTATTAGTAAAAGTATTCATTATAAATGATGAACCCATAAATACTTGGTGAAGGAGGCCACGGGACATCGAGGACTGGCTAGTGACATAGCTAGTTAACCCAAATGAGGGTTAAACTGATACAAAGGAATTATCATTGGTGTTGGTACTTTTAATGATCAACAATAGGTAAGGAAAACAACCATCTCAACATCCTTGCTTGCCACGGCCTTGGCCACTAACCTTACCGCCATTACCACAGCCTTGACAACTAACCTTATGGTCATTACCACAGCCTTGACAACTAACCTTACTACAATTACCGCGACTTTTGACCACGATCCATAGAAATCTGATTATGAACTTGTATCAAGAAATGCATTTGAAGTCTCACTCTTGGAGGACCATGAATATGCAGCAGTCGTTGCTCTTGATAAAAAAGTTTAGTTATAAGATCTTCAAAGTTCATAGCGACAACAGTATTTGTAAACATAGTTATGAAGCTTCATATTCAGAGGGTAATCCAAAAAGAGCATGGTTGACAAGATCTTTATTGGATATTGGTGAGTTGATAGCGGCTAAAGAATCAGCTTTGGACTTAAGAAACGAAGTTAGGCATCCATACTTTCCTTTCTTTTTGAGGTATTCTCAAGGTGCATCTTAAGTTGCAATTCCTTGTTGCAAATTGATCCAAAAAATACTTCTCAAGAAGAAACCAAACAGCTTGAGAAGTAGTCAAGTCATGCAAATCTTGAACAATGTCTTGTGATAGAGTTGCATTAGCCATGATCGATGACCTGACCAGTTCAAATTTATGCTCCATGGACAAGATTCCCATTAAGTCTCCCTTCGGTATCACGAACAAAGGTTGGCGGGCATGAGAAAGAGCCATCGATATGAGATCATTGCTTATTAAGATAGGAAGAAACTGTTATTTTCATAATAAGTAATTGGTGGAATTCAATTTGAGAGTGACCAAATGTGTAATATTTAGTACGCTTAGCAGTGAAGGGGATTGTGTAAATGATGATGACAATGGTGTGGAAGTATGTGTTGTCCCTGAGATCGGCACAGAACCCAGCAGAAGAGGTAGCCATTTGTGTGTGTGTGTGTGTGTGTGTGAGAGAGAGAGAGAGAGAGAGAGAAGAAGAAGAGAAGTGATAAGCAGCTTATGAAGGATAAGCTCATTTGAGAAATATCATGTATGGAAGGATCAAGAGCATTACGTGACTCGAGTAGATGTGTTGTTTATTTTACAAAGGTTGTATGTATACATTTGTAACTGACATATCTTAAAAATTCTTCTAGTATCCTCTTAAAAAACACCAAGCGACTACTTAGAAATTAGCAAATCCCACTTTTGCTTTTTCTATCCAATTGGCATCCGGCAGTGTCTCGCATGCGAGCACCCAATAGAATCAAATGTTACAATTTTGGGATGCTATAGACCTCATTAATCTGAATCGCTAGAATGTTTGAAGATATCGTTCACAGACAAGGTTGATGCCTGTGAGATTTTCCGCTTGCAGTTGATGATGGTGTTTTTTCTCTTGGGTCTTGGTGGTTGATCGAGGGTTTAGAGGAGCTTCTTCCGGCGTTTCATTTTTGGGGATTAGGTTGAATTTGAGGGGCTTTCGGCAGACAAGGGATGGCCGGAAAAGGTCGTTTCCGACGCCGGAGTAGTGCAAAAGGATCGAGGACTGGTTGCAGCGATGGGACACGTGTCTGGAGTTGGGAGTGCGGCTGCCTGTGTTGGTGTTTTATGATTGGTTGTATTCTTAGATAATAATATCTTGTTTTAGGCTTGTTAGTATTATCATGTTTGTTTTTAGCCGGTTCCTTTGTGTATTTGCTCGTTTTCTTTTGTTGCTCAGCAAGATGGAGATGTCATCAAGAATTGTCTTTCTCTTTCTGGCTACTTATTTAGAATCAGTCTCGAAACAAATCCTGGTATATATTTTTAACTTCTATCGACAACAAAAAGAAGTTCACAGCATTCAAATGCAATACTTTAAAGATGATAGAGTTGGTGACTGAATAACCGGGATTTCCATCCCCCAGTGGATGGCAACAGAGGCAGTGAGAGCTGAACGGCAGCTCGGGGGAGGCCCTTTAGAGAGGGTGAGGGTGGCAACCAGAGAAAAAGAGGAAGTGGTTAACGACCGTGTGTAATGCTCGACTGCGGCTGAGATCTAGACTATAACACCTCTACTGTAGACCTAATCCTCATGTGTACCAGGTTTAGTGACAAATTGTTACTAAAAGTGTTTTGCCGTTAATTTAGATTTTTGTCACTAATTAACTTCAGTGTGAACCTTATCTGTTACCGTACATCTACGGTACAATAAAGGATCTTGATCCCACAGCCCGACACTTTGATCATCATGGGTATTTCAAAGCTTTCATTATACGGCAACCATCTAAACTCACTAGAATTGTGTACTAAGACAGGCCACAGAAATACAGTACACTTCTTCATGGTGCTTCTCGTCGGCGCTTTCTTACTAGCAACTTTATGTACATTGTATCGATCGACTTTCTTCTGAAAGGAGGAGTATCTTAAGGATATGCTTGTCTACCACCAACATATGTTGCCGCCACCAAGGCAGATCCTTCAACCATAAACTCACTCCATGAATCAGTGGACAACACAACAAAATCTGCCACTTTTCCTGGAGACAATGATCCCACATCGTTCTCAAGAAAGTATGCGCGAGCAGCAGATATAGTGTACCTGAAACAGCCGCTAGTATACGAACTTCTTTTTATCAAAAGCATACCTTCTAAAAATGTGGAAAACCAAACCAAAAAGCCCTCAAGCAGAAAGCAACTTAAGACCCAGTTTGACAGTGCTCTTGAGATGCCCGTGACATAAGTACTTTCAGTTCCCATAAGTTGGTGAGCAAAGCGTGTGGCAACAAAAAGTGTTTAGGACTCCAAATGCAGAAATATGCGTTTGGCTTAAGCAGGTCGAGGGCTGCTCATGGCAGAATCACTTTTTGTAACAGCTGATCATGAAAAGATGTTTACCACTTACAATGACAACCTGGACCTTAGAAAGTTTTCACCATACACTGCCTCGGGACGATTGCACGTTACATCGTAGCAGCATGACCAAATGGAGGCGGAAACCCGGTTGGTATAGGTTGGATGCTGGGGCTTAAGACTAATAACATATTAAGGGCTTTTCCCTTATTAGTGAAGTTGCTCGAGACCGGAAAAATGGAATACAATCGAGATGAGCCAGTCAGATGGTAGAAGAATTCATGGGTTGGTTAGGGATTGATAGTCTTTCATCCACAAGTCACAGCTGGCCAGGAAGAGGAGAGATTGACGACGGAGCTACTAAGTATTAGTTGGAGAGGAAAGGACAAGACCGCCCTACTTACGTTTCTACTGGTCCAGACATTCGCATAGCGAACGAAAGACTGGGAGATCGGATCTCGCAAGCACTGGAAGCGGGGTTGACGCCAGTGTGGCCCTCATTCAGCTCGAATTAGTAAATCAATCCTCGCCGAACCACTGCAATTCAGATACTGGCAAGTGTTCCAGCAAAGTTGACAGTGCATCCTATCTTAGTGTTGGAGTATTTTAATAAAAATAAAAAATATTGGTTTAAGTGCCTCATTATAATATGTTATGATGAGCCATAACACCTCATTATAATATTTTTAATAGTATGTTTTTATTACATTTTAGTGGCTTTAAATTAATCCTTATAACTTTTTGTAACCTACATTTTAATGAAAAACTTAATGGTCATGAGTTACATTTTAAAGCTACTATATATATGTATATTGTATAGTGGATGTTTTGTGGTGAGTGACAATTATACTTTCACCATACAAGTTTGTGTCACCACATTGTTCAAGAACCCTCCTTTTTCTTTGGCTTTTCCTTCATGGGTTACGAACAACACCTCTCTTTAGTGGTATCATCTTGATGACTAGCTTATCATCTTATGTGATGTGTTGAAAGGAAGTGTTTCATTGCCACTATATATATACACTTGAGTTTCGTTTATTTTGAAAAATAATTTGGGCAAAGAAGGGTGTTGAGTGAAGCTTCTGCTTCATTCGATAGTGCAGAAAATGCGAATGGAGCTACAGTTATAAGCTGGGCTGTTGTATCCTGGAGGCGACGCGTTGAAACCTTGCTGCATCGGTAATTATCCGAAGGGGCGCGAATCGTCTTAAAGAGAGCGACCTAGTCCGCGCCTCATCCTAGCTGTTAACTTATTACCTATCATCTGAGGTACTCGAGATTAAGGATACTTCGTTTGGTAAGTTTTATGTTCCAAAAAGGCAATCGAGGTAAATGGACAATTTCTTTTATACAAGTAATTAAAGGTAATTGTTTACTTGTATTGTCTTTTTTCATTTCAAGTACTTGCTTAACAAAAAGATTTTATTTTAATGGATTATTTCCAACAATTTTAAGACGATTCGAATCCTCTAATTTGCTTTCTCTCTTTGCCATTTTGCATGAGACTTAATTTATTTGGAACAACCAAACAACTGTGGGGTTGGAACAGCTTTTGTGGCAGCAGATTGCATGTACGCTAACAGGATACATATGCAAAATGAAAGCATACATATGATGCGACAGTCATTAAGAAAAAAAGGACGAAAGCCTTGGGGGTGAAACAAGTAAGTAACCTATTTTCATGGGTCCTCATAACGTAGTAGTGAAAATCCAAAGTGATGCATCAGGTTAGTTCACAACCTGGCTTTCGTTATAAACTTGTTAAGTACTTAAGTACTGGAACCAAATAGTGGGGGCTTCTTATTTGGTTTTGCACCTTGTCTTTCTGTTGGTGCATGTTTGGTCAAATAATTATATCATGTGGAGCTTTGGTAAAGGGCAAATGTCAAACTTATTAGAGAGTCCCATGGCTATATACAAAATGATAGCTGTTGGAGGACATGCATGGTCATTTTTCTTGCATTATTTCTTGGGCATGAAAGTAGTTAATACTAGATTACATATGCATGCCAGATTTTGGTGGAAATCCACTGTGATTTGCGTGAATTTGTTAACTTTTAAATTTATGCAATTAAAGTCAATTAGAGGTTGTGTACGTAGTGGCCGTTAGGTTGAATATGGGGAGATTCTTATGTGAATACCTGATTGGGTTGTATTTGCTTGATATATATTAAATCCTGATATAACAGTTTCATTTGACGAAATTAACGCTAAGCAAATATGGGATTGTTTGTAACTCATCAAGCTGAAATATGAATGTTTTCATAACGTGTAAGTGTAGGATATATATATATATATATATATATATATATATATATATATATATATATATATATATATATATATATATATATATATATATCCTTTACACACCTGCAAGACGAGAGTTTTGAGGAAATCAAAGTTTTAAGGAAATATTTGCTTGTGTTCCCAGTTGGGCTTGATGGGAATTTTAGTAGCTAATAAAGCTCTTAATTTCACCAGATTCTGAGTGATTGAAGATAGAGCATTTTGAGAACTTTTATGGAGACTTATTTTAATCCTGAACATGCGAAACCTATAATGGTTTGACCGGCTGTAAGTCGGAATAACACTTGAAAAGAATAATATAAGTTAACAAATGTCAAAGACTCAAATTTGCATGTTAAGGCAGTAAAACATGAAAATGTACTTTGTAAGATTATAACTTTGGATATTGGGCTGAAGATGAAAGATGTCTGGGCATGAGGAGCAGTTACAACACTAGAACATGTATAACAAGTTTAGAGTTCTAGATGTTTGGTGTGATCTCTGTTGATGTGCTGTTTGGTCGTGTATATATAATGATATAGCCCCATCACAATTTTTTTAAAGAAAATATGTTACTGAAATATAGCTTGGCACTTTTGTGCTTATATGTGCTACTTTGGCTGGCACATACTTTAGAAAGAAATAAAATGGAATTAATCTGATCTAATCTGATTCACTCCTAGAGTTTTTAGTAATTACTATTTACGTTGAGTGAGTATTCAGATAAAAAGGGGCTTTGCTTCATGAGATACATGTAGATTCTCGCTTTAAAAAACTACACCAAATACTGAATAATGAGATTACCTTGAGTACGTAACCCACGAAGCAAAAGTTATAGAAGCAGCAAAAATTATGAAAAAAATGTGAAAGTATTAGTTACTTCTCTTGATCCAGTTATTGGATCATGATCATAAGATCACACACATATATCTATATGCAAGCTGGGAAGGCCAAATTATCTTTTAATATATTGTCATTAGTTTCTAAGGGTTCAAGTTTCTTCTTTAAACAAAAAAGAGAGGACCTATAAAAGATTACACACACAAACACATCCCTTTTTGAGCTGCGGGTGGTGTCATGTGATTACTGCAATGTCATTGAAAATGTTATGCACAATCACATCACTAGGTTCAGTTATTGTTCCAAATCGTTGATGGCCAAGCTATCGTGTTTACGTTGCTTCTATGATTGTTATTAAGCAACTCTTGATGCGTGTGTTAAGGTATATTAGTTTGCTGCTTTTTGTGATTACTAGTTTGATAACAATTATCTTAGCACATGTATTATTGGCTTCATGTGCATGGTAAGTATGACTAGTTCTGTTGGTCTAACCAATAATATTTAATCTACTTGTCATTGATGATATGCACGCTTTTTATAAGCTTATGCCCGATGTGCATAAAGTATGAGATAGTCAGCTTGACATTATCTTTAATGAACTAGTGGTAATCATCAATGTTTGATGGACCATGAATGAAAGCTTTTAAGCAATGCATATAGCATGTTTTCTAAGTGAATGAAGAAATCTAGACATTCGAGGTTATACCAAAATAAAGAGCATTTTTAGACGAGTATAAAATTAGACACATGCACGATTTGAGTCAAAACTTTTGGACCACTATATAAGTACAAGATTGACGATTAAGTAAGTCGATCCAAGTGTATGATATAGTATGCTTATGTTTATAAGATTTTTAAGGATATGCTTACGTGATTTCCTCCTTAATAGTCATCATATCGTGATTATCATGAAGTCATATGGCCGGATCCTTTAGTTAATGAGGTTACCAAAGCAATGAGCTCTTATAAGTTGGTGTATGTTTTGTGCTGATAAACTAATTTGAAAATGGATGGATTTCTTTAGCAACATAATCTTTTATTATATGCTGGGTATGTGCAACATTCAGTCCTATGGAAAGGTTTTTCAAGGTTCGGAAACCTAGTAATTTTCAAAAAAACCTCTGGTTGAGTTTCTTAAAATTGACTATCTCTTCCACGAGTTTCTACAAAGAGATGAGCCCTGCAAAGCTTCTAAGATCATGCATAGTAGCATATTGAAAGGAAAGAAGGATAGAGATCCTTAAAATTAGAATTTTTCAAGGCTGTGCGAAAGTATTTTGAGACGTGGTCATTCTTAAAGTTAATTTATAAAACATAATTTTCTTCAAAATATTATGAGATTTTTGAAGGAAAATGTCAATCATAGTGGTTTTACTTTTAAAAAAAAAAAAGGAGGAAACCAATCTGAGTGATTTGATTGCATGATCACCACTTTTAAGTAAGAATTTTTACAAATTGAAATGTTGTAAGGTCTTGTGCAATCAAAAGATGGAGGCATCTCTGGTAAGTAATAGGCCAATGGCCACAAAAGGTAAAGTAGCTCCTAGTAGTACGCTACTGGTCACATGTTTGTGATTCCTAGTAACAAGACTACTGACTACTAGCATGATTTTTGGAAAAGACCATCTCTTTGGGAAGGAATTGATGACCCTTGTCTTCTCACGAAAAAATACTTGTTGCCTCGAGATATGTCCCAAAATTAAAAATGTCATGGTGTTACATGGGACGTACATAAAGTGTTGCCTCGAGAAACTTGGCTTTCTAACCAGATGGTATAATATGGTCGAGGTAAGGCAGGCGTTGCCTCGGGAATGGAAAAACAGGTTGGTTATTGTGATTTTGAGGAAGTTCACGTATACCACCTGTTAATCAGATCTTTGTTAAAAGAAAATTTATGTGAAAATTATGAAACTCTAGCTAGAGGCAAAGGTCTGATATACATCGAGGGGGATGGGACTTAAGCCCAAAATTGTATAAGTCACCTATAAGGATACAACCTCCTAGGGACTGGAGATCCCAAGAACTAGGCAAGGAGACCAACGAATTATAGAGTGACTTGTGATTATACATGTACTATTCTTGTCTCATGACATATTGTCCCTCCCTATGGTGTAAGTACATGTTCTCGTAACGATATTGGAGGTTGAGATTATTTATAATCTCTTAATGAGTTCTATAGCCCATACGGGTGGGATGTATTAGTTACGAGAGCATCCTTGATAGACTCACCTATATGAGTGTGGAAGTGAGGCCGCTTCCTATGAGAATTGGGCTGATTCTCTAGAGCACTCATGAAAGCTGGGATAAAGCACATGGCCATAACGTGCTGGCTTGAGAAGCTTGGTCGAGAACACCTGGAATGTCATGCGTGTGACACAATTCTACGTGCCCTCAAGTAGTCATCGTTTCAAGGCTGAGCCACTTTGACTCTAGCACGGGAATTGCTAAAACACTAAGTGAAGGTTTCAAGGCAGTGCCACTTTCATGATGCCTGATGTTCTATCTTTGCCCAAATAAGGTTATGTCTATTTTTATTAAAATAAGTGGGGGATTGTTGGAGTATTTTAATAAAAATAAAAAATATTGGTTTAAGTGCCTCATTATAATATGTTATGATGAGCCATAACACCTCATTATAATATTTTTAATAGTATGTTTTTATTACATTTTAGTGGCTTTAAATTAATCCTTATAACTTTTTGTAACCTACATTTTAATGAAAAACTTAATGGTCATGAGTTACATTTTAAAGCTACTATATATATGTATATTGTATAGTGGATGTTTTGTGGTGAGTGACAATTATACTTTCACCATACAAGTTTGTGTCACCACATTGTTCAAGAACCCTCCTTTTTCTTTGGCTTTTCCTTCATGGGTTACGAACAACACCTCTCTTTAGTGGTATCATCTTGATGACTAGCTTATCATCTTATGTGATGTGTTGAAAGGAAGTGTTTCATTGCCACTATATATATACACTTGAGTTTCGTTTATTTTGAAAAATAATTTGGGCAAAGAAGGGTGTTGAGTGAAGCTTCTGCTTCATTCGATAGTGCAGAAAATGCGAATGGAGCTACAGTTATAAGCTGGGCTGTTGTATCCTGGAGGCGACGCGTCGAAACCTTGCTGCATCGGTAATTATCCGAAGGGGCGCGAATCGTCTTAAAGAGAGCGACCTAGTCCGCGCCTCATCCTAGCTGTTAACTTATTACCTATCATCTGAGGTACTCGAGATTAAGGATACTTCGTTTGGTAAGTTTTATGTTCCAAAAAGGCAATCGAGGTAAATGGACAATTTCTTTTATACAAGTAATTAAAGGTAATTGTTTACTTGTATTGTCTTTTTTCATTTCAAGTACTTGCTTAACAAAAAGATTTTATTTTAATGGATTATTTCCAACACTTAGTGAGGCCAGTCTTTTGAGCCTCCACGAAACAAGTAAAGAAAGAGCAGATTTCACCAAAAATTGGGATAAAGCACGCAAGAAAATCTTAAGGCATCACTGGAATGAATTAGTAGTATCGCTTGCATATAGATAATGTTTCATGAATATCACAGCACATTAAAATGTATATAAGATGCCTAAATTGGGTTGCGTATGCACTTGCTGGCCACAAGGAAATGTTCACAATACCAAGGGATTTATGACGTGCACCGAAGGGTTATTCTAGCTTGCAAATGAATATCTTCTATGGGAAAGATGTCAAACGAAGCTACCGAATGTCTATAAGCACCCTTCTTTGCATCTGACAAGTGAAAAGCAAAATTTGATATGACAACCATCAACATTCCAAAGCTCATAGTAGGTCTTTTATACTACCCCTGCCCCGAGGGGAAAGATAGAAGAAAATATCTTAACAAGCCAACTCGAATACTCCAAACCAGCTTAATTAAGCTTGTTCTCAACAATGCTTGAACCAGTCTTCTAACTCATACTTTCGAAAATCACTTTTGTCCTGAGGCATTATTTGAGTTAAATTATATGACCTAGGTAACAAAGACGTAGAGGAACGATTAAGGATTTGAGTCATAGTAATTCTTACGCATTTAATGCATCAGTCAGCTTCATGCATTCTGAGGATATCCAAGCATTTTCCCAACCAGGAGGTATTCTTTTCACTGCCGTCTTTATGCTATTTAAAGGATTAATGTCTGCTACCTGAAACAAGTGTTGAGGTAAAATGACAAGCTATATCTAATTTATAACGAACAAATAGATAGAACATATATACAAGCGTGTATTAGCACAATAAGTGGATATAGTGATTCTCACTGGCCAATCAGACCCGAATGCCAACAATGCATTGCTTGCCAAGAGTGACCGAAACAAATAAGACCCTTTTTGAGCCCTATCTAAGCCGAGTTTTTTGATTGCAGAATCAGCATCATCCAGTAAATGGTGTGGCTGTCAAGAATTCAGATAAACAACTACATATCCATGAAGTGATTGATAAAAGATAAATTAGAGCTGTGAGGAAGTAAAGTATTATAGTAGGCCATGCAGTGAGTCATCCTAGAGACCCCTCTAGATGTAACAAAACATCCACAAAAAAAAAAGGCTTATCCATGTTGTATCTCAAATAGGAAAAAAAAAAAAAGATATACAAGAAAGATAGATCAAGTGCCCAGGAAGTAGAGATGTCAAATGGGCCGGGCGGCCCGCAGGCCGGCCCGGCCCATGTGATGAATAGAGCCCTAACCCGTAGGGCCTTGGGCCAAGGCTAGGGCCAGGCCTATTTTTTTTTAAAATTATCCAGGCCCGGCCTAGCCCGAAGAAACCGGCCGGCCGGAAACCGGCCCGTTCTTTCGGGCCCGGCCCGCTTTTGGCCCGCCTTTCGGCCCCATGTTGGCCCTGCCCTTTGTGGCTATATATATATATATATATATATATATATATATATATATATATATATATATATATATATATATATATATATACTTTTGCTCAAATAAAGCAAGAATGGTACCTTGGTCTGGTGACACAAAATTATGCTAACTATTGGTGATACCTGGGTTCGAATCCCACCAAGAGAGATTTTTTTCTCTTGTCATTTTTCAAGAGAAGGGAAGTTCAACTAGCGATATAATCGTTACATATCGCGATAAATTCGCCAATATCGCGATATTTAATATATATTCACGAATCTTACAAATAATCGCGATTAATACTTTCTAGTAATTTGTCGCTATAAATTCGAGAATATTGCCAATTTAGAAGGCCTATCACGACTATTAATTATCGCTATATGAGATTTTGTAGCTAGTGAATTTTTTTTTCAGACAACGAGAGAATTTGATGATCAAGGTACAGTTATCTCCACTATTATTAGTCTCGAAGTAATAGCGCCATAATGTTCCAGGTTAAGAGAAGTATATGTTTTTTTGGCTTATAATTGCACCAGGAAACTGTGAGCCTCCTCAGTAGCTATTAAGGCCCTGTACTTCACCTTTTGTTACAAATACACCAAATAGAAAATACATATGACCACAATGTTGTTTCTAATGTACAAATCGAACTTTCTAATTAGTGATAAAACATATTGTTAACTTTAATAATCTTGGGAGGTAAAATTTAAGTTTCATATTTCACTACTTGAGCTTGATCACTAAACTGTCGTGATAGGCCTTCTAAATTGTTGCTACAAGCATAAGTGACATTTGAATGGCTCCCTCTCTCTCTCTCTCTCTTATATTTCCAATTTAGAAGGCCTATAATTTGTCTCTATTTACAAGTAAATTAAATATTTTTCTCATATATATATATATATATATATATATATATATATATATATATATATATATATATATATATAGGTAACTTCACAAGTAGCCGGTTCCAAGCCCGGATAAAAGGAAGAGGGCTTATGAACAAATTTATATTCAATTTAAATTTAATTCCTCCACAAAGTAAAAAATAAATAATAAGATTTTTTTGGGGAAAAAAATAATGTTGGGCCCGGGCCCGGCCCAAGCCCAAGCCCAGCCCTAAAAATTGGGCCTAGGGCCAGGGCTTGGGCTGGGCCTAGATATCCCATTTCTCTGGCCCGGCCCGTTTTCTCTGCTGGCCCAAGCCCGGCCCATTGACACCTCTACCAGGAAGGATTAAATCAGGGTGCAAAAGATCATTCAGAAGATTACTCGTTTGGGGAAATGGGGACACCTTAATCACAAGTCAACCAAATTTAAATGTTGAGACAATTCCAAACAGCTTACAGAAATGACGATGATACCAAAATGCCAAAAACGTAATCCAATGGTACAACAGGGAGATATAACAACCTGCACTGAAGCAGCAATCCCTAGTTCACCAAATCGAGCTGCTGCCCTAGATGCCAAATGCTGAGCATGCTCAATCTGCAAACAAGTGCTGATTCCAGTCATGAAGGAACAAATGATCCACTACACTAGTCAGATAGCGGCGAAGAGCTACTGAAAACATAATAGCCAATTAAGTAACAACGTAAACTTGCATTCACTTAAAATCTTTGTTGACTGATCAGTGGGATTACCCTAAATCTGTGGTCCATCTTCTCATTTGCAGAAATCAGTGACTTGTACATATCCAAGATCTCGTCATTCGCCCTGTCACCTATAGCGTGAATGGCGACCTAAAATCATATCAAGAATAAGGCAGCTAGTAAATTGGCATTAAAATTTTTTACATGCAGTTATAGAGCTCGTGGCAGGACCAAGAAGCACCTGAAGGCCAGATTTATCTGATGAGGCAGTCATGTTGAATAGACTTCCAATATCAGTCACTTGTAGGCCAAAATTGTGAGGCTCATCGAGAAGCAACACTGAATCCTGCTCGAGGCCAATCCTCCATTTCTCCTAACCGTTGTCTGCCTTGCTTAGTCCTTCCAGTGCATAATGCCCTCAAATGACCCCAATCCGGAACATGTAGTACAAAAGAAGATACCCACCAAACCAATAACATTACAGCTACAAAACCCGTTATCCAAAGAGAAATCCTTCAAGTATTGTCTGCCATTTACCCCACTTCCCTCCACATTTCATCAAGTCGATAAGATTTGAGAGCCACTCAAGAAAATAACTCGAAAAGAAGAGAAAGCAAGATAAGGCTTCTAATGGATAGCATGACGGAAGGATAAAAAAGAAAAGTAAGTTCCCATCAACACACGCCATTTTTTCCATCCAGTCTTGTAATTGTTGTACTAACTTGCTACTGCACGTCTATTCTGCATCGTACAGCAAACTTAGTCTAGAGTGACGTATCCACTGCCAAACAGAACACAACCACAAAAGCAAATGAAAGGTTGAGATGCTATCCTTTCAAATTTGAGTGCCACGCTTATGAAGGATTCTGCTATCCTCGCCTCATGGAAAAGTGCACTATGAGATCCCAAAGATCCGTCAGCAAAAGCCTTAACACCGCCTAAGTAGATCCATTGGCTCAGGTTACAACCCATCTTCTCTCTAAGATTCTAAACAGAAAGTACGAGAAACATTAGAGATATAAACGTTTAATCAGAACATACTTCAGAAAGAGAGTTACAAAAGAAGAGAATCTCTAAACAAGCACGTTGGTATTGCTGAAAGCTATTGACAACCCAAAGGATACCTTCTTTAATTCGAGAAATAAGGAAACCACATAAAGAAATATTGAACAACACATACAGTTAACAGGCATATATGCGGAGAGCCTCCTTGGCTACCGCTGGGGCACTCCCTATAATCCCAACCCATTTTGGACTGCCCAGCCCCGCCTCAAGCACAGTCCAAGATGCTTTTTCTCAAAAGCAAAAAGTTAGTGCAGGGTTATCTGGTCCGCGATTCAAACTGACTAAAACACACCTCAGCCCTATTTTCAAGAAGATCCAACCAAAACTGTCAGATGAGCCAAAACCTAGCACGTTATCATTGAAACTCAACAACAAGCGTGGCATGCCGTACTTTGGTGCTTAAGCTCATTAACCCCCACTTAATAGCTGTGCCTTCTTATCCCTTGTTCTAACAGCACATCCACGGCAGCGAAGGCATTAAGCTCCACAAGCATCATCACCATGGAGAACCCAACCTCACACCAACCCAAATCTAACACTACCTTCTGCAGTTTCGTATTCGACAACAAATCCAACACAAAATACAACAAGCTATGCCGCTTCCAATCCCACAAGAAGCACACCACCAACTTTTAATCACCCAACCACTGCCGATCCTGAATCAGTAACCAACCCACCCACTACCACTGCCTCCAATCCCGTTCCCATCTGCACCACCTCCGCAATCCACCACCACTGTTGCTGCTGCTGCAGGTGGCTGGTATCCTGAACAGATTCTTCTTGGTGCTTACGCTTCCCCACCCCCGTTCCCGCTCCCTCCCCCGCCCCCGCTTTGTGCAACTAAGGTATATATATGTACCAATGAACGTAGAAACATGTAGTATATATGTGGGTGTGTATGTGTGTCTATATATATATATATATATGTATATATTCGTGTGTGTGTGTGTGTGTGAAAGCTTAACACACTTGTGGCCACCAGCAGATTCTTAACTAGAACCTCCAGGGAGCTCAACTCAACATGGCCTCCCCAAAGTATTCGGGGTCGACAACACGAATCTTTTGGCCGTCCAAGAAGTACCAAATAAAGACACGACATTTCTAGACAGACTATTTTTATCTAAAACTTCGCCCTATATCATCAAAAATCTCTCACTCCTTAATTCGACCAATAATCTTGTATGAACAACTCCTAATTTATCATTTTAGACTAATGACCTCTAGTTAAGGTCATAAAGTGCCGCCATCACCCAATTCTAAAACACACAGAAATGATCAATCACGCTTGGCAAGGAATCACTTCGAGCACACACAGCTCCTAGTTTGACATCTACAGTACGATGGGTTAAGAATTCAAAGAATTGCACTTAAAGAGTAAAATTGTAATCCAAGAAATCACCAACCCTGAGCCAGATCATGCTTTAAAAGTGTGGACCTTAATGAATCCACCGGCAAACTGGGCTGCAAGATGGCTTTTCAGAACAAAGCAACCTTTTTACCCTCCAACTTAAAAATCTAATAAAAGGATAATCCGCTGGTGAACTAGTTCACAGCCTGTCCTTTAACCACCTAAGTTTCTGGTCAAATGCCAACAATCATGAAAAACAATGTGAACACTAGTACATATTGGTCCAGCTTATTTCAAAAATTTCTTGCAAATAAATGGCTTCCCGAAATTTGACATAGATTAAAACCATACAAGTAGACGCGACCACGTCGCCATTGGAAAATATAAGCAAACCCTGATCATCATTTTTCCAGTTTGATCAGCCCATCTGTAAACAGCTGCAATTATCAGGAAAATGGAGACTGAATAAATACTGTCCAACATGAAATTACAGTCTCTATTAAGACTAGAGTAAGGGCCATGATGCATCAACTGCTGCCTCACAAAATTCACCACATATACGTTAGTCTATTGTGATCTACATAGCAATTTGAAGAAGTCTATTCTGTGCTTATTTCTTTCTTATCACTTCCGCATACAGTGATCCAAAGATTACAACAGGTTAGTCAATTCTATTCTAGCCTTAACATGTCCGCAATTACAAGAATGATTCCTAGCACTGACATGTTCTTGTAATCAAGTGATAAAAATGACAACAGATAATTAAATTTTATAGACCATCCAAAATAGTAATGAAAGTTTGTCAGTGAAACCTGAAAAGTCCTCCTACGAAGACTCTATAGCTGCCCCGGGAAAATATCTACCCATATCCTATGTTACATGGACTCGGTACGAGTGTCCGGATCGGATACGTGTCCAGGTGTCAGACTCGTCTAATTTTGAAAATGCAGGACACGGGAACACGGCAAAATGTTCATATTTGTTATTGCTTTTTAGTTATTTCAAGGCAAAAAAGTTTTTTATGTGATACGTTTGGTTTTCATTGACAACTTGTCTTGTCTCAAAGCAATAACTAATTAAACAAAAGACTATAAGATAGTATCATAATGGCATATCCTATGAGATGTGTCCGACACATATCCCATACCCATGTCCAAGTGTCGAGTGTCCGACACGGGTACTTCACGCAAACCGAAGAGTCCATGTAACATAGCCCATATCAACAACAGTTGTCACGCCCCTCATCAAAGCAAGACTGCTAGCTCTGTTCAAAGCTTCCCTTCTTTCATCTACTGAGACCGCAGGGACAGAAGCAAGTACAAGCTTCATTGCAGAATCAATCAGCAGTCCAGTGGGTTCTGCATGTAAAGATGCTGTATATTTATCTGAATTTTCATGATCATCGTATCCATGCATTTAGCATTTTACTTTCTAGCCTGCGTCGACTTTCTTTAGCTTGTTACACCTCAACTAATTTCGTATAAGCTTGCTAAATAGCCAAAGGATCAATTACAGCAATATCCTTTAGGTTTGGATATAATTACAGTAAAAGACAACAAATTTGAAAAGTGGACAGACGTGTCCATCTGTTAATCAACCGTCCACAAAATGTACATTTCTGCTGATCTCATCATTCTGTATTTTGAAAAGGCATAGTCCCCTTCTGTGTTTGTACATATGCAAACCAAATATATCATCACCTTCTTCCCCCCTCCTCCACCGACACATCTTAAACCCACACCTGCTCTGCCACCCTTCCTCCCAAAATTTTACTTAATCAACAGCCCCTTCTTCAATTTGTCAATATCATTCGTTAAACTCATTTTTATCACCAATGCAACTTAGGGATTTCTAAACTACTGCAAATCTCAACTTTTTTTATCCCTAAAACCATCGTCCATCTAATTCTAATTGCCCCCCGTGATTCTTGAAACCCCAACTCGAATTCCTTTCGTTTCTTCATCAGATCCGGAAGACGAAAGCGAAATTGAACCTTATGGCGCTGGGTGGTGTTTGGGCTTTGAAGGTAAGGGAGGGGTGGGGGTGGGTGACGGACAGTGGGAGTGATGGCTGTCTTCAAACTGGTCGAGGTAGGTGGGAGATCCGTGTATGTAATTGCTTCTTGCGTGCTTTCGTTGGTTATTTTGCAGATTTGGAGGTGGGCAAGATGATGGAACGAGGTTGATGAATGGTGGGTGTAGTCTTGTGATGGTGTGAGGATAAGTAGTGGGTGGTGGTGGTGCTTAGGGGTGTTAACCAGTTGCTGCTTGGAGGAACCAGAAGGTTAATGGTTAGCAGTGATGGAGCATTTGTCGCCGGGAAGTTGTCTGTGTTGGAACAAACTGGTCCCTAACATTTGTTCACTCAAGTGTATTTAAGGCATCCACCCTTACATATGAAGGGCATTCAAGTAATTGTACCATATTGGTAGAGCGCAGAATGTGATAAATGGAATGTCCCACACGTTATGAGCATCTTGATACATATAAATCTTAAGTACCTCCATTAGTTTTCCTCATGATAGCTCCGCCTTTAGGATCTCATGTCGTGTTAGTAACCCCAGCAATTTTTAGTGCAACTGAGTTAGCCAAGCCCATATGACCATCCATCCTCGAAAGCCACACCTGCATGCAAAGATATTACAGATAAGCGCCATGTCAATCCAGATCTTAAAGTTAATGTGAAGGAAATGTTAGGAGTTCTAACAGGATGTTCAGCTGTAATCTCATCAATCCAAGAGGCCATAGGCAATTCGCCTCCCCAACGATCATTGTTCCAGGTTTCATATCTGTAGATTATAGAAAGTGAGTTCCAGTAACCGAGATGAAAAGAAAGTGTGACAAATCTTAATATAGAAAAGGCATAAAACTAAATTTCAGAAATCCACAGGAACTTTTCTTGATGCAAGAAAATCATTAACATTTGACTTTCATTTAGTCTCAGAAATGAAAAACAAAAGGCACTTGATAAACAATGTCAGAAATGAAACACTCTTTAAGTGCATGTGTTAAAGTGCTACTTTGAGATCGACAGTCGTCAATTTTACCATGTTATAACTGAGACCACTGAGCACAGTGCGTGGGCAGTTGCTGCAGAGGGCACTTGATAAACAGTGTCAAATGAAACACTCAGTCCATAAGTGTTAAAATGCTTCTTTGAGATCAACAGTCATCAAGTTTCAATTTGACCATATTACAAATGAGACCATTAAGCACAATCTTTTTTGCAGTTGCTGCAATTTAGGTGTTTGACCGGTGCCCTACTTTTCTAGTAAGATGAAAACCACAGTATACAATCTGAGTGGGGCCAGTGAAAAATGCCAGCCCAAATTAATGTAATGACGGTGAAAACAAAGTGTAATGATGCATGATGATAGGATTCTTTTGCGAAAGGTTATTGCAGGCACTGGAAAGGAAAAATGCCAAGTCATGTCATCTTGTTCAACCCATATGCTGAAGCAGTGACAATTATGATTCATGTATTACACGAAATTGGCATGGCAAAGAATAATATTTTGCATGTTACTGCTGCTTTGACCTTTTCAACAAACTCGTCTTTTGTACTAACACCTCGGAGTTCCACACGTGCCATCTGTTTTTCATAACCTCAACAAGCAAATTCAGAACTCCAAATAACACTTGGAAAACGCAGTGTTATGACCCCTTCAATGCTGTAATTATTAATTACGTTTTAGCTGCATTATGTGGACATAAATTGAACTCTCTCTCTCTCTCTCTCTTTCTAAATCTTGACCCAAATGCATAAATTCCTTTCCATATTTCTTAAGACATCATATATGCCCCACCTAACTAACATAAAAGATGGACGAGCGCATATACTTTTTTTCCTCACTATTTAAAGTTTAGAGTATGTTTTCCTATTTCAGGCTTTGTAACTTTAAACCATTCACATTATGAGGTGAATGTTATTACATGTGTATATGTAGATGGCCACATAATGAGGTGCATGTTATTATTTGTTTATATGTGGGTGATCTCCTGACTTTCGATTCAAGTATTCAAAGTACAAATGCTAAAGTTTGACATGAAAGATCATAAAAAGCGAATGTTATATTTTATAAGACATTCACTACAAGAAAAATTGCTTTTTCCGTCGATAGAGTCACTTTTACCAACAAATATTCTGTTGGTTAAGGTCCATCGCTGAAAATCATTTTTCGACGAAATAAATCGTCTGTAATGACGCATATTGATGAACTTATACCAATGGCATATTTCGTCGCTAAATTCTATTTTCCAATCTTTTTCCTTTTTATCTATTCCTTTTTTGTAAATAATTTAAAATAGACTTTTACCGATGGATTTTTCCGTAAGGCCTCAGAAAAAGTCTAATTTTTTTTTAAAAAAATTAATGGCCTTTAGCGACGGACTTTTAGTGACAATTTATATCTGTCATTAAACAGGACAAAAACCCTACCCTTCTCTTTCTTTTCTCCTCGCCGCTCAAGCAGTTTCCCTCATCTCCCCCCCCCCCCCATACCCACACCCCCACTCCTACTACCGCACTGTAACGACCCCAAATTCCAGAGCGTTAACACCCCAAATTTCCAGAGGGTTAAAACACTCACTCGCTCGATCAATCGCTTAATGACATAAAAACTTTAATTCAACAAACAACTTCGAAAATATAACGGAGCTTCTAATCAGTGCATTATCTCAATTTCTTTAAAATAAATGGTCATAAAAGAAAAGTCATAAGCTCACTAGAGAAAAAGCTAAACAGTGTTCACCAACGCAGGGTCTGCTAAATAAAATAATCATAGATAATTCAGCTTCTCATTCAGGCTCTAAACCGACCCCCAAGAAATCTACTGGCCTGGTGATCATTCATGCATAAGGAAATCAAACGAGAGTGAGCTTGAGAGCTCAGTAAGGTCGATCAAAGTCTAAACAGTACAAATCGAATGATTATATACGAAGTCGAATGACAATTTGAAAAAGATTTTTTTAAAATAAAATCACAGCATTTCGATATACATATAGGAAAGAGTATCAACTCAATCCCTCAAATCAATAGACATCTCAAAACATTTCAGATACAATAAAAAAAGAGGTAGATACTATTGAAAATAAGCAATACAGAATAGCAAAGCAGCCCCAGCAGTGCTCTGATACAGATACATACTAGATATGCATATGTATAAAACTAGTCTACTTAGGTACTAGTTGCAACTCAAATAGAACAGACGAACCTTATAACACCCACAGAACATATCATCATTATAAAGCTTCAGATTTACTATCTCATATCAATATTCAGAAGACATACACATAGTTTAACATGTTGTATAATGCTCAAATCAACAAAATTTATGAGCATTAATGAGAGTTTTAAACGATCGCTCTAGGGTCACAGGTAAATGTGAAGAAAAGATAGTGCATGCGGTTAAAATTATATGTACACACTGTAGAAATTGCTGCTAAACCTGAAGTCCTCCAAAAATCAAGTGCACATGGGAATCAATAAATCCAGGAACCACAATTTTCCCCTCAAGATTTAACACCTTAGTCCCATAGCCTGCCAGATCCTGCAATTACATGTTTATTAAATAGGATAATATTCTTAAGTTTAGGTTTCAAGGCTGTCATCAATCATGAAGCAGCATTCGATAAGTTTTCTTCCTCCCGTCTTCTTCCATACAAGTGGCGCAGTTTGAGATAAATAGCGTCTACACGTAAATATGGACCAAAACAGAAAACAAAAGACTATGAGTGAGAGAGAGAGAGAGAGAGAGAGTGCAATGGAAACCTGCAGGCTATCAAAAGTAACCATGTGCGAGCGGAAACCACCTAGTGTCTAATACGGGTGAAAAATCATGAGAACTTGAAGAAAAGCAAGAGTGCATTGGCTCAACCTGAATTTCTTATCTCATTGCTAACAGGAAATGAGCAGTCTTGCAATTTCTCAAATAGCAATATGTTGTGCCTTTCGTCAAATTAACTTCGTTCAAACATTGTGGTTTATCTTCTATCACCACCACCGACTTAATTGAAATTATATTCCAAACCATAGTTATCAAAACCAAACAGGGCCCGCTGGTCGGACCGCTTCAACCGTGAAGCGGTGACTTCACCGGTCCAGTTCTTGATTTGGCCCAGTTTTTGAACTTGAACCTGATGGCGTGGCATAAGTCGGCCAGTACAAGCGTCAAACCGGCCAGTTTTGGGTTGGACCAGGCTAACACCCATGGACGCCTTTACATTTGCCAAAACTACTCAATATAATGTAGTGGTTGGCATTAGGGATTGAACCTGAGATGCCGAAACTTGAAGTTCTTATTGAGCACCGTATTACCACTTGCCCAACCACACTTCTTTGACAGCAAATAATAATACTAACTCTTTGAATTTACACTAGTTTTCCTCATCTTAATCATTTTTTTAATAACATTGGGGTTAAAAATATTAATGATCCAAGGATTTTTTCACAGTAGTTATTGTAAACTTGAAATTTGTTATTATCCTGTATTTTCAATCAAGTAGTCTTTTTACCTTCATAATCTTGATTAATTTAAATTTATTTCCTTGAGCCACCAATTGAATCACTGAACCATGAACCAATGCCTTCATTGGTTCAGTGACCGATCCGACCTTGATAACTATGCTTTTAACCCTTCGTTTTTTCCAAAGTGATTTTTTTAATCAGCATTTTGAACGTGCGTCGTGAAACCGCTGGAGTCTCAAGGAACGGGAAATGGCAAGTGCAATGACCAAATCGCCTTTCCTTCATGCCTTTTTTTCTTTCTACAGCAAAGTTTGTTTGGTTATCAAATTGACTGCAACCCTATCAACCAAGCCAACCTACTTATACAGTCATCAGAATTTACGGCATCATATTGAGATTGGGTCCTATGCCATAGTTAGATAGTTCTTGTAACCCTTGGATGTACATGGTTGGACCAGGGCCTAGACGAGATTAAACATTTTTCCTTTCGATAACTACATATTAACAGAAAGTGCCGGAGCGGGTGTATGCATACCTCACCAAAAGCAAAACCTTAAGGTCCCCTCCCTCTCAAAAGCATCAACACATTCAAAGGCACTGTACACTTCCTTGCAAAATAACCTTAAAACCAGTAACAACCATCTTAGCAACATAAAGGGACCCCTTCCCTTACCAGTCCCCATTCCTAAGTCAACCCCTTCATAATCAATGGTACAAGAAAGCATCTTGGACTCCCGATCTCGCTGAGAATAGTACTGTCGGAGCAATTATCCATCCAGGCAGTCAGAAGAACCTTGTATCAGAAGGTCTTGTTAAGAAGACGAGCCTTAATGACAACACCGTATTCTCCCAGTTGAATTAGGAAAGATATGAGATTGATGATTAAGAAACAGTGTAATTTCAAGTTTGCCATAACTGATAAGTATATTGTGAGGTTGGTTACCTATGAGCTAGTCCCTCTGGATGTCTGCCATGCAACTCTTGGAAAAACATACTTAAGGGACAAAAACGCCATCCACTGCAGACGGTTAAGGAAGTAAACATAAGTAAAGGATGGGAAGGATATCATGATCAATGCTACGAAGCACGCGGAAGATTCTGAAGATTCTGCTACTTTGATTTAAGTTTTGCAAGCAAAAAGATGATCAATGGGTGCCGGAAATATGTATTGCTTTTTGTTCGTGCAGATGAAGTTTGTCCCGAGAAAGTGTAATGCTTGATGTATCCGAATCAAAACGGAGCCTTGAATAAGATTCCCATGAAAACTCTTATCCACTTCCACACAATGACAACTTGATACATCAATTGCAGCATGTCAGAATCTTCAAAGAGCTCGACTGAAAAGGAAGCAATAAGCTGCTCATGTTGCAGCATCTGTTGAAGTGTGACCTCAAAGTTGGGGATATTGTGTAATTTCAACTCAACAAAAAGCGTCCGAGGTAGAAGGTAGGAAGATAAAACCAATCAGATATGGGCCTTTTAGATTTGTCAAGAAAACGGGGGACAAAGCATTCCAACTTGATCTACGAGCAGACATCCACATGCAGAGAATCTGAAATTGTTTGAGGCTTTCATGCTAGATGAGGAAGAAGGCGTTGCTACCTAAGCCTGATAACTTATTCTCAGCCCTTACCAAAAGATTGCATTTTGGAGAATAAATCACCGTGACAGCGGCGACGCAGAATTAAGTCATACATAATTGGTAAGAAAGGACAACTACCTCGTTGTTCGAGGTGGTACAGCAAGGAGCAGAGGGAGCAAGACTTCCCCCAACTTTGATTTTCTAGAGTGAGCTGGAGCTAATTCCTCCAAACGGGGGAGTAATTGGAACTGTTATACTGATAGAAAACCAAAGGAGAAATGGAACACAATCAGAGAGTAATTGGGAAGCAATAGCAGGATCGCAAGCAAGTTTGACTTATACCATTATGAACTGTTATGCAGGTATAATTTTGTCATGCTGTTGAAAAGCTAATAAGGAATATTTGCATCCCAGAGGGGCACTGCTAGACTTTTGTGTAACTATGACTTTGGAGTAGCATGATCAATCGGGAAGGTCCTCAAAGTCACGGTCAAAGTTCCAGTCAACTCTTATTCCAAATTTGCCCAAACTGCTTGACCATTTTAGGCCATTTCAGGGAATCGACCCAAGAGGAACTTTTGATGCTCATCTAACAACGGATCCAGCTGTGTATAGAGCTTGCCCAAGTACCACAATTTCGGTTCTAATGTAAAAGCACTTCTTTACCCTCAACTAGGATTGGGGTTTTTCTAGTCCAGGAGTACCTTAAGGCTAACTTTATGTATTGTTTTCCATAAGTGTATCAATAAAATCTGAGTAGGAATAAGTTCTTCCACTCAAAACCAATAATTGTTGACTCTCAATTATTGCTTTTAATCACTATAAAACTCCACAAATATGATTTTAAAGAGGAAGAGATCTCTCTTCTCCAATTTCCTGATTACTACACATAACTACCAACAATAACTACTTAAACTTTCATTTCCACGAATTTATGGTGATAATACTAGAGGTTCAGAGCGCAAGTGTGAGCAATATTTTGAGTTTTGCCCCTAAGCATGCGGACTGTAAAGCGGTATATACCACTAGGATCCAGATGTTCCCTTTAGTCTTTGAGGAGATTGGCCTATCAGATCCACAACCATAGACCAAGTATGAAAGGGCGAGGGAGAGTAGCGTAGTTGACCCATCTTCTAGGGTTTTAATCACAGACTTTCTTTGGTGGCTCTTATGTGTATTAGTGATATCAACTTATCAACTTAAGCAGATTGCTCTAAAATGCAACTGAATGCAGAAGATATCTGATTTCAGCTTTGATGATTGGTTAGCCCTGAACTGGAGAGGAAAGAGGTTTCACCTATTGCAGGCAATACAAACCCTCCAACCTCCGTGCAGTTAATTTCTATTTTGAAGAAAGGCAGGCCGTCTTGCAGCTACTCAAGAAAAACTCGGTCCGTGCCAAAGCTTCATACAACTGAGAGAGAAAAAGTTAATGCTTATGCGTTCACATTCTATCCTAGAAACCGTGCAGAAAAGCCAATAGGCATTAAACTGATGGAAGGGAGGGGAATAATACAGAGGCTGGACTGGAGCGTGACCTGTACAGACGAAAATTCCCCAACCCGGAGGATACGACCGCTGCCAACAGCCATGGAATCGGCAAAAGGGAGAGGGGCATCGATGGTGTATATAGTCCCTTTTGTCACCACTAAGTCTGCTACTACTTCTAAAGACCATGGCCTACAATTCAGGAAATCTGAGAACACAAAACTGGATTCATCAAGTGTGTATGTGCGTGCGTGCGCCCGTCATGGTCAATTGCAGGAAGGAAAAAGTTTGGGATGATTACGTACAGTAACTGCTGAGAAGAGGAAGCGAGGCTATGGAGAGAAGTACGACCAGCGAGGCTGACAAAGTCACCCACAGATTCATATCGGGCAAGAGAGAGAGAGAGAGAGAGAGAGGGACTGTGCTTGGAAGAGTGAGGAACACTGCTCACTGTCTTCGGAGTACTGTGGCGTCCATCAATGCCAATAGATTCTGTGGTCTTCCGAATTGTACGTGCGTGCGTGCGTGCGTGCGTGTATTCACCCTGCCTTTCAATTCTGTGGTCTTTGGAATAGATATTTACGTTCTATTTTTCAGGGTCGTTAGCGGTAGGCTAAGGTTTGGTTTGACAAAATTTTTTTTTTTGTTTTTAATTTTTAAAGAGTAGCTTAATTTTTTTTTTTTACAAAATATTTAATAATCTTTTTTTTTTGTGTTTAGTAACCCTTTTTTTTTAGTAGTTTGCGGTGGTCGACGGTGGTGGTAGCCGGCGGTGGCTGGTGGCTGCCGACGGTGGCCGCCGGCGGTTAGGTGGTGGCGGCGACGGCCAGAAGTGGCTGCCGGCGGCCGGTGGCTGCCGACGGTGGTCGTCGGCGGCCGAAGGTGGCTGTCGGCGGCTGCCGGCGGCAGGAGGGTGGTGGTGGTCTCAAAAAAAACCAAAAGTGAAAAAAAAATTAGTTTCTGGAGTTTTTTTTTTTTTACTCTTCAGTTTAAAAACTGGTTTTTTAAATTGGAGAAGGAAAAAAAATGATTACCAAATGCACTTTTTTTTTCAATTTTCAAAACTGAAAAAAAAAAGAGTGTCAAACGTGGCCTAAGTTTTGAAATTCGGGTTGGAGTTATATATATAAGTTCTTAAATTCAATGTTAAAGTATGTAACAAACTGTTGTTATTTCTTGTAAGGTTCCGCAATTTTTGGAATCTTAGACACTCATTCAATCAATTACACTATCACAGTACTATCCATAACCATAATTGACAATCATCATGAGAGTTAGGGGTGAGCACGGTTCGGTTTAGAGGTTGAATACCAAACCGAACCGAGCAACCTCGGTTTAGAGAAAAAAACGAACCGTGGTTGAACGGTTCGATTTTGATGGTTCGGTTTCTACGGATTGAACGGTTCGGTTTAGACAGTTTAATCGGTTTGGGCCAAACTTAATTTTGAGCAAGTTTAGGCCCAAAAATTAATAACTTATACATATTAATAAGTTCTAAAAAAATTAAATTTTTTATCATAATTATCAATACATAGTAAGGCGACGAATGAAAAATATGTGTTACGTTAAAAGATTTAGGGTTTATCACATTTTATATGAGTGGTTAGATAACTGGAGTTAGTAAAAAAATAATTAGAATTAGGTAAAAAATATAGATATGTTATATTATTATTATCATATACGATTGGTTCGGTTTATGCAGTTTCAAAAAAATCCAAACCAAACCGAATGTACGATTTGGGGAAAAAATACGAAACAGATTGATTTTTAGATTGGTTTGAAAATAGGCGGATTGGTTGATTCAGTTTTTACGATTGAATCAATTTCAACGGTTTAAATGTTCACTCCTAATGAGAGAACCATCAATCAAACCATACTCTCAATTAACTGTCATAATTAAAACATCAAATCTAAAGTCTGAAAGTTTTTAAATAATAATATTCACCCACGCAGGGGTTCTAATGAGCAATACTAAAACTTGAATTCTCCTACTTAACTCTATTTCATACTCAGGCAACCTAATGCTAGTTATCGTTTGTGAAAAATAAGTCAAATGAGAGTGAGTTTTTGAGAGCCTAGTAAAGTCAATCAATGATTAAAAATATAACGATTCGAACGATTTTTCATATATAGTAAAATGATAATTTTTAAAAGAATTTTTAAATAAAATCACAGCATTTCGATATATAGACAACGAGAAAAGTATCAACTCAATCCCTCAAATCAATAGTCTTCTCAAAATATTTCAGGTACAATAAAACAAAAACAGATAGTATGAAACATAAGCAGTACACTATAACAAAACTACCCCAGCAGTATTCAGATACACTTCACATATGCATATATATACTAATTAGTCCATTTAGGTGCTAATTCAACATAAATAAACAAACTATCTTATAATGCCAACAATGTACAACCTCCTTATAACTCCTAAAATTTACTAATTCATGTCAATATTCAAAAGAAATAAACACAATTCAAAATATTTTATGATAATCAAGTCAATAAAACAGATGAGAATGAACAAAGAATTTTAAAGATCCCTTTAAGGTTCAAGTTAGGGTTTCATAGGTAGTTCGAAAGTATTTTTATATCAATCATAAAATCTAAGTTCACTGCAGTCTACAAAACTGTTACAATAAGGCATTTGAAATCAAAGTGACGAAAATAGGATTCGGATGAAATTCCTTACCTCGATTCAAGCTAATCAACCTCGATCAACAATCTTTCAATTAACTTGAATTGACAAATTATTTGTTAAAACACAATCTATATTACTGTACTATAAACTTAATATCAACTACCCAAACAATGCTCAATTCTAATCCCAGAATCATTTAACTCAAAGCGAGTCCCACGTATGGTCAACCTAACTTTAAATTTCTTACACTCCTTAATGCATAATGATACCCCAAATTCATCATAAATTATAATAAAACACTTATATACCTTAAAACATTATAAAAACAAATATGAATTTTCTAAAATTTTGAATATTTTTAATTAAATTAAATTCTTTTGATGCAATAAAAACTCATAAATAGTCATAATTACTTGTAGATGAAAATAAAGTCCCATAATTTTTGTAACAGATTAAAATATATATAAGAATTATATAAACAAAATTTAATATATATATATATATATATATATATGTGTATTATAAAAACTGAAATCAGAATTTTAAAGGCATTAAAACTATTTTTAAATTATTCGTATTGCCAAATCCAATACGATACAGTAATGATATCAAATTAACTCTAAAAACATCAAACTTAATCTGAGACTTATATATACCATTAAAACTTTACTGTAATTTTTTTCAAAAGTTATCATGAATTTTAAAGACTCCGCAGAAAGTATTAAAAATACATACGACTTTAAAAAATTAAAAGATTTTACCAGAAATTCTAATATAGCCTAAGGTACCCTACTGTAAAATTTCATGTGCTAAAGATCACCACGTGCTATCTAATGTATGCACTGCACCTAACGCAAACTCGTGGAACAACTATGGAAGTAAAGGGTACAACCCCATCTCCTTGTGCCTAGCGAACCCACTTCGCCTTCTTCTTTCTCTGTAACATTTGCATAGCACACCCACTTCTTCATACGTTGCACAGCTGCCGCACATACATATCTCTCTATTTTTTTTCTACCATAAAAGTCTAATATGTTTAAAAATGTTTCTACACATTTTCATGACTAAAATGTCCCCAGATATACTCCATATAACAAACTATGCCCACCCGGTGCAAAGACGCTCCTCACACGCCGACTCGAATCATCGCAACTCGAGAGAATACAAACAAAACTAATCGCACCTTCCTTCTAACTCTGCCTCCATTTGACTCTCCTCACAAAGAACATATTGACGACACCTCACTGATTTGCTGCACAAGAACACGCCCCAGTCGACAAAAGTTTAGCAACGTCTCATCTCAAAACATGTAATACACTAGCATTTCAGCTTTCTGCCAAAGTTTCCATCCTATTTATGGGTATGCCTACACCTACTCTGTCCAGGCTTTGCTCATTTTATCTTACTCCATGGATTCACTTGTTTTGGATTTACCATTATATGCAAGGTGTTTGAACAAATGCAAAGATGCACATCAGATTTTTGTTGAATTGTTTCTATTCTTCTCTTTTGTTGGTTGCTCCTCTATTTTAGGCTTGCGCAAAAATAAATCTCTCTCTCTCTCTCTCTCTCTCTCTCTCTCTCTCTCCCTCCCTCCCTCCCCCTACCTACCCACCCACACACGCGCGCGTGAATTGTTGTTCCCCGACTATAAGCTTCTCTCCCTTTCATCTTTTACATCTCGTGCCCCAGAACTAGATTCACACAAGAACACACAACTCTGCCCATAAACATGCATGCTCAGTCATACAATATGGTTTGACTTCTTATGAATTTGATTTGTGGTATTTCTTACAGTTTCATCACTATCTACTGGTATAAGAATTAAGGTTTTTTTTAGTGCTTTCTTTTCATACGTTATACACAAGCATTTGGTGTTCATCCTTAACAAGCATCGGATAAAATTAGTCAATTGCAGGATTCGTTATGTTTTTGTCCTTTGGTTTGTTTATTCTTTACATGATTGGGTTGAGGAGAAATTTTGTAATGCAGATGCATTTGGCACCCTTTTCATGGTTTTGGGGAGTAAATGCATGGTATCACCAAGAAACAACCAAACTAAGCCTCCAAAATTTCAGGGAATAGTTGACTCTTCAAAAGTTTTGGTCCACTGATGTTTGCGATTTTGGGTAAGTCAATTTCAGTTACGATGTTCAAGAATTTGTGGTCAATTCTTTTTAAGGCACTGAAGCTTCATTACTTCTCAAATCCTAGAGATTTTGTTCTTTGTCGGTATTTGGTTGCCATAAAAAATCGTGTACATATCATGTTTAAACTTCTCTTTTTCTTCAACTATTTACTGTACTACAAGTCTAGAACTGATCATGTACTTTTGGAGTTTGCTTACACTTAAGTGGAGATGAAACTCCATCATGCAGTATTCTGGAAATATGAAGTATTAACTCAAGTACTTTCGCATATGTCTTGGCTATGTTCAAATACTTTCAACATCATATGTTTGAGTAATAGTAGTTTGTTAGAGATCAATTACTGTCATGTTTATCTTTAAGAGTTTTAAGGTATTAGCTTCATCACACTTTTGTTTTGAATCTCATCTTCATGCAGCGTCTTCTTGAAGTTAAAGTTCGACTTATAATTTCAAATTCTATATACAATTTAAATTTCTTTTTCTCCAAATCTTGGTTGTTAGTTTTCGAAGAGCTAGAGCATGCTTGACTAAGTTCGTACCAAGTTCTGGCCAAGGTGGACTAAACCCTCTTTCTTTAATTGATTGTTCAATTAATGGAGATTGAATGAATTCTTCCACGTCTTTTTCCTGATTTTCTGCATAAGTGTCTCTGAACCAAATTTTGATCCTAGGGGAATCAATATACAATGTCTACGGAGAGGTGATGCAATGCGTGTCCAGTATTATTTTCTATATTGTTATGATTGTTTCACAACTATAGTCAACATTTCGATGACCTAAGGCTAGCAATCTTGAATGAGCTCAATTACTTCTATCCTCCTACTATTGGTAGAGGAACAAAACATATCAAAGATAATTTCACGTGGATGATGTTATATCATCTACAGTTAGATAACTTTGTCTTCTAGGAGAGAAACAAAACCAGTGTCGCTTGATTTACAGTTGGTGAATATGTAGCCTTACGTTTTTATTTTATGTGTTTACAAGTGCTTTTGCTCTTGTCAACCTAATTTTGACTAGCAAATTTAACTTTTATTTATTGGATATGGAAATGCCTTGCTTGAATAGTAGTCCTTTCAGTATACATAATTTCTAATTACATTTTAAATATTTTGGCAGCTCAAGATTTCTTTATTGCCTTCCGAAAATCTATAGATAATGGGGACTTGTAAAGTGGCCTCGTTTTAAAATGAACAATAGTTTATCTCCCGAACCACTGAAAAACATCAAATTTTGCATTAGTCCCCTTAAAATTTTTACTATCCGGAACACTATGTAATAAAAATGTTACATGTATTATTAAGAAGTAAATGTAAGGTTGAACTTATGTAAATTATATATACTTTTCAATATATAAAGATAGATACATACTTAATCCTCTTCGTTATGGATCATTGAGATACACGACAAGCCTGTTAACGGGTTGGTTTGGATAATAGAAGACAATTTTATAATCTTTATTTCCCTTTTCTTTTTCTTTTCACAACTAGGTTGTGTCAAAGTAACGGTACATATATAGGTCTTAGTGCCGATGCTTGTATGGCATTGTTATAAGCATGCCTATCACCGAGTTTTACCCACCAAATATGATGCCATTTTTTTTTGTAAAGGGGGAAGCAGCCATAGATATCTCCACACCGACAAGATAACAGGTAAGCCTTGTGTTACTGGACCACACTTCCTTTTGCCCACAAGCTTATGGGATATGAAGGCAGCTATGCCACTGAAGTAGCTTAGTATAGGGAGAAAACATGGAGATTAGTGGCGGCATGTAAGATTGTGTGAAACACTTAGGCATATAACAACTTTTGGTATGTTCAGGGAAAATGCTTCTGTTTAAAACAACTGTTGCAATATGGTTAGAAGATAATCATGTATGATGTGCGACACCAAATAGTGGATGCACCATATATAACCTATCTTAACTCCATTTTTTTTTTTTGGTTCTCGGATGGGAAAGTGGGTAATTTACATACATTTACTTCTGCATGGACATTGTTTTATTTACGTTATTTTACTCTTGGGATGAAACTACCAGGTTATATCGACCGGTGTGGAACCGGATTGAGAACTTTGAGAAGGACCATATAGTCATAGTTCAAGATATCTTACCGATGTTCGCAGGGGGTTTGTTGATTAGTCTTGGTCCTTAGGATTGCCGTAGAAAAAAGAGGATTTAAGGATCAATAGAAAAATTACAAGGATACAGGATGTGTGTTGTTTACAACTATGCCTTGGGTGGACAAAATATAGGGATTTGCTGAGTTTTTTGTTCTTAGGATTGACGTGGGAAAGAAAAAAGGACTCAAGAACCAAGATTAGAAGAGCTTAGAAAATATGTTGTTTCTGCTTAGGCCTTGGGTGGATTATATATGGATGGGAGAAAAAACTTGAGAAGAAAACATTATCTATATTTGGAAACTTCCGAATGGGGAGCAAAAAATTAGCCCAGCTTTGAGGTATCTTGGGTGATGCCGAATCAATTTCTTCTTTGCTTAATTTCTATGTTGAATGCCATCTTTAGAAGCCGGAGAACAGCTCTTATATGTCTGCGGTGGTGTCTTCGATATCTTTGCTACATCTCTTGGTTATGAAGGGGATGACAACGACGCTCGTGGTGCCCGCTGGTAGTGGTTCCCTGGTAATTGTGTGAGCAAGCTTGCGCGCGCACGCTAGCGGCGAGTGTTTGTATTGGGGTAACAGTGGGGTTTAATGGGTGGGCTGGTGTTTGGAGAGGGAAATGACAAGGGTAGAGGAGGTGGATGTGTGTGTGTTCGCACGTGTGATGGGCAGTGGTTTTTAGAAAGTCAAAAGAACCGGCCCCACCTTTTTGATAATAGGATTCATTCGCTTCATGGTGTTTGGATAGGGGAAGTGCCTAGGGTAATAGTCTGAGCCTTTAATAAGGGATATGGTATCACCTCGTGCCAACACTCTGGGAGCAGGTGCATGACACCGGAGCAAGAGTACCTACTCACGCCCATATTACCCAACTTCGTTCAAGCCCTTCGCTATGTTAATACATTTGATTAGATCAATTTGGGCAAATTTAGTTTTGTTCGTCCATTCGGATCAGATCATGAAGCAAAGGCTCCCGTTCAGTAAAGCAATTCATCTGTCTGAGTGAAACAATTCATCTGTTAAGTTCTCTACTTTCCTTTCCTGGAGATTCCTACGCGGCAAGACCACCCAATTAACGGGGAAAAGCCGCATTCCCTCAAAACACTCCTTCCACGTTGATGCAGCAGAGCCAAATCAGCAAGAATCGCCGGTGGAGGTGGACACTGAGAGATAAAACTAAATGAACTATACAACTGCATCTAGACAGGCTGAAAATCTGTAAGGATCTGCCGTATAGATATGGACGGCATACTAACTATAAATTACAACTAAAATCAAGATAAGAACTGCACCCATGGGGAAAAAACGGGCAGTTCCTCTGGCCCAGCTATCTCCACCCGCCAAACATTCTACAATAATCACAATGCATAGCTCATCGACAAGCATTCGCCACAACGGGTCGTGTGAATTACCTTTTGGTAGTAACCCATGTAGTTAATGAGCCTACTGCCTACTCTGTATCCTGGTTTCCATTGTAGCAACGACATGCTTCCCTGTTTCAGCCATTCCATCCACCACGAGGTTGGTCTTCGTTGCTAACAGTGTTGCCCTTCGCATTCCAACCACTGGAGCCGCCGTGAGTTTTATCTTCTTCCCCCTCTGTTTTCCAGCCGTTCCAGCCGCCGCGAGTTTTATCTTCCTCAGGAGCAGCGCTAGGCTCCCTACTCCAGCCGCCACGAGGGTGAGCTTCTTCTGGAGCAACGCTACGCTCCCTATTCCACCCGGGACGAGGTTGAGGCTTCTTGAAGTACTTGGGGACGAATCCAGCCTTGTCAGGATACTTTTCTTTAACAAAATTTTCTAGACATTTGCGGTAGGAAAAATCTTCTTTGCGGCCGTCAAGAGAGACGATGTAGAAGCACCTGCTTCTGGCAAAATTTGTGTGCTTACTGACCTGTCAAATGAGTGAGAGAGTGAGATACCGAAAAGAAAGAAAGGGGAGAGAGAGAAATGGAGGAAAAGAATGTGATCCATATCAGTGATGTTGAATATTCACACAAAAATCCAGGGATGCAGAGGTGATTCCCTCCCTACGCAACTACCTCTACATTCTAGAAGGAACTCATGTAGTTCCTGAACATATTAGATCCATTAATCCAGAAACAGAGTAACACTAGTTGCAGAAATCCTGTGCAAGAGATTCCCGAATCTCTCTGAAACTCGCAACTCTGGGGTTTGCTTCAGGCTAAAAATGACCTTGCTTTAAACTATAAAGTAATGCTCAAACCCAGAAGCCTACAGGCCATCACTGAACCAACATTCTTGGCTAAACTAATGTGAAAGCTACCAAGCAATAACGTAAACCATATTTTTGGCTCTTATAGTTTGGTACAAACAACTAAAGCTGCCCACACATATTATTTAGTTAGGCCTGATAAACGGGGTTAACCAAGCTCAGCCCAAAATTTTATATGGATTTCTGATAAAGCCCCTGATCCTCTTGAATCAGGCCCAACCTCTGTGCGCATCCAAAAGGGCATTACAATAAAGGCCCACAAGGGGTGTAGGTTATTTGCTCGTATTTACTACACTTTTTAGTAACAGAGTTTCATCAGTTAATGTTGATATTTCCTAATATACAAATAATGTTCTAAAATTTGACTTCATAACAGATTTAGAAGAAACTCCCAGCAGAGACTAGCATGCTTAAGCTATTTAGATTTATCGAAGTAACTACAATACAAAAATAAAACAAACATTCACGAAGAGTTCATAAAAAAGATCCTATAACCAACTAAATGATAATGAATTCACCTGGAAAAATTCGAAGAATTGCAGGTAGTAGGGCTACAGCATGAACTAGGTGCAGTTGCAAGGATTCAGGGTGAGGAGTAAATGCAATAAAAGGTTTTCAGTGTGCAGAGCAAGAGCAGGTACAAAGTTTGGCACGAGGTTCCATGGCGGGAGCGTCACAATTATAGAAGATTCCCACAGCTAGATCTAAGCATATACATGCAGAAGTCCTGTAACAATCATCCCAGCCTTCTTATTTACTACCCGGCCAGCTAATTAGTAGACTTTAAGTACAAGGAAAACGTATTTCAACATAGGAAGTCCTATAAGCAGTATGGGAATGGCAACAGATGAGCCCCAATATCAACATAAAAAACTCGAATAACCTGTCTCACAGGGACCAGGCATCGGTGGCGGACACGGTGAGTGAGTCTAACCGTCAGATTCGCCTAGTTGATTAATAGGATACGTGGACACAGCAAAAGTGTCAGACACAGGTACGGGGGTCCGTCACAAACATCGAAAGATAATACTCATATCGAGATACATATCGGGTATCTTTTTATCTAACACGTATCGTATCATATCTAATCGTGTACCATAACATACAGTTCAAATCTTCTAAAAGCATTCTAGATAGCATTAGAATACGAGAAGTGTAGAAAATGAAATGTAAAGCGTATTGGACACAAAACAAAATATGCATTCATGCATCAGCATTCGACAGCCCTAGAGTAGACGAGTGACTTAGAAACAAAATACCCACTGCCAAATTAAGAGAGAGAGGAGAAATTAAAAGAATACAGGAATACCATTCAAAAAGGGAAAGATCTCTCAGAATTAATTAGCAGTGGCAATTGCCTACTGGTACAAAATAAAGTCAGAAAAGATAAGAAGAAAGAAGATATACAAGCTGAGAGAAAGAGAAGGCCTGGGACCAAGAACAGCTTCGACAAAATTATTTGTCAACTTCGGATGGAGAACCCCAGATCGAGCTTTCAAACTTGACAATCGGCTATGAAGACGAAGAATACCAAGGAATTTAAAATTAATCCGGGTCGCTACACAGTACCTTGATCAAATTTGTATGGGGAAATGTCAAAATCTGCCATCTATTGTTGGGAGAGGAGTTGAAGGCCAAGACGACAGCCCTAGAGCACTTTTCGAAGGTTGCACGATCCTTTTTCGAGAGCAAAGACCAGAAAAGAACCCAAAAATCCTTCTCAAGATATGGGTCTGATAAACCCGACCCCAACCCAGATCGGGGATTTCTTTCAGCCTAACTTATCGTCTGTATCGTGCGATATGGACCGATACGCCGATACAGAAGCGATACAGGTAAGATCCGATACGTAAGCCATACTGTATCATTTGTGGGTGTATCGTACAATTCATATCACATATCGTGCGACACTAACTATAAAAATACTCTAATTTGAGTATTCGTGACTATATGTATGGGGTTGTTTGAAAGACATCTTTAGTGAAATTTTGACTACATTCAGTTAATCTTTGTTCAAAGAATATAAACCTGGGTGGCAATTTCCAAAACCGTAATATAATTAGTTGAGCATAAAGGAAGTTGAGAAGCACAAACACGTTTAATGTCATTCTAAGCACTAACACGTGTTATAAGTTTGGTAGGGCCAGTTGGCTTTTATATCTGTAATCCATACTCTCGCATCTCTCACTTTTTCCATGAATGCTGAAGCCACAGGAAGTTACAACAAGAAACGTCCAATCCGTATCTCTCTTCCTGCCTTCAGATCTTCATTTTCCCGCCTAATCGACAATGTGGTGGATCCGAAACGGGTACCACACTAGTGTCTGTGTTGGATCTTGCCAACAGCAGTATATGGCCCTAAATGTCGAGTCTGTGTAACACTGTTAGTAACTAATTCAGCAAAAAATATGATACTGTTGATAATAAATTGGCTTTTTAGAGTTTTACTTGAATATGAAAATCGTAATGAACCACGAGTATAAGCGGTTGAATTCACAAATTGCTCGATGTGTCAGGGTTTTTTAATTTAGGCCAACACCACACCAGTGCTGTATATTGATCATTCTATTTCCTGAACTTTGACCTGTAAGTTTAAACATGCAGACCAGGAAAAATCAAGCAGAAATAAGCAAACAGTAAAGCAACGTCTCAAGCTTACATCCAATGAGTAAATCGAAACGTAATCATTAGATCACGAACTGTGCTAAACACTAGAATAAATATATAAAATAGAAAAAGTCCCCGGACATATACAAGTAGCACCTTCTGAAAGAAGGTTTAAGAGATGATGGTGTTCCACATTTTTGGACAGGATGCGATTTCAAAAATCTTGACTAAAGAATTGAAATGTAACACTACTTGAGCACCAAAAATTACATTCACATAAAAGAGATAATATAACAAAGATGCTCCAAGTAGAAAGACTGCAACTTGACAACAGCCAATGCAATGTAAAGAAAAAAGAAGCCAACAAAACTCAGATAACAGTAGAAGTGGTGTTCACAATATCTACATGTTTAAATTTGGATCTGCATATCCACATCAAGTTATAAAACTATTTCTCAAGAAATTCCTTTTACCAGCAAAACCCAAGCCTTGTCTAAAACAAACTCAAATTTCTTACGAATTGACTATATTTTAGGCATAGAGCAGAAGGAACTAAGTTATTTTCGATGACATGTAATCGGTATAACTCAAATACCAAAATACCGGGTTTAAAGAGATTATATAACAGTTCATGTGACTTATAGTTGTGTCCATGCGATCTGGTATCCAAAGACGGGCATAGCATTACCGTATTAACATGGGGGAAATATAACTTGGATAGCAGGTACAGGTGGATAATTCAATGGACTAAGAAATGTGTCTACTAATCAACTTGAAATCTTCAAGAATGACAGGTTATTTCAGTAAGGTATACTATTTAAACATGTGTCATTAATCAATAACAGCCAATTCAAGATTCACATGTATTACTAGGTCCAAGAACAGAAACTAGGATAGCATGCAACCATAAAATAGCATTTTGAATAGATCAATTAAGTTGTTTGTGGCGTACCATGACATAGTCAATCCCTGCTCCCATCTTTGCAACTTTATCTGGATGGTAATTGAATACGTGCTCAATAATGTATGACTGGTCATCAGCAGATAACGGAGCACCGTCATTGTCCCTTCACAAAAGAGTTACCAATTTAGAATTGAGACTCACACTTGAGGTCCAAGTCATGTAACAAAAGGCCATATATACGAGAAAATACCAGCTCTGCTTTTAGAAAATTTATGTACTCATGAACCCGATTTTGCAACATTGTGGAAACATACCAGTCCTCGAATGGAGTTGCCCATGTATCTTAGTCATATTTGACAGGAAGAATCAAGAGGGGCTCTCCATTCTAAGATGGTCCAGATTTATAGTTAAAAGCATATTCTTTTGCTCAAACTCACATGTATGGGCAGAGACCATTGGTTTACCTCGATTGATTCATAATTCTTCTAATGGAAAGCATAATTTGCTCAATTTCTGAAAGAACATCTGCTTCCTCCAATGTAAACATATCAAGCCGCTGTCCTGTTGCTGTAAAAGGGCCACTTGCTCTCGAATCTTCGTGTGAGCCCCTGATTGAACTTGGAGGTCCACTTCTCCTGTTCTTCCATTCTCCAGTGGCAGAGGAACCACGACCATCGTTTTTTTGCCAGCAAGTCTCTCTAGGCTGTTGAACCTTCTTACCCCAACCATCTTTTCTGCTCCAACCAATTTCACCAGCTTCTTCAACTTTCTCACCCCAACCTTTGTTATTTTTCCCACCAGTTTTCTCAGCATCTTCAACAGTTTTACCCCAACCAGTTTCATCAGCTGCTTCAACCTGTTTACTCCAATTGCCCTTTTTATCTCGGTCACCGTCATCATCTTCTCCAGTCTTTTCAACCAAACTTTCCTTTTTATTCCAACCAGTTTCATCAGCTTCTTCAACCTTATTATCCCAAGAAGCCAATGACACTGACATATCTTTGGCCGCACCCCAATTGCGAGACCTTGCCGGATCCTCTTGCACCCTTTCAGCAGTAGAAGAAAGAAGACCACTGGCTTGGTTTTGTCGGTTGGGATTATCCTGAACACCCCAGCCAGTTTCAACAGATTCTCTACCCTTTTTGGCCTGTAAAGCCCAAGAACTTGACTCCTTGGGCTTTTTCCCAGATTCGACTGCACCCCAGCCAGTACTCCTTGAAGAATCTTCGACGACGGACTTCTTCCAGCCACCACGAGACTCATTCGAAGATGGTACCTTGTCTAAGTTCCAGCTGGTATCAATAGCTGCTTCAACTTTCTTGCCCCAAGAAGATCCTGACCCCATTTTAATGGGATTTTCCCCAGGTTCTAATCCCTTCCAGCCACCACTCCCCACCCTCGGAGACGGACAGTCCTTTACATTCCAGGGGGTTTCAACAGGTTCTTCAACCTGTGTTCCCCAAGAAGTCCCTGATCTCGAGTGATTTGGATTCTTCGCAGATTCTGACTGCTTCCAACCACCACTATACTCATTCGCGCTCCTATCGTTCCAGCCAGTTGCAGCACCAGCTTCAACTGTTTTGACCTTACGAGCCCACGACCCTGATTGATCGAGGCCTTTTTCTGATCCCAACCGATTCCAGCCACCACCAAAGTCGCTGGAAGATGGACCATCATTAACATTCCACCCACTTCCAGCAGGTTCTTCAAAGTCCTTCCCACGAGATGACCATGACACTGGTTGATCACGGCTTTTCCCAGATACTGCAGCACCCCAAGCATCATCCTTTGAAGAATCTTGATCGTTAGTAGACTCATTTAAGGATATGCTGTTTTTTACATTCCATCCAGTACTAACAGCTTCATCCTTCCTGCCCGTGGAGGCCCAACCTAAAGAAACCTCCTTGGTGACTTGCTCCCAACCACCCCCAGACTCTTTCAAAGAAGGAACCTTTTCCCAGTTTAGTTCTGCAGTTTTATTCTCTTCTAGCTTTGGATTATCAAGGTCATAATCAAATTCTGCCTGATCTTCAAATACAAGCTTACTCAAACTAGAATTATCTTCAGGGGACATGGCCATGTCAAATTCTTCCATGTAGAGATAATCAACGTCTGCACCAAGGCAGGCATTGCCTTGCTCTTCTGCAGAACTGCTCCGAACCATTTGAAGAAAATTATAAACATCAGTTCCATCTTTCTGATTCATCTCAACCTGGCAGAGAACACCCGTAATTATTGATCTTGACGGCCAATTAGTTATGAACTCTATTTTTCATAAACTGAGTAAGATTTGTGAAGTTATGCAGAACAGAAGAAAGAGGGACATGAGTATAATTTACCTCTCTCGTATCCCAAAGGACGTCAAACGAAGAACCTGTACCAATAGCTACATGTTTTCCCCAAGAACAAGAGGCCACGATACTTGATAAAGAATCAAAATGGCACTTTTCAGCAGCCCTCTCAAAGCATTTTTTTGGGGTCTGTAATGGAAGATAGGTCAAAGAAACGAGTCATCAACTGTAAATTGGAGAATTAAAACATAATAACTACTTAAAAATGTGTATGTAGAAGTTAAATACTTACAAACAAAGTTGCTTCTGTAAATGGTACTTGGACATTTAACGATTTCGATAATGCCTTTATACCACCTGTATTAAATCCAACTAAATTTCCAGCACATGTCATACTGTTGGCTAAAAGAATAAGATGCTCTTTAAGCACGCCCTTTGTAACCATTGTCACTGAAGTTGACAGCCGCTGCAAAATATGGATATCATAAATTGAATTGAAAATATTTGCTAAGTGGCGTCACTATCTGTTATCCACCGAATTTAGCAAGCAAAAGAGTAGTAGATCAAAGTAAAAGAAGCATGGTTCACACAACTGAATGTTAATACAACACCAACCTGAAAAATCGACTGCCAATGGATGGAGGGACCAACAGGGCACATGAACTGAAGTGCAGGGCATAATATTTCCCGGTGTGGTACTATAATCACTTAATATGCCCAATCACCTGGCCAAACTTCTTTTGAGTGGACCAAGCACATTGACGAATTGAACATGGTTTAAGTCAAAATTTTCTTTGACTTGCCATATAATAGTATACAAGTTTAGATAGTACGAGCTGCTATATGTATCGAAACTGACATCGTATAGTACGATATGCCACAAGCTATGCATCTACCAGCACGCTATATGCTTCAACGATCAGTAGCAAGCCAAACTAATCTTTTGTACACTGCCATTTCTTTTCTTTTCACTTATTTAATGTCTTATTTCACTGATCATCTACAACTAAGATTCAACAAATCGAGAAAATGTGCACTATTAAGAAAATATCTGTTTAACTTATTATTGGTGCAATTTGTAAAGCTTTTCTTTCGTCTTTTCTCATACCGAAACTTGTGGATATTTACCTACCATTGCATCATAATTTTGTTCTCTTAACTCGTGTATGCTGCTACATTTCAACGTTTATCTGCTAATAGCTGGTTTGGGCCGTGTTCGCTAATAATTTGAAAAGAATGGATCTAATATTAGTAGGTGTGGATAGTAATACGCAAGATACGTGAAACTAATATTTCCCTACATTTCAGTTTGACAACTACAATCACATTAATTAGTTTTTTTATTCTTCTAATTTGCTCACTAGATTGGTATCAGAACTAGGTTTTGGCAAGGTCTTACATTAGTCCCTCTTGCTTGCACTATGACTTGTTTATTCATTGATTTGTCTCACTCAGTTGAATCAGGGGGTTGTATTAGTGTTACGCATGAGACCCTTTGTTGGGTACTTTTAACAGCTGAACACATTTGGGCAAAGAAAATATGAGTACTATAGCTGTGCTAACGGAACTTCAGATGAGTTAGAAACATGGACACATAAAACTAGCTGATATGTGTTATATATGTTCTATTTTACATATAACAGACCACTAAAATAAAGCATAAGTGAAGATAATCATGAATATTTAGAAGCTCAAGGCTCTAGATGAGAAGGCTAAAAAGAACACCCTTATTCCTGCATGACAAAACAATCATGTAGGTGGCAGAGCTTAATAATAAAGGAATGACAAGGTTCACAGCAGTAATAGAAGAGAAGTGAATACTGATCTCAAAAAGCTAAACTAGTGGCCTCATAGTACAGATGCCATTAAGTGTGTTAGTTGTGAGTGTGTAATTGTGTGCGCGGGGTTTGGGTTTGTCATTTATATATGTATATATATCTATATCTACGTTGTGCGTTTGCACGTGTGTATGTACGTATGTACGTGTGTGTGTGTGTGTGCGCGCGCGCGCGCGTGTGTGTATAGAGAGAGAGAGAGAGAGGGAGAGAGAGATTCATATGGCCATATTTCGGTAGTTGATACAGAACAGAAGAGGAATGCAGAGATACCTGAACAGCTTGCTCGAAAGCACAAGCAATTCCAAGCAACTCCTGAACTTGCTTTATCGCATAAGGGATGGAACGTTTAGTGTCAATAAGGTGGATTACAGGGAGGCAGGAGTCCATCACTATCCTCCATGCATCTCCGCTTTTCTTGACAGCTTCTCTTTCAAGAACAATATCCAAAGCCAACTCTCCATTTCCGCTCTTGCAAGGGTTTCTGATCCAGGTAGTTGTGTCAGGGCTAATCCAAATAATAGTAGCTTTAGCAACCCGTGGATCACCTATGAATTCATGAAAATCATAATGTTATTGCTTGATGCATAATTTCACCTAGAATACAGCATTCACTACCACCATCATGTAAGCCTTTGCCAATTATGGCTTACAGTTGAGAATCACTAAGAAAAGGTAAGAATCATTGATTATCAAATCTGCTAACAGTTTTGCTAATTAGAACTTCTGTAGCACATGATTTTCCCTTCTCTAGTAGTCTGCACACAGGTTAACAGAATTAAAAACCTACACAAGCTTAATTAAGATTCCCCCTCTTCCTGAGAAGTTGACAGTAATAATGGAAACGATTGTCAAATCTGATAGCTTTGGATCAGCTTACCTTATCTATGGATATTCCAGTCTGAAAATAAACCACAACACCAAAAATGTCTCTCTCTAAGCCATTAAGTTTCTCATGATTTCTTTCCTTTACATCTTTTTCTATAATTCTACACAACCCTCAAGATAACTAAACCCGCCCTTATTATGTATTGTCTATGGGGCAAGCGCGCCTGACACCCATACGGAGGCCAAACTGCTCTGTCCTTGCTTCATAGTCCATAAACTAAAAAGTGTGCTCTCAAGCATCATCCTTGCAATACGTGTATGCCCTAAGAAAACACTATGTGCTTTGAACTTAACTTTTTTTTTCCCCTTCAAGAGATTCATTCAATACTACTTACCTATTTTGTTTTATCTTCAGAAGTTTTTCCAAACATTTACTTATCACTTGTCATGTTTAGCCATAGATCTTATGATACTATCTATCCTTTGATCAATGCGATGGCGAGCGAGGAAGCTGCCAACATTTGAGAGAGGATGGTAATGCCACAGATGGTGATCCGATTCAAACGGTAGTGACCAAAGCATCACCCAGAGCTACCACCACACACCGTCAAACCTACGCCTATGATATCAATAGAAGAGTTTAAATCTTCAACACAACCTTCTGGCACAAAAATCATTGTTATTGTTAATCTTTAATTTTCTGTAGTTACAATAGAATATATGGTGAGGGAAAGCAGAATATGCCATGGGGGTGACGAGTTACGGTGGCAGATATCTGATGGCTTGGTGATAGTTGGGGTAGGGAAGGGGAAGGAACTAATGATGGTGGTGATGACATCTATGCAGTGGTGTTGACATCTATGAAATCTTCAACACAACCTTCTGGCACAAAAATCATTGTTATTGTTAATCTTTAATTTTCTGTAGTTACAATAGAATATATGGTGATATGCCATGGGGGTGACGAGTTACGGTGGCAGATATCTGATGGCTTGGTGATAGTTGGGGTAGGGAAGGGGAAGGAACTAATGATGGTGGTGATGACATCTATGCAGTGGTGTTGACATCTATGAAATCTTCAACACAACCTTCTCGCACAAAAATCATTGTTATTGTTAATCTTTAATTTTGTGTAGTTACAATAGAATATATGGTGAGGGAAAGCAGAATATGCCATGGGGGTGACGAGTTACGGTGGCAGATATCTGATGGCTTGGTGATAGTTGGGGTAGGGAAGGGGAAGGAACTAATGATGGTGGTGATGACATCTATGCAGTGGTGTTGACATCTATGAAATCTTCAACACAACCTTCTCGCACAAAAATCATTGTTATTGTTAATCTTTAATTTTCTGTAGTTACAATAGAATATATGGTGAGGGAAAGCAGAATATGCCATGGGGGTGACGAGTTACGGTGGCAGATATCTGATGGCTTGGTGATAGGTGGGGTAGGAAGGGGAAGGAACTAATGATGGTGGTGATGACATCTATGCAGTAGTCGGATAGGTGAGCTTCTGTGATGTTAATGGAGTGCGGGTGAAGCTCCACAGCCAGAGGATGGGGAAGATGTTTGAGATAGTGACAGGACCCAGATGTTTCAAGAAGACTATGCAGCGCATCCATATGACAGCTGTTATGTGTTCAAACAACTTAAATGCCAGATTGTTGGGTGAGTAGAGGGTGGCATAGACACTACTTTGGCTTGCTCCTTCAATTTTGTGCAGAGTCACTAAACGCACAATGGTTTAAAGGTCATTTAACCACTTTCTGAACACTTCGACAGATCCAATAGGATTGCTAGCTATTTTCTTTTCTGTCAAAAGTAAAAAGCGGCTACACGTAATTTCCACTTGGGAACTGTGCAATTATAGATCAAAAAGTAGTGGTTTAAATGCAGAGTCTAAAAAACATTACAGAATACATCACCCCCATAAATGTACGTGCACTTTCACACTGTTTACATTATATTTCTGCTATGCACATGGACATCAAACATTTCTACGGCTTTTCCATTTCAAACCAATCAATATCTCTCCTGCCAATCCCTCACCTTTCATCTCTGACAGTAATTCTAGGTAAGGTTTCTTAAAGAGAGCATCTAATGATCTCCATTCGCTATATATATATATATATATATATCTCATCCAGAGAGTTCTAGAGTGTAGCCCATAAAAGGTCATTGGTATTTCAAAAATATCTTGAGTAGGCTATCATTCTTGCCTCGTAAACTAAACTTGAATGTTCGTGAAGGGAAAAACTACGTCCTTTTTTGAGGCAGTTCTCCGAAAGTACAGGCCTAGCAAGACCTTGGGATAGTCAAGTGCGTAAAGCAGATCACTTTGTCACCCACAGAAGCTTACATAGTATCAGCCTTAAACTAAAGGAAATGGGAAACAATATAATGGGACACAAACATAAAAAATTGACGATCAAGATTGATACACAAGATATCAGGAAAGCAAAAGTCTAAGAACTTGGAACATGCTCATAACCATGACACGACAGATAATGGGAAACAATATAATGGGACACAAACATAAAAAATTGACGATCAAGATTGATACACAAGACATCAGGAAAGCAAAAGTCTAAGAACTTGGAACATGCTCATAACCATGAAACGAGGGATAACAATTAAGGGAAGTACCTTTAATTATTGTCTCCAACAAGACTGGGCAGATTGTGTCTGCAAAAATATGAGTAGTCCTCTCTAAATGCTGATCGCTTGTGTCTTGCCAAAAGAACTTTAAGCATGACAAGTTGCTTTCACAAGATGAACAACATTCACTGCAATATTGTAAACATATTCATATGCATGGTGCCTCACTACAGTATAACACTAGGATATTGAGAATTTAGATATGATAAGGCAGGTTTATGAAGCTGCCTTACTACAAAGAATTGCAAGACTATAATATATTGATGGAAAACAAATAAAAACCTGAAAGATAGAACAGTTTTCTTGAATAGATGGCCAACTTTTTTCTTCTTCCGGAATAAACTGATTGTGTCTTGGCATTTTCCAAGGACCTCGGGCATGCTTAAGTTAAAATCTTTCAACTGCATCTGTTTAGGTGGCAAGTGAAAGAAGAACTCAATGCTAGCAAGCAAAGTAACCCTGCAGCTAGACACAGGAAGCTTACAGATTCAAACATTTTGAAAAATAACACCACAAACCTTATTAAGATGAATATGGCCAACAAGGCCCGTATCATTGTCAAAACTTTCATATGCAGTTTGTTGTGTAGTATATCTGTCAGCAAGAACCACAAGAACCATGGTTAATAACAAAAGGATATTCCTAGCGGCCAACATTGAAAGATTCAAATAATAGAAACAATATATGGGAAAAATTTTGAACTAATATTAAGCAGACACTGAACAGAAAATGGTATAGAGCCGCACACAAATACACAACAGAGAAAAACCAAGTTGAATTGAAGTACCACAATAATGTAAATTTTCTTACAAACAATGAAATAATGGGCTAAACATTCGAAAGTAAGCACATCGTCAAATGAAATGTCACCTGAAATAGCTCCAGACATGGTAATTGAAAAGAGCTCAATTATGGAACAAAAAGTCGGCTGCTTCTAAGTTAGCAAGAAATTGTTTGACTATGTCATAAAGATGAAGAAGCGCAACACCATTGGGATCAAGAACATGGCATTAAAAGTTGCTAAGGCAGTCAAACAAAAAACTAAGCACGTTCACTAAAACTCTCAACTCAAGCATAAACTTGTACAAATGCCACAGCTCCATCAGCCAACAAAACAAATTTTTCTGCTTGACTTGAGAATTCAATACTTGGGGAGACAATTTAACCAATATAGTGAAGAGAAGTTTTTATCAGCCGGAAGAAATCTGAATGAGCAAGTATATGCAAATACAAATAAGTATCCTTGAGACATACAACTTACTGAGATAACCAAAGAAATCGATAAAACAGAAGACATACTCAATTAAGAATTCTACTGCAGCATCCTTGAGACTGACTTTTTCCAACAGATTCTTGACCAGAGTGGCAGCTTTTTCTCGGCAGTACTGTTTCCCACAATCACAATCTTTCAAGTACAATATTACCCGGCGATCAAAAATATCATTTTTGAAATTCACTCCGCAAAGCAGTATTTCCTGAACAAGAACGTAGAAAGATATAAGTGAATAGCTTTGCTAAGAAGAATCTTCCAAAAAATTGAACCAAAAACACTGATGAAAACATCATATCCAATAATGTAATGTATTGACCTTCATCATCTCCCATGAATTGTTACTGCTTGGAGAAGAATCAAGTACTGCCTTATAGGCAGGATTTGACATCGCTGTTGCAGCTAGTACACCCACAGGTTCACCGGCAGCAAACTCACCCTGGGACTTGATGCCAGTCCCTATTTCATATTCAAACTGAATGATCGAATTGCTACATACATTCCTCACGGTGCCATCATAGCAGATCACGACATCCCGGAGTATGGCCATCAAATTTTTGAACAACGTTCCAGGTTCAGTCAATCCTCTGGACGATCGGACAATCACTTCTCTAGATGAAATCGAATGAACAATCTCCTGATAGGGGTCCAACCCATGAAAAAGACAGCTTCTTACTAGCCCAAATTCCTCAGAAGGGTAGGTCGAACGAAGAGGATATTTGCTCTGATAAAGACCAGCGACTTCGTCAACCAAAGTTCTGGAGTAGAATTTACCTTTGTCAGACAGTTGCAAGCCTAAGAATCCAATCTGTTGAACAACCTTATTAATGGCTGAATCACTCTTCGAGTCGATCAAATTGCCCATCGCAGACAACTTTATAATGAATCTTGTCACGGGACTTTTTACATCCCGCAGATGACTCTCCAATTGAAACTCAATTAATTCATTATAATTTGACCGCAAGTGATACAGCAAAGGTGAAATCTCCTGAATTTTTGATTGAATGGTTTCCACAACATCTTTGGAAACGAAAAAATCTTCCAAGCCAACACTAAACCCTTCGGAGAACAGATTTTCCATCAACATAGGCTGTAGAGCGTCGAAGAACTTCAAGACCTCATTCGGACCCTTCCCAAAGAAAGTAGAAGCAACAATTTCACTGACAATGGACTGTATTACATCTCTATTAACATCGAAACTGAATATTTGACTACTAGAAATCAAGTATTGCTCCCCACAGCAGTCAAACCCAGAGGGAAGAGCAGTCTGTACCAATTGTAAAGCAGTCCAAAGAGGGCCAGATTTATGAGCCCTCCACAGTGCAGGATCTGGCAAGGAATTTGAAACAAATAACGCTAATTGCTGGGCAGCAGCTCTACTTAAGAAATAATTCTTGAACATAACCTTTAGCGACAACAGTGAATCGGTAGCCAGCTGCAAGTTAAGGTTGCCCGTATGAGAACTAAGCAATTGTTTCTCCACTGAAAATAGCTCCAACACTTCTGCTTTCGCTGCGAGTGATTGGGGATAGAATAAATGAACACAGTCCCCATCAAAATCAGCACTAAGTGGCCCACAAATGAGGGGGTTGATCTTGACTGTGTGATCATCGTGAACATAGACGGACAGCGCTTGGAGAGAGTGCTTGTGGGTAGTTGGTGGCCTATTTATAAACACAGTATCCCCATCCATTATTCTCCGATGTACTACTTGTCCCGGTCGTAAAAACGTATGACCCTTTGAACCTTCCCTCAACGAGAACGTGGATGAACCATCCCTATAAGTTAGACATAACTTTTCATCAACCAGCTTTTGAAGGTAATTCATGTTATGCCGATTTACTCTCTCCTCAAAGGTGATTCTCCGAGCTATCTCAAACGGCAACCCGATTTCACCCACCCCTTTATATGGATCTCCAGTTATAACACTGCGAGATGAAAACCCGGAACCCTTTCTAATGAAAAGAGTTTTCATCTTTTCAAGCCATGCCTTAGTAGAAGAATTGTCTGAGTCTTTGCTGGTCCCGAAACGTGCATCTCTATTACGAGACTACAGGAGATAAAAACTAAAAGGAGTGAATACAACTTAGTTGCACAAAGCGGGGGTGGGGGCGGGCAAGCGTAAGCACCAAGAAGAATCTGAGGTTGGGAGCGGCTTGAATAAATAAATGCGTAAAGAGTATTATCATTTGTTTAGCATAGTTTACATAGATAGCAACAACAGACAAGGAGACTTTAAGGACTTGAAGGAAGAGAGAAACAAGGAATTGAGTTGAAAAGAGCTTGATTTTCATGTATTCTATCACTTGTTCCATGCATCTCTATCCAACTAGCGGGATCGAGTTCCCATCTTAGCTTGGGACGAGATCCCATGGAGCTCCTAACTTGGGATCGCAAAAGCGAGTTTCCGAGAGAAAAACGTCACCATATTAGGAGTTTCCTGCAACTAAGGAATACAATGCCACATTTTCAAGCAGATCTAAATAATTTTCCATGCTGCCATAACCATCCGGAGACACAATGCATAGTAAAGCATGAAATAAGGTAATGGGACAAAGGGACACATCTCAAATAAGAATCACTCGATGCTGGCAAAGAATTATGTTCTCAAAAAAAAATGAAGAATGCATTACCAGGGGAAAAAAATTATCACAAGTATTCTCATTAAACAAGTAAGAAAAATCCATCTTTACAGGGAACATGCCTCGTGAGACACATATGCGCGGTTCTAAACAGAAGTAAAAACATATAAAGTCAATTGAGTACCTTTGCAGTGCCCCTAACTTGAAGGTACTCTGCAACAGCTGCTTGCAAATCATTAGCTTCAACTTCATGCGATTCAAAGTTTGGTGTCCCTGCCCTTGACTTTTTGATGTCCTCAACCTGCTTCAACACTTTCTTAAGCTTTGCTATAGATGGATCCTGAGTAAAAATACAAAATTAATGCTTAGTCCCAATGCTAGCTAATAGAAGCAACAAATTAAGCCTGAGAGTGTTCATGCCAACGATGCCATACCGAAGACATGACGCTAATTCCATCAGAAACGTCTGGGACAGACAAACAGTTTGGAGGGACAGGTAGATATTGCAGAATGTATCCATCTTGAGGGAAGTACCCTTTCCCAGAAAGCTTTTTTCTAGTCTCAGGAGGAATCTTTTTCAGAACTACCATCACCTGATATTGTTGTTAGGGACAACATGTCCACATGATATAGTAAGAAGAAAACATTCTCCAGTGTTCAAGATCAAACAGTTTGAAAACAGAAGGGAATAAATAGTCCGAATCTCGTCGGACAAAAATTTAGAAGATGCTGGACAAAAGCAATAGCAATAATCGAAAAATAGAGATGAAAAAGGTTTTTGGAAAAAAATATATATTATTCATGTTCTCATGGTCCAGCCAATCATTACCAGCAGAAGGCAAATTAGGGGTCTATGTGGAAAGTAAAGGATGGTGGGTAACAGAACTTGAACCCAAGCAAAAACCAAGTATGATGATGCATGACATACATATTGCAATCCTCGACCAATGCAAGCAACTTGGTGGAGTTCTCAAGCATCTCTCCCCTTCCATGTCACTAACACGGCAAAATGTTCCATCAGGTTTTTATGGTTCAGTTCTATCAGAGGCCCACCAATCCATATGACCGAGTTGCCGTATCAGTGTAACTCGTGAATGGGAAGCCTATGCAATGTTTCCCATTAAACAACGAAACAAATAAAACAGATCTGGCTCACCCGCGTCATTGACATGGATGGCCAGAAATGTGCTGGCAACTTCGTTAAGTTGCCAGCGATAATTATAGATTAGCTTTCATAGACGCTATAAAATAATTATCAATGGGAGATAAAGCGAGCAGATACTATCGTTGATACACTTTTTAAAATATAGATTCCCTTAACCCAAATTTCCTATCATGAGACTCGAACTTGTGACCTTGCACAAGGAAGGGAGATGCCTTTACCACTAGGCTATCACCTTAGTCTCGTCTAGTGATAAACCCCAGAAACTGACAAGGATGTAAGAAGACGTTTCTCTGAAACATAATATGCAACAGCTCAATTGGTCCTGTCAATTCTTCAAACAAGTTTGTTAACTTTGTTCTAATCACAATGATTCTTTCTCTACATTTCTAAGATATATAAGAGATTTTATCTCAAATTATCATTTTGAACTTCCAAATAGTGATTCATCACGCATTCACGGGGAAGAAAAGAGCCAAAACTGAATTCTGTCATGGAGGTTGCATGCAGCAAGTCTTTTATTGCTAATATGTTCAACGTCAGCAATGCAATTATAATGGTTTCAGAAAAACCCCCATTCAAGTCCTCGAATTAATTTCAAGAGAATCAGCAAAGCTGCCCATTGGAAACATATGAAGGAGATCAAGAGAGCAGGGAGAAACAAGAATGATGCTAAATCCAAACATACTCATATTGCAAACAAAATATAGTGGAACAAACTAGCACAATTTTCGGAAGAAAAATTTGCAGAGATACGAATACAAGATATATAACAATTCTAAAGAGAGACACTGTCTGATCATTGTCCTCCATTCTTAAAGAGAGCAAGCTGCATTATAGTGAACACCACCTCCAGCAGTTCCTCCCCCCCCCCCCCCCTTTGCACACACCCCAACAGAAAAGTAGAAAAATATACCAGTAAATAAGAAAGGAATAACTCTGAAAAGTGTTAAGTAAACTAATTGCAATATGTTCACTTTCAAGTTCTAGGCGTTGTAGAACACTGATGTAGGACAATAATCCCAAGGTTTTAGCACATATTGGCCGAAAGCTTGCAGCAATAACAACAGAGGAAATCCCATTCCTTGGCACACGTTCATTCTCTTTGCTTTCAACACTCCCAGGACTGTTACGAATCTGGTTTCAGTTATGCTGTTTTTATCTTCTCATTCATGATAGATTGAAAGTTGCCTGAAAAAGGCCTCCATGAAAATTTATTAACCAGAAACCTAGGAAGCACGGATACGGGTTCAGATACGATACAGGTGCGGATACGAGGATACGTCATTTTCAGAAATTATAGGATACGGGTGCGGCGGGGATACGGCATATATTATAATTTATATTTATAATATATACGCGTGTGTGTGTATATATATGTAAAAGAAAAAAATAATTGTACGAAGTAGTTAGAGTTTGTTAAGTTTAATGGTTGTTTCATAAAATATTGAAACTGAATATAATAAAGTGTGTATGTGTATTACTGTGTTTCTTTTAAAGTATTGGGGCTAATTTTAAGAATGACAAGTTAATAAGTGAGTATTTAAATTAAATAGTCAATTGAAACCAGCTGTCAACATTGTGGATTGATAACATCAAGAAGGTTCTGCTCAAAGAGAACAAATAAAGAAACACAAATCCAAGCAGAGGAGAAACCACCGAGATAAGGAGAAAACCGCTGCTGGAATCACAGCCCAGGTGGGTCGCCGGTGACTTCTTCTTCTTCCCCCTTCTTGTTCGTCTTCTCTTTCTCACCAGTCTCTTCTCTATCGTAAAACCCTAATACGCGATCTCTCTTGGGTCATCGTCGGAGTTGCAAGTCGTCGTCGGATTTGCCGGTGACTTCTTCTTCTTCTCCCTTCTTCTTTCTCACTATTCTCCTCTCTATCGGAAAACCCTGATACGCAATCTCTCTTGGGTCGTCATCAGAGTCACCAGTGGTCGCCTGAGTCGCCGGTGGTCACAGGTGGTTGCGAAAAGGCTACTGTGGCCGCGGCTCTCTCTCTCAGACTCTCCCCAAGAGACAGTCTGTCGTAAACTTAGGTTATTTAGGACTATTTAATTTATATTTTCACCCCCCAAAACTGAAGTTCTATGTTTAAACCCCCGAAAAATCTTTTGGAAATTATGTTTTCCACCCATAAGTATCGGATCTGCACCCAAACCGTATCCTATCCGCACCCGATCCGCACCCCAAATTCAGGAAATAAAGAAAATAAAAGGAAAAAGATGGATCCACACCCGACACGTACCCACCCTGCACCCGTCCCACACCCGCATCTGACGCGCACCTGACCCCGGTAATTCCCCTCTTTTGAAGCACCCGTGCTTCATAGCCAGAAACTGAATGAAGATTTTCAGAATTTTAGCCCACAGGTCACGTGTTCTTTAGCTTGACAATTGTATGGTTTCCATTCACTCAAGGATGTGTACCTTCTTTTAATCTCTTCCGCTTCATTAAAGAATGAAAGATGCCTAGAAAGTTTCATAAAGGTGTTTTGCAACACATTACGCTGCCTGGAGTAATTCATTATGAACTTCACAGGGACCTAATGCAAATTCCTTTTTACCCAGGCCTGGAAGACTGATAATCTTTCTTATTGTCTTACTGTTGGAACTTCTACACAGCTAAACAAAAGTTGCATGCTAGGGCAAAAGGCTCAAACAAAAAGATAGCTAGAGCAGGTGAGGGGTGATGGGTGGCAGGGTGGCAGTCACACACCACGAGGCCAGCTACGCCAGTCACACTGTAGTTGGCAAAAGAATCAACATATTGGACCTTGCCTTCTATATGAGGACTTGACATAATCAAAGGTCTTGACCTATTGTTGATTAAATGAAGTAGTAACTAAAACTAGAGCACTGATTATGAACTACATCTGGCATATGAAAGCAAAAGAAAAAAATGAAAAGGGCCAAAAAGTAAGTATCAACTTGAAACCATAACAACCATGAACAAACTAAGGAAATTAGATGATCGTGTATATAACCTAAAACAAAGCAGATTCTCAAATCATCATCGCTGAAAGCACGAGTAAGAAGCCAAACCTCGGAAGGAAGCAAAGGTCGACATGAGCTATCACCAAAGCGAAAACCATATCTTTCCAGGAAATTCCAAAAATCCTCTTGGATCCGTTTAGAAGGAGCTTTCAACTCCAGGTAACATGCACCATCTGTCGTTTTGCCATCATTGATGGATACTTGTGAAGCTTCCTACATAATGATGGATGAAAATAAGCAAAAAAAATTATATAATGGTAGCATGCTGCCTACCTCTCAAATTCTAATAAACGTGCATTTTTCACACTCAAAAAATTCAACTTTAGGTATGGAGCAGGTACTGCGATTCCAATTTCATTCCGGGAATGAAGAAAGATGAAAGGGTTAATGCCCCCAACCCCACCACTTCCGGAACACCAAAATTTTAGGCATTATAAGCACCCATATCCAACCACAATGAAGTCACCTCCCCATGTTACGTATCAAAAGAGACACCTTATACGCTAATACATCTGGTTGCAAAGATAAAGAAAGGATTTGTAACCTAATTCATCAAAGAACATAACATCAATCAGAGTTTGTAATTTTTACTGATGTTGTACATGTGTGTGCGTCTCTGCACACGTGTGTATGCGCCTGTATAAAGAAATCTGTTCGCCTTCGGAATTCCTTCCCTGCTGAGTTCAGTTACCACCCAGCCGATGAGTTTATTTAGGGTTATTGACTTGTCTAAACAAAAGAAGCAACTTCAATGCTTTTAGAAAAAACAAGAGTAAAGATTCTATCTTCCTTCCTCAAGCTTTTTACACGTTTTTAAACCAAATTCTTTTCAAGGGGAAGAAATTATCGAACTCTAAATCATTCAACTTCATTCTCCAGCAAACCCTCCAACAAAATAACGAAGTCTGAGATTCCCAGTAATTAATGGATATGCACCCCAACATACCTACACATGTGCAAACTTACCTTTTACCTAGAAAATATGCTCATGAAACAATATTTATCTTGAATTTGTGGTCAAAACACAGCTTCAACAATTGGCTTCGGAATGTCATGCCCATACAACATTTAATCACAAGATCAGATTATCATTTTTTTTGTAAGAGTAATTGAAGCACAAAATATGCCAGCTAATTTATGTGTCCAGCTCATCTAGTGCAACAAACGGTGCAGTGTACATCAAATTCTGATGCGGATTTCATGTCACGTTAAAACCGTCAACAGGCTTTTGCCCTTATATGTTTTCTTTCTCTTCTTCTCTCTCTTTCTTCCTTCTCTTTCTTATGCTCCTTTTGTTCTTCACAATGTAAATTTACCCTTTTGAATCCTCCAATTCACTCTACAAACCAGTAAATACTAATCACATCCCAAACATATGTATCACTGCATCAAAGAAAGCAATTCAATTTCACAGCATCGAAGCTAATTTCCCATTTAATCTCTGTGTTTCTGTTTAAGAACAACAAAGACGGCGGAAGCTGAGGATTTTGCCATTTGAGGGGAGGTACTTCATATTGACCAAAGTACCAGCGTGGGGTGCGATCAGTTGGCTTGGGCCCGTATCAAAAGTTCTATACTTATTTAATTTAAATATGAAATTCAAGTGTGGCTTGGGTGCGTCAGTGCATACTGGGGGGGTGACAAAAAATAATTTATTCTAAAAGAGGTCTTTTGGGGTCTAAATGTACTCTTTACAGTTTATACCTTTAGTTGAAACAAAACAAAACAACAAAAGACATCTGAAAAAGAAAACCAAAAAGGGCCCACCTTTCTGGAGACACACACACACACACACATATATATATATATAGAGAGAGAGAGAGAGAGCAGCCACCTGTAACCAGCAAGAGATGTCAGCAGCTTGCGGCTGTCGTAGAATGCTGATGTTAAATTAGTGGATTTTACTATCAATCTCTTTATGCACTGTTTTGAAGATCCAATTGGTGCATATTTGCTATCATAAATTTTTGTAATTGTATTCATACATGATAAAATATATAAAGTACTCAGAATCCTAGCCACACCCTATCCCGCTTTCAAGTCTTCGCCATCCGCACCCATCTGTCCCCATAACCCAGCCTGTGCTTCTTAGGTTAGGAATTAAGGATGCCAAATCACCTCTGATACACCAATTAAGGATGCCACATCACCTCAGAGGAAGATACCAGGCCCCATAATATTTGCCTTCTAGTAAAACAACAGTTTACAGATTCTTTTTTTTTTTTTTTGGGGGGGGGGGGGTTGGTTCCTGAAACCCTATGGCTTCTGTTTCTTTCTGCCAATAAAGCTTCAATTAAACAATTGCTCTGCCAGTACATCAATTTGTCCATGTTTAAACTTCCCTGCTTTTAGAACTTTAAGATATCCAGATTCTTTTCTGAAATAAATAAAAAGATAACTATGCTTTAATGCAGTACAGCTCTTGCCGAGTCGCCGTCTTCCCAGTAACAAATAATAAGCTGACACTTGCCGGAGAGATGGATATACACACACATATGTACATATATGTGTGTGTGTATATACATAATAATAGAGAGAGAGAGAGAGAGAGAGAGAGAGAGAGAGAGAGAGGTGTGGATTAATTGAAGACAAGTTGCACCACAGAGATGATGAAACCAAGAGTAGAAAATATCAGTGCCCAGAAAAATGTGAATGACATTCACTCCTCACTTGACATTTAAAGACAACTACGACGGGTATTTCTCAATACATAGAGGAGTGTAAAGGGCTATCCTCCAACTAGTCAATAATTAGTGGGGACAAAAGCTTTTCTACATAAGGTATAAGCATATTCTAAGTAGCACGGACACCACATTTCGACAACAGCACTGACAAAGACACCACACACCACAATTTACAGAATAAACAATTTCGGACACCGCAGGACACCGCAAAATATCTATATATATTTTACATATGGGCATCTCTATATTAATTCAAGCACATTCTGCCCTCGTGTAAAGGTAAAAACCAATTAATAAACCCTAAACAGAACTACATGAAATAACGTTATTATAGATAATAAAGTAGTGCAAAATCCCACAAAAACAATCCAAAAGGAAAACAGAAAACAACTTTCATCTCTTTCATCCACCGAGATTCAATCAACATCAATCAGTTGATTCATCACGTTTATTGTCCTCCGTACCTCGATCATCAACCTCTTCCCAGCACACTCATCAATAGAGAGATCCCCCTTCTACATTAGGTTGCCTTTACATATATATATATATATCGAGCCCCATCTCCTTCTCAGCTAGGCAGAAGTCGATTGGAACTAAAGGTAAGAATAGAATCTACCACTGGAGTTTGCCCTTGTCTTTTAATTTATAAAACAACCCTAACTTTCCTCTAACATTCCATCATGACCCTCAAATTAAGTTTATAAATTTGCAGTTTTGCCCCACAGGCGTTGGACACTTCTGCATAAGGTGTCCAGCAAGGTCTTCAACAATGAAATGAAAAACAATTAAAAAAAGACACCGCTGAGAGGTGTCTGGCACGTGTCCGGAGGTTTCCGAGGTGTGTCCAGGTATCACTAGGTGTCGGACACAATACCTAGAAGAGGTGTCCGTGCCTCCTGCATATTTCATTCATAATATACGTATGCAAACGTATGTAGAGTATACACAACACAAGCACACTCACACACACATACGCAGACAGAACATGTTAAATTGGAAAAGAGAACAAAAATAATTCTGGGGCCAAACAGTCTGGGGATAGTTTATTAATAAAGATGAAATCACAAATGATTGCTAGTTCCAATATGATATAAAGTTGTCGCTCAAAGTAATTCTGGATGTTGGATACTCACATCGCAACATGAGGCCAAGGCGCGTTCGAGCACACCAATATTCTTGATCTGAAACTGGAAGTATAGACATAGTAAGAAGAGCCCAGAGATCAAGAACAAGTGTCATATAGCATACCAAACGTAAAGTCCATAAGAATAAGCACTGGCAGGAAATTTTGCTCAAAGAGCCTGTTAGACATTGACAACACTCACTTTGACACATAAGTTAAAAGTGAGACAATCATACTTGGATCTACGAAAGAAAGGCCCAAATTCAGCAACATAGGTACACTCCACTTTTGTTGATATATATACATAACATGCAACAAATTATTCTATATATGTGTAAATAAATGAACAAGCTCCTCTAGATGAATGTGCAGCTTATATACACACACACACATACATAATTTATACATAAGGGGCCGATCCACAGCTAGCGCTGGGAAAAGCACCTTTTTCCCAATCGATCTAAGGTCGTCCACATCGCAGATTGGATGATTCAGGTCATTTTCCTAAAAGAACATCACACCAAACCGCTACTTTTGTAGAGGTTGGCATCTGTTTTAATGATACCGCTTTGTATTTTTTTGTCAAGAAAAAGCCAAAACTCGCAGAAAAAGCATTTTTCTCTCTATCCTCCTCTTTCTCTCTCCCTCTCTCTCCACGCCAGATTCAAGAGCATTATGAGGACCGTCTGACCCTTACTCTTTCTCTATAAAGGCTTGATCGACAATTTTTTCAAGGGATTTGGGGACCTTAAATTACATGATACATACAATTTTGGCGAATGGCATTCTCTGGGCAACAGTGGCAAACAACAATTGAACGGCGGAGATGAATTTGGCGGTGGCAGCAAGGTTGATGCAAGGATGGTGGTGGTCGATTGATGATGATGGTAGTACGAAGGTGGTGGTGTATATGGCAAAGGAGAAGGGAGACACTAGTGAGGTGGAGATAGGTTTTGTGCATATGTCATCAGTGATGGTGAACATGGCGGGTAATGTGGTGTTAAAGGTAGTTGCAGCGCTGCAATGTGGTGTTACAGGTGGTTGTGGTGTTACACTTGTAACACCACCTGTAATGTGGTGTTACAGGTGTTTGTGACGCCAGATTGCCGGGGATTTCATTGTGTTTTTTCTGTAGGGGTGTAACTTGGGTTGGGCAACCCGCGTCAGCCCGTAAAAATATGGGTATGGCTTGCTTTTATAGAGACCAAGGTGGACGTGGGCTGAAAACTGTGCCCATCAAAAATATGGCTGGGAATGGGCAAAGCCTTTTGAAAGGCCTGCCAGCCGGCGGAAACCCAGTCTGTCCAACTTTTATATTCAATAATGCAATGTAAGTGTCCTAACTTCATGTGTACAAGGCATAATTGTGAATTTTTCTTTTGTATTCTAAATCATCTCACCGTCCATCACATAATGTAATCTCTCCAAAGCCTTAAAGCTAGTAAAATAACATTTTTCTCATCTTTTCTCAATTCCCACCTCACACTTGGGTGGCTACACAACTTGAAGATATGTGCTTTGACTTCTCTGTCTCTCGTTCCCTCTACCCCATTACTATGCATCTCCCCCTCTAGTTTCCTCTCGCAAACATTGGAACACGCACACACAATCACCATGCCGACCTTTCCCCATCCAAAGGAAAGCTGGAAATCAAGCACTAAGCCACCTCAATTAGATTCCTTGGGTGGTGCTAGGATGCGATTGCAGGTCGATCAATGGTGGTGGGTTTTCTAGGAGGTAATAGGCGGGAGGAGGATAGGGAGAGAGAGAGACAGAGAGAGAGAGAGAGAGTAGGTGGATCGATAGTGGTGGGTGGTCCGTGTGGTGGTGGTGTTTTAGCCGTAGTGGTGGATTCTCTATTTGTAGAGGAGGTGGATCGACTAGTAATGGTGGGTTATGGCCGGTGGTGGGTTCACTATATTTTACTTCATGATCATGACTAATAAGTAAACTTCGATGATTGGTAACACGCTTATTGCTATCCCGTCCTGGCTACGTACTTTTGGACCGCTCTTGGGTCCCTCTCCCACGACACGTCAACTTTTCAACAAACAATGTTCAACGCTCCCAAGCCAGTCAAACCAACATGCACGCTCAAGTCACGTGCACGTCTATCTCTTTTTCATAAAATCTCTAAGTGTCAAGTTGCCTTACCTAAAGGGGATCGGCCTACCTTCTTCCTTCACCCCTTGGTGACTCCTCTCCTCAGCCCTTGGGGGCTTCCTTACTTCACCCCTCGGAGACTCCACCCTTCACCTCTTGGTGACTCCTTCCCTCACCCTTTGGGGGCTCCGTCTCCTTAGGGGCCCACTGGCCTTACCATGCGTTCTTTCTTCCCCTCGGAAGCTCCATGCTCCGTGACCACCGTGGCCCAGGGCACCATTCATGCGTCACATGCCCTCGACACAACGCCCACTTCCGTGACAAACGTCGTCGTGGCCACCGTTTTCATGTCACGTGCCCCGGGCACTGTCAACACTGCCGCGCCGCATCGCTGATACAATAGCCCCCCTGGCTCTGTCACATTATCATGCCGCCAGCACCGCACACACTTTGTCGCGCCTATGCACAATGCTGTTTATACAGTCGCACTCCCAGGAATCCTATCACACTACCACGCCCCCGCGTTGGTCTATCCTTTCACCACACCATGCGCACCTTGACTTAGTTGTGGAACATGCTTCGACTCACTCCCCGGAGTATGCAGCATCCTACAGGGAGGCGACTCCTTCGGGACACTATCTCTGTCAAGGAGCTCCAAGTGCTCCGGCAAGAAGAATCCCCTTCCGCTAGGTAGACGGCTCCTCCGAGATGCTACCTCGGCCCGTCGGGTGGGCGACTCCTCCGGGCACTACCTTGCGCGCTCAGCACAAGGACTCACCTATGGGGATAGGCTCGCTCTCTGAGACACTATCTCTACCAGGGAGCTCCAAGTGCTCTAACATGAAGACTCCCCCTTTGCCAGGTAGATAACTCCTTTGGGATGTTACCTCGACCCGTCGAGTAGGCGACTCCTCCAGAACACTACCTTGGTGCGCTTCGAGTGCCTCGGCGTAAGGACTCACCCGCGAAGATGAGCTCACTCTCTAAGACACTATCTCCGCTAGGAAACTCCAAGTGCTCCGGCATGAAGACTCCCCTTCTGCAAGGTAGACGGCTCCTCCAGGATGCTATCTCGGCCCGTCAGGTAGGTGATTCCTCTGTGACACTACTTTGGCGTGCTCCGGCACAAGGGCTCACCTGCCGGATAGGCGACCGGGACACCATCTCTGCCAAGGTGTCCGCGTGATTAGCCTATGTGCTCCAGAACTAAGGGCTTTCATCGGCACCCTAGGGACTATGACCTGGGTCAATCCGAGATGGGAGCAGGTCTATGGAGGGCATTGCGCCTAGTCCGCCTAGTAGTTGGGAGTCGGGTCTTCCCCACCACTGCCAGGTCCTCGACATCTCTTAAGGCCCTATGGGACTCTACAAGGACTTTGGACTGGTGGGTAGATCAAGGGGGTTCTCTGGCCACACCAACATTGCATGGGCCAGTCTTTCCAGACAAACAGGGAGACGTTGTTCGGGGCAGACCGGGAATATGCGAAACGACAGTCTGTGGAGCACCAGCATCTATGGTCCCCTCGGTGACTTGTCACTCCTGGGGAGCGCCACGTGCCGACTGATGACATCACCATCTCAACCTCTATAAATAAGGGACTTGATAATTCGTTTTAGAGGACTCTTCACATTATCAAAACTCACATTCTTTCTCACTCGATAATTCTAGAGAGAGAAACATACAGGACCTTGACTCTAGACCTAAGCATTCGACTGTAATTGTCATCATGTATTTACACCGCGCCATAGCCCTCGCAACACTGCCATCCTCGGGCTCTGTCTGGTAAGCCTTTGGTCTCTGCCCTTACTCCTCCTTGTGTCCCACATCAACATAATTGGTATCTGACTCGGACTGCATTCCTTGTGGCACCTCCACATCGATTGCAAACCCATTTTCCTTGGCATTAAAACTTAAAAATCAAGTGAACGGAAACTAATTTGCAACCATCAACAACCTGTGGATTGTAAGACCCCAAATAACTAGTAATTAAATTATTATGTTTAGGACATCTTTGCAAATTTAATTATTTTTGGGGTATTTTGAAATAAGTAAGGAATAGTTAGGGATCTTTTAATTATTTACCAAACTTAGAGACTTCTAAAGGGCTAGCCAAGTATGTTTATCGACATATTCAGTTTCGCCTTATAGAAAAATAGCATAAGGGAAAAACTAGGGTTTTAGAGGGATTGCAATTTTCTACACACAATTGGGAAGAATCTTGAACCCACTTTTGATTATAAGGATGAATTATATCATATTAGAATTGTGCTTGTTAAAATTTTAACGTAAGTGGGCTAATTACAATATTTAGGTTTTGAGATTCTCGATCAATTTGGTGAAGATTATTGCTTAGATTTGAGGTAAGGGTTTTACACATAACATCTGCCTGTTTCAATTTATACCTGTGTCAAATTAATAATAATTATTGGTTTAGAATTTCCGTGGTGGATACCGAGTTGCTACGGTAACCATTGGATTATGTGTAAAGTTACTGTCAGATGTGTTATAGTCCTTCTCGTTATCTTCCACTCAAGATTCTCGATTTCTGTGAATTATTGGATATAAGGTGGTTAACATGAACAGAGCCTCTACTCTTTCTTTCTCAGATTCATGAGTTACCATTGCATGTGTGCATGTAGTACCATTGCATGGACACGCCATTGTTTGTCCTTTTTGTGTACTTTTGTTGTTTATTGATTCTCGTGCTTAGAAAAGGTAGGTGAAATTCATCTTTTGCTTCAACTTTCCAGGCTCCAGCCTTTCCTAGGCGTGTGGATCTGCCTGTGTGGAGGCCACTTGTCACTTTTCAATTGGGCTTGGTGGTTTTATCTTTTCGGCATTCGTTTTCTTTATTTGTTCATATCTCAGTTCATATGAACTCGGATTCAAGCAATTTTACCTCCGTTGAACTCGTCGTTTTGTTCTCTTCGATTTGAGTCTAAAATTGAATATATTCTGAATTAGTTAAGCTGCCCCACTTGAAAGGCTATTTTGACGTTTTGGACGGTTCCTATGCCTTTGAGATATTTTGATGTCCATTAGACCATTTCGAATTGAACCAATATTTAGAACATTCACGTACTTAGGTTAACGTGCTTTACAGTCACGTATTACATGATTGTATCGTATTCGATTATTAGTTCAATTATTCGAATGTGTTCCTTTGACTTTGATTCGACCTTTGATGGGTTAATACCCCGAAATGAGATTTGTCATGCCAGGCTTAATTATCGTCTTTGCACTATAGTTTTCATTTGTTTCGTTTGACTCAGCTACATATTATTGGATATCTGCATTGTACTCTGTGGGTGTGTGCGTGTGATCTTTATTGGGCTTTGTGCTCACCCCCCCCCCTTTCTCCTCCCATTTCAGGTAATTAAGCTAAGACATCAGTAGAGGAGTTACTATAAGCATGAGTCGGAGCTATTCTTTAATTTTAGACTCTTTTTAGTGATTTGAAAATGAGAACTTGTAATTGTTTGATTAAGTAGCTTTTGGTAACCCCAATGTTAGGAAAGTAACTATTATTATCATATTTCCGCTGCATTTATTAGAGTTTGATGATGAATACAAATGCTATTGATTTCGGATATATTTGGAGCTTTGATTATCATTTTGAGGTTATATTCTTGGCAAAATTCTTTGGGTACTATATTTCTAGTAAGCAAGAATATTTTGAAATAGTATGTGTAGGTCCGCCTCCGGGTCGGGATGTGACATGGATAACCCATGTCTACCCTGTACCCACCAAAAATTTCATGGTCCGGCCTTCGAAAGATATTATCCAGCCCATAAATGGGCTGGGATGTGCATGGTTCACAATCTTTTTTAGAGGGGACTGGTCATGGTATGACCCTTAAGCCCGTCTAGCCCACCCTAGTTTTTTCTCCTTCGTTTTTTTACTTCTCATCATGTGATTTATGTGACCCCTTTCACCAAAAGATTAATAATAACAGAGGAGGAGCGCCACAAACCGCTGAAAAGAACAACGGATAAGAGACTAAAGAGAGAGACATCCACAACTTTCTCAACTTAACCGTTGCCATTGCCACCATTGCGCAAATGCCACCACACTCATCATCACCTTTCTTAACCTATTCTCTAGAAGTATATCAGAATTCAGATATTATTATGGGAATTTGGATCTATCTTTTCCCAAATCTGTTTTCTCATACAGATCTGCTTTATGTGATCATCTCTTTCTAGATTTGCCTCATTTTATACGATATTGGGATTTTTTCCCTGGGTATGGAAGGACGGGCGGCCGAAGTGAATGGAGGGGCGGGTGGTGTGACAAGGTTATGGGTGAGAAACACATAGGTTCAAGGAAAAGAGGAAAACAGGCTTCAACATCTTGAAAGAGAAAAAGCAATCAAGTGAGGAAAAGAATATGGGTGTGGCAAAGGAGGTCTACCTCATCTTTGAAATCCTTCTAAATTGCAATACCATGTAAATACCATAAACTTCAATTTTCTTTCACATTAAATCATCATCAACTCTCCTCCTTTATACGGGCTTGGGACTGGCTACATGGAAAAGATACGAAACTAGCACGAAATAGGTGGAGTATACCATGGCAACAAGAGGATATTACATATGTTCTTTCGTGTAAATTAAAGGCTTGAAATGAGCATTACCCCCAGAATCACCAAAATCGTATGTGTTCCCTTATCCGTTTATGCTAATGCACACTAGCTAGAGTAGATGTCCTTCTATAAATTGCAACAGAACTCATGCTTAAGCAGTTTAGAGGTCGGCATTGAGAAGCCAATGACCTCACGTGCTTTCTGCTGCAAAAAGGTGAGAAGAATCGCAAACTTTCTTACTTCAATTGTTAATGCACCCACTCCGAAAAACAAAGGTATCCCCAAATTGGAAAATTATCTTTCAAACAGCTATCAATACACCCTCATCTTTTCAATCCTTTTAAATTGCAATATCTTGTAACTACCATGTAATCTTCTTCATATCAAATGAAGGCTTGATAGTTTGGCAACTTCTTCTCAGCATTAACCCCAGAATCCACACCTTATGTCTTTTTTATCAAATGCAGACTGGCATATGCCCTTCTGTGGATTGCAACAGATTTTATGCGTAAGCCATTAACAGCTCGGCATTGAGAAGAAGTCAATGAGTATACATACTTTCTGCTGCCAAAAGGTGAGAGGTATTGCAAAATTTCATACTTTACTTGTGAACGGCCCTTAATTCCAGAAACAAACAGGGGGGTGAAGGACTCTATAAGGTGGTTGTAAAATGAAGGAGATGTCATACAAATATCCAGAAGACACCTAGGCAAAAAGTGAGTTAATCAAACCTGGTGGGCATAACGAATTTAGGGTTCTTAAACTACAACTACCATATGAACAGTGAAAGCCTGTTAAACTCATCTGAATTAATAGCTAAGTAGAACTATGATATCAGAAAAATACTAATTGCTAAAACCAATATGTACTGACCAACTCTTTTGAAGCAAACAAGACAACCCCCTCTCAAGAGAGAACAACACTACCATCAAGACAACAACATTAATGGGATGTAATACCTTTCTGTTTTTCATCTTCAAGCACTTCAAGCATAACAAACTTAACATCCGTTTCAACTCACTAACATGCGAAGGATGATAGATTGGAATTGGTAATTCAATATATCCAAAATGACCTGTCAGCGAAAAATAAATAGGGTACTTAAGAAGAATTCTCACTTTAACCCGCATAAAACTATTTGTATCATAAGTACCAATAAAATCACTAAATAACAAATCTGAGATAAAAAGGTTTTCTACCTTCACATTTCCCGGGTTCAGAGGTACCACACGATTCACATCTACCAGATTCCAGGGGAAGACCAAGAAAAGGATTTGAAAGCTGACTAGCATGGCTAATGGGGCAGTCGCTGTTGGAAGATGTACACTAAAACAACACCAGAAAGTAAAGGATATCCATTATCCTTTAATCCTCCATTGATAATTTCAAGATACAATACGTAAAGCTCTGCTTCTTTAACATTTTAAGAGAATCGAACAAACCCCGCCACCTTAACTTGAAGTTATTTGCTAAGATAAAATGACACAATTGTAAGTGCTGCACTGGCTTTTAGCTGCTATTAATTTTTTTGAACAGCTTAAAAATATTGCACCGTATTTGAAAAAAATCTAATAATGTTCAAGTGCATCTTAAAAGCAAAGAAGGAAGTGAAGAATACGTCAATCAAAAAGAATTCCAAATAGAGCTGATCAAGAAAATCCCATGAACTGTACCAATAAAACCTTCCTATGGGACAAGTACTTAATTTGAAAGCACAAATTTACTATCCAAAAAATCAAAAATTTGAATGGTAGGTAAAACTTTTGGTACTTACAATTTCTTGGCGAGTTGCCAATCCAAATTTAATTCCAGTGACATTCCCATCCAAAATAGTAGATGTGTCGTCCTCCATCTTTTTCACAGCAAGCTTGTAAGGAAAAATCAGAAGGAAGAAAAGGCTGCGTCAATAGAACCACAAAAGCAATGCAAGCTACGATAAAGAACAGCAAAGATGCATCAAGCAGAAAAGGTATAGAAAAGAAACTAAAGGTCCAAGTTCCAATCAACGAATCACAGATAGTTAAACCAGAAAGTAAGAATCACCAACATTAGTCCGTGTTCTAGGAGCTACTACTATCACCAACAAACAAATTATTTTACTGGAGTTGCCAGCATTTCAGGAATAAAACATTCCCAAGGAAATGCATTTTGCAGATAAGTTTGCTTGATTGCAAGAATACATAAAAATATACTCCCACCTTTTCATTGGATTTTGTTTGACTTTTTGCGAATTCCTAGGATAGATTTCGTACATTTAAGCATTGATCATTACTTTTACCATAGCTTGACTTGCTAGACGATTTTATCTAACATATTGTTTCTATTTGACTTCAATTTATGTCTGCATGTACCAAAAGCTTGACTTGCTAGACGATATTCATCTAACATATGGTTTCTATTTGACTTCAATTTATGTCTGCATGTACCAAAATCTTTCCTAAATTTGGCAAAAGTCAAAGGGGAAAATTATGTATATATATATATATATGTACGTACGTATGCATGCACATGTGTGTGTGTGTCAAGTAAGCCAACCACAAGCCTTCGTAATAATTTTTTATTTTCAGAGAAGAAAAAAAAAAGCAAACAAAACTAAACGAAGCAAAACCAACTCAACGAAGCAAATGCGTGAACTGCCCACAAGGAGTTTCCTATTTATTTTTACTTAATTTTTTTCGGTCCCAAATGATGAAACCCTACCTCTAGATATTTCCTTTTCCCCCTATTTCTCACCAACCAAACAAGAAAAAGTAGACCGAGAATCACAGCAACGTTGCAAGATCTTGTACAAAACTGCATGCAATCACACGAAACCGGCCAATAATCACTGAACACACAACAAGAAAAAACCCTTGCTTTAGAAAATAAACAAAACCCATAGACTAAGTCATGAAAACCAAAAGAGGTAGACACAACAAAAAAGCCATTCCCTCGAATAAGAACCAAAATTGTAAACTCTAAGGACAAGCATACATATCAGACTCGGTACGAATAACTCGTACAACGGATTAGCAATCCACCGCTACATTGCATTGCCAGAGAAGTTAATTTGATAAGTTTAATGAATTTTACTTTTTCCGAATTTCACCAATTGATGTCCGATAGCAAGTTGATCGGTTAATTGAAGAAAGTTAGTTACTTAGACTGACTGAATGATCCTCGGATGAAGTCCAATTATTCGATAGGTACGACCAATCAATTCTATTTTGGGGAAGAGAAACCTTAGTCTCGCTTAATTGCCAAGGCAAAATGCAAGGGAAAAAGGTTAGAAGAGCCAAATTTACCTTCCAATAAACAAGCAAGAAGATCAAGTATAGGAAGAAACCAAAATGAGTCCACTTTAAGAATGCGGTTTGACGTCCAATAAAAAGAACACACATTTTTAACAAAACAAATCAGAAAGTAGGGAAAAATCAGCATCTATCCATCTTCAAAGAAGAAAATTATTACCACTAACCCAAACAAGTCAATTTTGCATTTTGGGGGTGCCAGGATCCCAAAAATAAAACATTCCAAAAGGAACTCGAATTTGCAGATACAAGAAGCCGCAGTTTGATTGTAAGAAAACCAAAGAAAAAAGAAGAAAACAGACTCAGAAGTCAGAACACTTTCAATAAATTTTATTTCAGGAAAAAGAAAACAACCAAATAAAAGTTCAATCAAACTAAAAGTCGACTCAACAAGGCAAAGGGTTGGACCAGCTACAATGAGAATTTCTGTTTCGTTTTCTTTCTCTTTCTCCTTCTCCTTCTTCTTCTTCTTTTTTCTTTTGGGTCTCGTATAATGAAAGCCATCTCCTCAAACCTCTAATGATTACTTTCCCAACATTTTCTCACGAACCAGACAAACCAAAATCACAAAGCATACCAACATTGTATCATTTTCCACAAACCCACATGCAAAAACACAAAACCCACCAAGAATCACAGGAAAACCTAAGAAAAGCCCTAGCTTCGAAAATAAACAAGACCCAGAGACCAATTTTCTAGAATACAAAAAAAAAAAAAGCAAACCATTAAAAGAATACAAGTGATCCCCCAAAAAAACCCAAATATTAAAAACTTTACAGACACTAAAACATGAATTTACCTACACGGAGCTAAATGTTAGTTAAAACCTAGTAATCACGGCCATAACAGGGACTAAAAACCACCAAATTTGGGGAAATAAAAAACCTAGCTATAGCTTAATTGCTAATTGCCAAATGCAAAAGAAAAAAAATCAAAGGAAAAACATACCCGAGAGTAGTGTTCCTCAAGACATTCAGGGGGTACTGAGCTTCAGACTGCAGACACACGGAGAGAGTGAGGGAGAGGTGAGAAGGAAGTGAGGAGAGAGAGTGAAACTTTTTGGCATGCAGTGGCTGTGACTCTGACCGTAACGGGGGTTTCAAATTTTGAGAACCGCATAGAAATAATTACTTAATTGGGTCTCTGAAGAATGGAGTGTACTCTGCTGTCATGTGGACATTCGGGAGGGCATAATGAGAACAATACACACATATATATATATATATACACACACACACAACATTTACCAGAGAGCTGAAATTATGGGAGCGCCTCTTTGCTTCGAAAAATTTTCGCCTGTTGCATAGTCCCTGTTGATAGGTTGATGGCTTCTGTTTCTTAGAAATTTAGTTTTGCTTTGATACTAAGCTTAAAATGCATTTTAGTTACTCACGCAAAGGGAATCGATAATCTTACATCACAGTTACGGGTCTAATTGCGCTGTATAATTGAACTTAGATATAAAACTGAGTAACAGAGATTTTAATTTTATTTTATTTTTTTGACAACCACTCATTTTTGGAATATCATTAAAATTCATCTTTTCACGATGTTGACTCAGTTTCGGTTCTCAAGTCTCTAGTTAAAAATTGTTATTCCTAAGAGGACGAGCGTAAGGCAGCTTATCGGATCACATACCGCATCATTGGACCATCGTCGATCTATGGTGGATCACCCGGTAGACTTTATTTGAACCACGTGGACTATTTCCTAAACTCCGTCGGACAACCTTGTGACATTCGCCTGAACCAGCCAAACCACTGTTGAGTTTGGTGATAATGAAAAGTCATTTGAATTCACCGGAAAGTCACCCATAACCTTAAACTTTTCTGTGTGCTTTGGCTTTGAGAAAATTTGTGCTCAAAATCCAGTTTCCAAACTTCTAATGATTAGATCCAAACAACAAAATGGTAAATTTTTTGCTATTTCAATTCTCATGATCAGAATTAATATACAATTTTATATGTTAAACCCATTATAAACACAAATTTTAAGTCTAGAACCATAGACAGCAGAATATCGACAATCGGAATTTGTATATAAATATTTACACAAAGAAAAATCCTAAGATTCTTCTCTTTCTTGACTAACAATTGATTGGAGGCTTCATAACTTGTTTCCGAATCAAACGGTAAATGTGACTTAGTCCATCACGAACACTTGATGAACTCCGCGACGAATGAGCTTGAATGTCTGAACTTGAATGATGTATTCTCCTACTTGAAGAATTTGTGTCTTTAATTTGGCTGAGCTCTGGCGGCTAGGGAGGGTGGACTCTGACTTGAAGGAATAATCTTGTTCTTTCAACATGAGAAATAGACGCTTTGCTTGAGAGACTGGACTCTGGCTTGAGAAAATAACTTTATGGCTTCTCAGACTTGGGAGAAACGCTTTTGTCCACCCTTTGGGACCATCACATGTGTGGGTAGATCGAAGGTTCCAATAAAATTGTACTTCTTGCAAACTATTCCTTAATGTTGCGAAGAAATAAATAACATGTCTATGGTACAACCTTATTAGCTAAAAACCTTCAAGGTCAAACATGACGCATTTTGATTGACTGGACACCTTCTCACAACAAATGGAATCGTGGGAAACTTTTATTCTACCACGTAGCAATATTTTAAAGAGCATGAGTTAGCTTTCTATTCGTTACTAAGTATTTATTTTAATGACAAATAAATATTACGTGTCAATTTGTGATTGCCATAAAGTTTATCCTTTTACAAGTGCCCCTCAAGACTTGGTAGCTAGCACGTGGAATAGGTGTTTTAAAAAAGTAAAAGAGTCTCGACATTTTCTCTGGACATTTCCTTTTGCACTGCATGAGTTTTTCCAATATGGTAAAGGATTTGCAGTTCTAATTTTTTGCTAGAACTTAGGCTCGGTTTGACAAAACTTTTAGTTTTTAGTTTTTTTTTTTTTGAAAAAAAACTGGAATGAGTTTTGATTTTTTTTCTACCAGTTTAAAAAATTGGTGGGCGTTTGACAAAGTTTATTTTTGTGTGAAAAAAAAACTCCAAGCGTTTGACCAGACAATTTTTTTTAATATTTTTTACATAATGAAACATAATTAACATATATTACAATGCCTTACATATAATTAAACATAATTCTACAAATATGTTACAATGTCTTACAAATAATTAAACATAATTAAACAAATGCATTACAATAACTTTTACAATGTCTTACACATAATTAAATAAATAGTTTACAATAGTTTACACCCCTAGTGCTTCATTCTAGTGGTATTAACCGAATCTCAACAATAAATCAAGGTCTGTCGTTCAAAATTCTTTCAGTAATGCGGTTTTTAACTTTCTCCATTCTCTTTTGCTGGTGCAGCACTGACAACCTAGATCCCAAGAAGCACCACAGCAAGCATTTCGATGAAATTGAAAATTCCCGCAAAAAATAAAACTGGATTCAGATCTCGGAGATGGAGGTTTTGTAGAAGACATACCTGCAGCAAATAAAAGAGATGGCGGCGGCGGCCTACGAGATGGATGTGCTGCAAGATAAAGGTAGAGGTGTCAAAGGGCCGAGCTTGGGTCGGCCCAGCTCGGGCCCAGCGGGGCACAGAAAAAGGGCTGGGCCATTTAGGGCTTCGGGCCTTGTAAACCGGGCCGGACCCAAATCTTGGAAATGGAGGCCCTATCCAGGCCCAAGCCCTAGGCCCTAACTTTAGGGTCGGGCCCAGGCCCTAACTTTAGGATCGGGCCCAGGCCCCTTTTTTTTCTTTTTTGTGTTACAAAAATACTAATTCACAAAATAAATACAATTGATAGACCCTAAACCCTTCAATATCTCTCTCGTGACTAATGAAGTGCCTTAGAGCTTTATGTTTACTCTATTTGAGAATATTGATTAGCAACAAAGAGTAATTTTGTTTTCAAAAAGACAATCCTTTCACATGAATAAATATAAAGAATTGTGCATATCCAAAAAGTTAAAATAAAAGAGTAAAATATGAGGTGTAGAGAGAATGATGTGCAAGAAAGAAGGGGAAAGGAAAAAAAATGACTCAAAATAGTTTAAGGCCAGATTTAGGGCCAAAGGGCTGGGCTAAAATAGGGCCAAAAACAGGGTCAGAAACGGGCCAAGGGTCGGGCCTGACTCGGGCCTTTTTAGGGTATAGCCGGGCCGGGCCAATTTTAAAAAATATTAGGCCTGGCCCTAACCTGGGCCTTGGCCCAGGTCCAAGGCCCTACAAGTTAGGGCCAACACTATTCACGTTTAAGGCTGGGCAGGGCCAGCCCGCGGGCGACACGACCCTTTTGACATCTCTAAATAAAGGTGGTGACCAGCGGCCGGTGGAAGCGATGGAGGCGGTGGGCTGCGGAGTCAGTTGGTGAACGGTGCGACCGATAGAGAGTGAAGGTAAAAGAGGCGGCGATGTTACGAGATGGATGCGCTGCAAGATAGAGGCGGTGCGGTTCGGAGTCAGTTGGTGAACGGTGCGGCTGGGAGAGCAATGTGAAAGAGATGAAAGAAACACTATTTTAGGTGGCTTTTATACCAGCAAAGAATATATGCATCTGTTGTTGCTAGTGAGGCTCGAACCCTCGATCTCATTAATATGTTCCAGCCCCGCGTGAAACTGGCTCTTTTTAAATCAGAAAAAATAGATTTTTTCTCTTTTTAAAAACGACCCTCTTTTTAAAGGCCTGGGCCCTTTTTAAAAAGGGAAATCCAGCCAAACACCCCAAACTTCTTGGACTTCTGGAAAATTTAAAAATTGGGCCTAAAAATAGCAAAAATAAAGAGTATCAAACTCCCCTTAATTTTTGGTAGCAACTTTTTCCTACTTCAATTTGAAAACTGCAGGATTTGAAATGTAGTGTCAATGTACCACTTCAATTTGGGTGAGGAGATTCGAACCCTTGATATCCTATGGAGGAGTTTTCAAACCTACTTGGACTTAGATGAGAAAACTTAACACCCAAAAGAACTTTAGTGGGAATAACTTTTGTGAGGGGGTTCTAACTTTTGAGAACCATATAGGGAGAACTGCCTAATTGGGTCTATGAGAATGAAGTGTACACTGTTGTCACGTGGACATTTGGGAGGACATAATGGGAACAAAATATAAGATGCTGAAGGGGCACAACATTGACCAGGGAGTTGAAATTATGGGACTGCCTCTTTGCTTTAAAATTTTCACCTGTAAATGTCGCATCTACACTGTCCCTGTAAATATTTGAAATTGATGGCAAAAGCCAAATAATAATTTTGCTTTGATACAAAAATTGAAATGCATTTTGGTTACTCACGCGAAGAGAAGGGATCATCTTACACCACAATTATCACTCCCATTAGATCGCATAATTGAGCATAGATATATAAAGCTGAGCGATAGATATTGTAATTTTATTTTTTGGAACCCACTGGTATTTGGAATCTCATTTTGGGTCCAAATTAATAGAATTTATTCCTACAATGTTGGCCCATTTTCAATTCTTAGGTCTTATTTAAAAACTGTGATTCCAAGAAGGATGAGAATAAGACAGCTAATGGGGTCACATATCGCACCATCAGACCATCGTCAGTCTTTGGCTGATCACCCGACAGACTTCGTCAAAATCATACGGACCACTACTGGAACTTCATCAGACAGCCATGTGATATTGGCCAAACCCAATAAGATCACCGCCGAGTTCGCCGGAGAGTGAAAAACCATCTGAATTCAGGGAAAAGTCTCTGATAACCTTGAAACTTTTTGTGTGCTTTGAGTTTAAGAAAATTTTGCACAAAATCCAGTTTTTAAGCTTCCAATGATTACATCCAAACAACAAATTTGTAAATTTTTTGCTATTTCAATTCTCATACAATCGAAATTATATAGAATTTTATGTTAATTCCATTGCACACACAATTTTTTAGTCTAAGTCTAAAAATATAGACGGAACAAATAGCGACAAACTGATTTTGTTTCTATTTAAATAGCGAGAATTCTCTGAATAAATGTTTACGCAAAGAAAAATTCTATCATTCTTCTCTTCTTGACTTATAAGCTGTTTGATAAACTAATTGAGGCAGTAGAGGCGGTATTGCTAGCAAACTAATTGAGGCGGTATCATGGTAGTAATTATTCTTTTTATGTGAAATTATGTTTAATAACTTTTAGTCATTTCACTTAGAATTAAGTGATAAGCATTAAGTATATCCACCATGACTTAAAATTTTAATTTATTTTTGGTAGAAATTAATTTTTTAAGTCTTATAATGTTAAACATCAGTAAACGCACTCAATTAAAAATAATGAAAACTTTAAGTTTTAAGTGTTTATTCAAACACACCCTAATGCTTGACAGAAGGCTTGATAACTTATTTTCGGATCAAAATGATAAATTTGACTTAGTCCGTCACAAACACTCAGTGAACTTTGTGGCGAACGCGCTTGAAGAATTTATGTCTTCAATTTGACAAAGCTCTGACAAGGGAGGGTGGACTTTGACTTGAGGAAATAATCTTGTTCTTCTGACATGGGAAATGGGGACTTATTCTTGGCATGAGAGACTATTGGCTAGGGAGAATAATTCGTTAGCTCGGCTTAGAGGTGTCAAAAGGGCTGGGTGGCCCTCGGGCTGGCCCGACCCGGCCCGTTTCAGGCCTGGGCCTCTAGGTGAACAGTGAAGGCCCTAAAAAAAGGGCTTTGGACCTGGGCTTGGACTAAGCCAGGAAATTCCAAGGAAAAGCCCGGGCCAGGCCAGGCTCGAAAAACCCGATTTTGGCCCGACCTGAAAAGGCCCGGTTTTAGGCCCGATTCTGGCAAGCCCCACGGTTTTCAAATTTAATTTCCCCCCTTCCCCCCAACGGTTATATTCCCCATTATTCCCCCCAACGATTATATTCCCCACTCTATATGGACGTTAATAATTTACATACATTCATAAATTCTAACCTCACTTACTTCTTATTTTCTGACAAACACAATATATTAATACCATAGGTTCTTTTGTACTCACTCATAACCATCCTATATACATATGAGAGTCATATATATAGAATAAAATTTTATATAGGATACCAAGTAGAGAGAAAAACTGTTAGTCAAAATCTATACTTATTACTTAAGATCGTCTGGAGAATTAATAACTATACTCCAAATTTAAATTCTTGTAAATTCCAACTAGTTTTTAGTGATACATTATAATAACAAAAATTCAACTTTGGTGAAAAAAGTAAAGCTTAATAGAATAAATTTGAAATAAAATGATTAAGATTTCAAAATATATGCTAAAACTTTATACAAAACTAAACTAATTGTATAAATTTGAAATAAACTGATTAGAATTGAAACTTTATAAAAAAATGTTGCTTATAAATTATAATGTTAGTACGCCAAAAAAGGCTTGTCAATATTATACAAAATTAACATGTATCAATCTCAACCAATTAATTTAATGTATTCTTGTTGGCAATCGACGCAAATAAATAACAAGGAGTTGGGAATAAAAATAAAATAAAATTTTGGGCCCAGGCCCAACCCTAAATATTGGGCCTAGGGCCAGAGCTTGGACTTGGCCCATATATTCAGATTTCAGGCCGGGGCCCGGCCCGAGCCCGTTTTCGCTGGAGGCCCGTTGGGCTTGGGCTGGGCCGGCCCAAGCCCGACCTATTGACACCTCTGACTTGGCCTTGGCTGACTTAGGAGAAAAGCTTATGTCAACCCCTTGGGGCCATCCCTTGTATACAGAGTGGTAGAGTGGTAGATGAGAGTGTTGCATTAAAACTGTACTTCTTTGATAACTAATTTTTAATTTTGTGAAGAAATAAATATTATATTTATGGTATAATCTTATTGGCTAAAAACTTCTAATGTGATACATGTCACATTTTGATTGACTGGACCACCTTGTCACAACAAATGGCATCATTTAACTGGTTTACCCATTTTTTTCGTGTCAAACTAAACATAAATATGACAATCTGTTTAATTATCCATTAATCTTTAATTACCCTACATCGCGGCAAAACTTTTATTCGACCACGCAATAATATTTTCAAGAGTACGAGTCAGCTTTCTATTCGTCACTAAATACTTAATTTAACGAAAAATAAATAACATCTGTCCATTTGTGGCAGCGATAAAATTTAGCCTTGTACAAGAGTGTCCCCTCAAAATTTGGTCGCTAGCACATCGGAAAAGGTCCTTTGAAAAAGTGAACTACTCTCGACAATTTTCTCTTGACATTTCCTTTTATACTGTATAAAATTTGCCAATACAGTAAATAATTTTCAGTTCTAGATTCTTTCTAAGACTTATATTTGGTAGCAACTTTCTCCCACTTCAATTTTGAAAAGTGTAAATATATGAAATACTAGTCTCAATCTACCACTTTAATTTGGGTTACGAGATTTGAAACAACTTGGTCTTATATGAGAAAACTTGATATCCAACGAAAGAAATTTAAAACCCACTTGGACTTAGATGAGAAAACTTGATACTTAAAAAGAACTTGAACTTGATGGCATCCATTTTGAATTGAAAAGGGATTTATAATATCAACCAAACTTGAACTAGAGAAAGGATGTACAGTTATAGGATTTAAAAAGGATATTGGAAACCAATTTAGGCAGAAGAAGGCACCATCAAACCGTCTTCACCATCTATAAAATGAGGATCATGATCCCCTACTGCAACCATGATCCCTCTTCCCTCTCTCTCTTCCCCCCTCTCTCATTTGGGATCACAGCACTCCTGCTGTAACCGGGGATCCTGATCTATAAAATTAGGGTTTGAACCTGCTAGTTTAATACTATAATAATAATAATAATTTTCAACGAAGTCAAAATAGTCAGCCAAGTAAATCATCCATCTTCCCTTTTATATTTCTCTTACACATGCAATGACACCATCGCTTCACGTTTCAGTTTTTATTTTTTATTTTTTGTTCTTTTCTATTTTGTTATTGTTGGAGTATTTTAATAAAAATAATTATTTTGTTAAGGATTTATTGTGGGTGTTACAAAATTATTTATTTTTCTCATAAAGTACTATTAATTTTCTTATTGAAGATGGGAAGTAATTAGCTATTGACTATCATTACTCTAGTTGTTAGAAGGTATGTCATGATTCTTATGGATAGGCAACGGTTGGATTAAAGGTCAATTATTGAGAGAGCAATGACTTTGGATTTGGTAGCCATTTATAATGCCTTTAACTGTTACATATGGATATATATTTTTTGTTGGTGCCTCTCATTTTTTATTGATGCTTTTTACCCAACATTGCCTGAATTCGAAAATGGCCAGTAGCCCTTCTTCATATGTAGTTATTTTACAATACAATACAAAATGAGGGTTTTACAAAGTATTTTTAAGTGAAACACTCTTATATTGCTGTGGTAGAGTTATTATGTATTTTGTTTATTCTAGCAATGCATGTTCGGGCAAGGATGGTATTACTTTCTGGCAAGAATTGGGTTCCACGGCAAGTAAGTCTCGAGATTGTTTTCTTGACTTATTTGAGTTACACGCAGCTCAATTGATTGATATGGTTTTATATTGATACGGTAGTTTAATGTAATGATCATACGTCTATAATGCATTGTCTGTCCCATAATAGGTCTCGTTCTTCTACCCTTTCCCGGAAGTCAATGACTATTCATAGCTATTACCTTGACACCAAAGAAGAGTTCGACCCAATGCTTTATTTCAGTCCTAGTTGATCCTAATTCGACATTAGAATTATATTGATTTTTTTCGTAATAACCGAATACTTTTGTCTGTAAATACTGCATATTTGATTCCAGCCATAAATCTCTTTTCTTCCCTATGAGTTCTAGTCTCAATAAGAATGCTAGTTCTTACTATTCATGTAATATGATATGAGTATACTACACGAATTCGTTGTGTATGGATGATGAGATTCCATTGCATTGATACAGAGCCAATTTATATGCAAAATGTGTTTCAATATCTTTAGGTCAAGTAACAGTAGAATTTGTAATATTCATTGAGTTCTTGATTAATTTGGAGTCATGGGCTCTTGGGTACAATTGCTTATGGATTTCCTTTTGGGGTGTGGGATGGTTTGCTCGATGTCTGTGGGAGTGTAGATAGGTAGCTCTTAAACTAACTATGTTCAGAGCTTTTACATGTGAAGTTCCTCCGTTACACGGGTACTTAACATTTCACTACTGATAGTCATTGAGCTCAATTGAGTATAGCGTGTTCACGTCAGAATACTCTCTGAAACACCACTCTCATAATTATTCCTAATCCTTCCACCCTCCTTTTCCGACCAAATCCTCTATGTTGTAAAGGGTGAAACCTGTAATTTTCTAAAAGACGGTGATAATAGCTGCAAAACAATTTTTCAACCATAGCCATCTCTTTAAAGAAAGAAAAATCCCTTATGTCTTAACTGTTACCTACATCTTCTTTCTCTGGGACCACATCCAACAAATCATCTATCCCTTTCTGTCTTAACTCCCTTAACCTTATTTACACTTTCCACCTTTCCACTAACCCAATATTTCCACATGGATGAATACTTTCCCACTGATGGCAACATGCAGGAAGACAACAGCATGAATATGCGGACGTATATGTTTTCCCTTAATGAACAAATTGTCCGTAATGCACGTGAAGGCACGAAAAAGATTCTCCTCAGCAGATTTATTGACACGTGTTTTCTAAGAACGGAAAATTCAACGGTGTATCAATGAATGCTGGGCACTATAGGGCCAGGTAATTGTCACCAAAGCACCCTATATTTTCCTATTTCAATTCATTGTTGAGTCCAACGCATATCTGGTTTTACATAATGGACTGTGGAACATATATGGGGCATTATTGCTCTTGATAGCATGGTACCCCCACATGTCATCTATTCTACTGTCAAATTTCATACGGCCGATTTGTGGATGCGTGTGAGCTATGTACCCAGTGATTGTTACCACTATCACTTGGCAAAAATGATTGGACTAGTAGCTAGAATACTCCTGGATATTGACTGGCAGAGTAGGGACAGAAGAATAAGGACTATTTTCGGATAAAGGTACGTGTTCTTATTGACACCCCTCTCCTTCCTGGAGTATTTATTCATCTCCTCGACAACCTTGGCGTGCAACTTCTCCGATGTACATATGAAATGGTGTTCTCAGCCTGTTTTCGATGCGGCTGTATCGTGCATAACAACACCCAATGCAAGTGTTCCTTACCAGCCATTGTTGCTCTTCTAGCCGAAAGAACATCACATATTCCTGGCCCTAGTATCTATGAAAACTTCTATCTTAACAAATATCCTCTGTTTGCTCAACCCCTATGAGCTTTGCCTAATTCAGGCTGGAATAGGACTTCAAGAATATCCATTTACAATGATACTACTGGACTCCATATTAATCATGCTTTTGAAGCCTTTTCCCTAAACCCATCCCCAAATGTCAGTGATGATGAATCATTTGCAACGGCTATTAATTCTCTCAATTCTGGTGAGGGCAAAAATGACATAGGCATCGTACCTGATGCAGTAGGGATTCTACCACAATCGGATATGTTTATACCACAGAACCACTCAGTAAACTCAATGCTAACCCAGAATTCCTACCAATATTTGTACCTGAGAATTGGAATGAACAAATGGAACCCCAATAACCCATCAATGAAATAGAGGAAAATTCTGATGCTAAGTTAGACCAATTTGCTCACCTTCCTCCTATTGATGACATTCTCGAGCAGTTGAAACAATTACCGATTGATGATATGATGGATCTAGACATGGATATCGACATTGAACAAATTTCTGAAAACAATACTAGAAACGGAGATACCGAAGATGATGAAATTAATTGCGAAGGTGATTTTGAAGAAGATACATCTTCGGATGTTGGATCGGCCGAATCTCTACCAGAAAAACCTTATCTAGAGAATATTTTGGTGCTAGAGACCCACACACTAACACCCTTATCCGAGAATAATGAACAAATCTCTAAACAAATCTCTGCTACAAATTTGTCCATCATGGTCTCAAATCTAGAAGCTATGTGGACACCACCAGCTTTGAACATGTCAGTTGAGAAGCTAGAGGATCTGGAAAATCAAATCTTACAAGATAATCTCATCTCTAGCTTATCTGAAAGAAATCTCTTATATCCAGACAATCGTATTATGACTGACCCACGTGGGGAGGTGGGTCCTTCTTTAAGCTTATCAAATGATCTTTAAATTCCCAGCCATCACTTTGAGAATAATCCCAAGCCAAACATCTTACCTGCCATTGGAGACATGATGGGCCAGGCTAATATCACGGATACTTGGGCCGAATCTATATCCAGCCTATTTGAACTTGGTCTCCAGATGCTCATACAACCCATTAACCATTATTTCTCACATAACCCATTAAGCACCCCAAGCCCGAACCATTTTCTAGCCCAACTTATACCAAATCAGGGCCTTTTTGACCCCCCATAGTTAACTCTAATCTCCTTTTGGACTCAAATACACAAACTATTACCTGGACCAATCCCTAAACATCACCTGATCTAACTATTCAACCTCCTACTCATAACCCATTATTCTCGTAGTCTAATATCAATCTAACCTGGCCCAATAGTTACTTTCTTTTCTCTCCAAACAACCAACCGACAAATTCAACTGAGCAATATCTCAATCTCTGGACTTCTTCCTGGTTAACTCAATCTATAACTCCACCTTTTCCACCACTTGACCTTAACCAACTAAGAAGGGATATCACTCTCTCCATATACCAAAATACCTTGCCAGCTCCTGAACAAAATGCATATATCTCTGAAATTCATCCATCTTTGGTAATCACTAATGTTGGTCTAATGGGCACTCAATTCACTGTACCTGATTTTGAAGAGGAAAGCAATATGGAAGAAAGGGTGGAAGGAAATTTTATACAAGCAATGCCTGTGATTCACCTGTACCAACAACCAGAGATGCCAGCATAAAAAATCTCAGGAGACACAGAGAGCGACTCCTCTAAAAATTCAAAACACAAAAGCTCCGATGCAAATGAAGACGATATGGATTCGGAAGGCTCCAAATGCTACAAAGCTCATTATAACAAAGGCAAAGAAATCAATCAGGAACTACCAGGTGCATCCACACAACTTATAATCCCGTTCATCAATTTTATTGCTCTCCTTAAAAATTTTCTATCAACATACTTAGCTTTGCATCTTCAGCTGATTACTCTATTATTGCATGATCGTATTAACTAGCATAAGTGCATCTTCTTGTGCCAGTTCTTTGGGATTTAAGAACTATAGAGATCTCTAAGGGTAGAGACGCAAAGAAGATTTCCTCGGTCTATTATGCAAGTGCGTCTTCTTCTTTGTCTATTGATGCTGCCTTCCCTTCTACTAAAAGATGCCGTTGAGTTTTAGGTGTTGCCCCTAAGTAACCCCTTAGCCCCCAATGAAAATTCTTAGCTGGAACTATCGAGGGTTAGGTCAAGCCCTCACAGTGCGCACAACACGTAAATTAGCCAGAACCCATAAACCTGATTGTTTTCCTATAGGAAACAAAATTATCTCTCAACCAAGTATCCCCCTTTTTCTCAAACTAGGGTTTAATTCATTTATTGGAACGGAACCGACAGGAGTACTAGGTACAAAAAGAGGATTGTGGGTTGGACAGACATCTAACTTTTCTGGGACTATCCTTTTTCTTGACAAATACCTTATATATTAATAGAATTTAGAAGTAATAATTTCTCTGTGGATAGGGGTTTTATTTATGGATATCCTAATCTATCTAAAAGACAGGCCACCTGGCATAGAATTACTCGAGCCATAGAGAACATTTCATTACCTCTTATGCTATTAGGTGACTTTAATCAAGTTCTGACATGCTCAAATAAATGTGGTCCCAATTAACTATGCATTCCGGGCCACAAGTTTTTGGCGAATTTCCTAGAAACACATCACCTTACAGATATAAAAAGGGTGGGATCACTATTTACATGGACCAATAATTGAGCTGGACTGCATGTACTTATGAGCATTTAGATCGGGGTTTTGCAAACCCATACTGGATCCTAAGATTTTCAGCTGCCCAGATATGCAACCTAGGAATTCAAACTTCAAATCATGCCCCTATCCTACTTGTCACCAAACCAGATCAACAATTTCTACCTCGACCAAAGTGCTTTGAAGCTATGTGGCTCAAGCATTCTCAAGGACAACAAATCATAAGGATTAATGTGGCTCTCCTTTGTTTAAAGTAATGGCTTAGGGAAAATCATGATGAAAATTATGAATTTCTGGAATAAAGAGCGATTTGAAAATCTTGAAGCTCAATTTCAGCATACCCAAGCCCAAATAGAACATTTTTAGTCCTTATTGTCGAATCAAGATGCATAGTTATTAGAACAGAATGCCAGAAAAAAGCTCTCTTGGCTCCTTGAATGCGAAGAAATACATTGGGCTCAGAAATTAAGGATTAAATGGTTGTAGTTTGGGGACATGAACACTAAGTTCTTCCACGCTTCTACTCTAATAAGAAGGCCATTCAACTCTATATCCTCATTACAAGACTACTCTAGTCAGATTTTAGACTCACAGTTAAATATTTCTATATGCCTCGTTGATCACTTTAAAGCTATTTTCTGCTCGGAAACCAAAGCGGAGCATCCATCCCTGATATCACAAAGTATGACCTTTATCACCAAAAGACTCATTCCTTGCCAAAATAAGTGTCTTGATCAACCTTTCAATGCTTCTGAAGTCAAAAAAGCCTTGTTCCACATTTAGCCTCTCAAAGCACCCGGTCCTGATGGCATCCCTATAGTCGTTTATCAGTAATGCTGGAATTTTATGGAACAGAAAATCACAACGGCTATTCTATCCTTTTTACGATCAGGACATATGCTTATAGATGTCAATAATTCCTTTATTGTGCTTATTCCTAAAGTACCTACACCAACAAATCCAAACAAGTTCAGACCTATTTTCCAATGTAACACCATCTATAAAATGATTGCCAAAACCTTAGCTAACATAATCAAACTTGTCCTCAACCTACTCATAACTGAAGAACAAAATGCCTTTGTCGAAGGGCGACACATTAGTGATAATCTCTTTATTACCAAGAACTCACAAATAAGATCCGCAAGCATAGCAAAGACAGTCATCATCTCGGGGTAATTAAAATGGATATGAGCAAAGGCTTATGACTGTGTCAACTAGGATTTCCTGAGAGCTCTTCCTACCACAATGAATTTTTCGAGCCATCTGATCAACCTCATCATGACTTGTGTCTCTTCGGTCTCTTATCAAATTTTAGTGAGTGGATCTCCCTCATCAATGTTCAAACCTACCTATGGGCTTCAATAGGGTGATTCGATATCCCTATACCTCTTTATACTCTATGCCAAAGCTCTATTCGTAGCCTTGGATTTAGCAATGACCCAATGATTGATCAAAGCCATAAAGGCCAGAATTCGTAGCCCTCCTATCAACCATTTATTCTTTGCTGATAACACTTTAATCTTTACCGAGCTAAATAACACCTCTTGCACCGCTATCAAAAAACTTATAGACATTTATTACAGTGCTTCTGGTCAAAAGATCAATCATAAAAAAATCAGCTATCACTTTTAGCCCATCATCCACCCTTGCACTCTACCAGAAGTCTCCAAAATTTTAGGCTTCAAAATTATGGACTCCTTTGGAAAATATTTGGGTGGTACGTTGGATATTGTTACCCACTTGAGAGAAATTTTCCATTAGTTTATTGGGAAGATTCAAAAAAAATGTGCTGGTTGAAAGAGTATCTTACTCAACAAAGCAGGACGCGCAACACTCATTCAGTTGACCCTCTCGGCTCTACTTATAAACCACATGCAGTTATATCTATTCCCAAAATATGTTTGTAAATATATTAACTCTGTTCTTTCCAACTTCTGGTGGTCAGGGGATGACAACCAAAACGGCATGCACTGGATCAATTGACATTTGATCTGTGTCCAAAAGAGGCCAATGGTCTTGGATTCAAGGACACACATCTCCAATCTAGCGTTATTGGCCAAAACAAGTTGGAAAATTATGAAGGATAAGGATTGCCTTCTTTCCAAAGTCCTGGTAGGCAAACATTGTGTATGCCAGCCCTTTGAATCCTGTTCTTATATTGGCGACTACTCTTGGGGTTGGCGTAACATCCTAGCTGGCCGACAAGTCTTAAGCCGTGGTCTCCAATGGCATGTTGGTATAGGGTCCAAAATATCTATTTGGCACGATGATTGGATTCTGGATATGGAGGAGAAACTGGATCACCTTTTTATTATACATAACCTTCGACCTAATCATCCTACCTTTTGGTGAAAGAGCTTATAATTCACAATTCTTTAAATTCTCAATTGGTTAGGGAACTCTTCCCAACTAATATTGCAACTAAAATTCTAGCTATTCACATATCCAATCATCCAATTGCTGACCAAAAACTATGGAAAGGTACTCGTTTTGGTATCTTCACTGTAAACTCTACCTATCAGCTCTTATACACCGATAGCCATGAAGAAAGGGTTGCAAGTGGCCACCACACTTCTGTTAACCTTATTAAAACACCAGTTTGGAAAACCATATGGTCCCTCCCCATCCCCCTAAAAATTACCTTACTCCTCTGGCAAATTCTTTGGAACTGCTTACCAACCTGAGCAAACCTTCATAAACTTAGGATTATAGACTCACTGTCTTGTCTAATGTGTAACTTACAGGAAGAAACCACAGATCAATTGATCATTCAGTGTCCACGAGTTTGGCCTATTTGGTTTGGAGGTCCTCTGGGACTTAAATCTAACCAGTTACAGTCACCCTTCAAAGTTTGTCTTATCACTTGGCTCACCAAAACTTCTTCCACCAACATACACTTATACCGCAATACATATATTGCCTCCACCATTTGGTTCATCTAGACAAATCGAAACCAACAAATTTTTCGATACATTAACATTCAGCCTGCAATCACTGTCAGATAGATTACTCATATGGGGCATATGATAATCACTTACAATACCGCTCTCTGAAAAGACAAATCCAAAACCAAGTATCTAACGGATGACATAAAGTACCCAATTTTAATAAAACCCAAAACTTCTCTTTGCTCTTACAACCTTCAAATACAATAACTATTTTTCCTAGCCATATTATACAACAAGATTAACCTAAGGACTGTATTGGTGTTACATGCCTAACCACAATGAATAATCGATGTGGTTATGCTGCTTTCTCTACTCTAGCATCTGACTCTTGCACAGCTGTTGTGAAAGGCCTTTCACCTACAACAAAATGGGCCCTCACAAAAAAGATATTACACATTAATTTATATACTGACTCTTCCTTTTTACTCTCTTAGATGTCAGACACTGAAGACTTATGGACTCGGAGGCAGCTATGATATATGACTTTTGCTATATGATTACTGATTTTCATTATTAAAGTATGTACATGGCCAGCAAATCACAACTTAAGGAAGCTAAAGTCGTCGCATCTTTTGTCTGTCAAGCCAGAATTGATATACATCAAGATTGGATTGACGATATTTTGCTACCATGTGAGGCATGTCCTTTACCCACCACGCTTTTGTATTGAATTGTTATTGTAAAATATGTCACGGTGTGGTGCTTATTTTATGTTATTATTTTGGATAAGTAACTTTTTGCTAAATCATGGCATGTCGTGATTCTCAAACCGTTTCCTGTATTATGCTCACACAAGAGCTTTTATATATGCAATTCTTGAATTTATCAAAAAAAACTATCTAATAAAATATTTGAAGAGGATCTTCCTTTTGGTTACCACAATAATCATAGAATTAACACATTGGTTCGTTCTAATCTGAAATCACAGTTTACTAGAATATGTTCTTTGGATTGGACTTAGCTTTTCAATAGAAATCAGCTTCTAAACTTTTTGTACACACTTCATTCAATCTGACTTTGACTACCATTTAAACAAGTAAAAATTGTCACCATTTGATGCATGTACCTATAAGCTGGACACAAACACGCGCACACACAAACAGGTTCACTCGAGCGGTTTAGCAAATCTTTCACTCCCAAGTTTAAACAAGTAAATATTTGCCTCTAATACTTTCAATGCCCTGGCCTTTTATTTTAGTTGGCCATCTTTAAGGAATATACTCGTGATTTAAGTCTGTACTTGTGCTGTTGCTATGGACGTGAGAAAAACATGGGGTTAGTAGTAGTAATATAAGTGGTAGAACTATTTGGTGATAGTAGTCTAGATCAAGTACATGTCCTTATATAGTACTGAAAGGTTACCGTTTGTGTTACCGGCACGTGTAACAATCAGAGCGAGTTGTTGCTTAATTTTTGGTGATGTTTCCGATCTTTTTAGATACGAGAAATAAGGATTAAGAATGTGTTCCTGGAGCAAAACTATGGGCTATTTAAGCTCTTGAGGTAAGTACCCATGCCACATGCTCCAACTTAACGTGTTTTAGAAGTATCCTTTGAACTATCTGAATGACTTTGAATAATACAATGTTTTATTTTTGAAATGTTACTCCTTGCTATGTTTTGGAAATGTTTGAACTGTCGTGATCAAGTTTTCATATTCTTTGAGGGAATATTATGAGTTGAATAGGTTATTCTGAAGGAGAAAATGGAGGTTGTAGTCTTTATTGTTTACTGTGCCCCATATTGAACGGGGGAACGCTAGATTCTAGGCCATTGTCAACATGGCTAAGTATGTTGATGTTTAATGTCAGATTTCCTGTGGTCACGATGGTGCCCACATGTATGAATATCCTGAGATGGGATTCCAGACCCTAGTCGGTGGGGCCTAGTATGCCGACCTCTTTAACCAATATGATTGATAAGATAACTCATAATTTTGATAGGACCACTTAGGTCAGAAGTGAATCTGTATATGCTGGTCAAGCAATCATTCTTATTTGTGAATTGATGTCATTTATTTACGAATAGTTTTTGGATATTCAATTAAATTTCATGACATATTTCAAAAATCCTTAACCCCATTTCAACGTGGTATGTGCGTGCTTTCTGGGCTCTCTAGCTCACTCTCATATAAATTCTTTTCCAGGAAAGCAGCTCTATAAGACTGATTTTAAATAATAGCCAGTCGACTATCGCACCAGCTTATGGATGTTTAAAGAAGAAATATCTTGGGGATCCTCTTAACTATTTTACTGCTTATGTAAACATATTTGAGTTTGGAAGTTGCGGAGCTAAAAACCTTAGATAAGCTGTCTTTACAGTAATTTCAAGGTTCTTTTTGGAATTATAAGTTTGGAATGAAATTTTAAAGGTTATGGTAGCTGTTCTAATTTATTATTGCTTTTTAGCTAGGATTAGTCATCTAGGCCAAGGAGTGTCCATGCTAGGATGTCAAGTGGACTTACATTTGCTCATACTCGAGCCCATTGGATTCACTCTGGGTTCGCGTTATGACAGAATGGTATCAGAGCATTAGGTCGTTTGGATAATCAAAGTCTAGGAAATGATCTTGTAGACATAGCATAAGTTCTTGTAGACAATCTTAACAGAAGAAAATGATTTGGAGCACAATGTCACGGAATGAACTTCCCCACTACGTCAGACCGTACGACACTTAGCTATCAAGCCCCCGCTTGTGTGCTAAGTCAGCCTTTATCTCGGGCTGGGCCATGTAAAAAGCTTTATTAAACAAACTAGAACACACGAGTTTGGGAGAATGTATGTTTGTATTTCTTGGAGAATTCTTGTGTACAAGATTGCTTGAGTGCCTTGGCCAAGTGAGGCTTTGCCTATTTATACTAGTCCACCTCCTCAACGGATGGTGGAGATACAATTCATCCTATGGCTCGTATTCCGTCTCTAGAAGTCTCTAGATATGTACAAGACTTTTTATCATTCTAGAACTCTCTCTAGAACTATCTCTTATGTACAAGAAGAGTATAGAATATTCTTGAGACCTTGCCCATTCATCGCCTCGAAGCGTCCATTAGGCACCTGCGTGGCGTTACTTCTAAAGTTAGCCTCCATAATAAATAGTGCGGGACAACAGGCTTCAGATCTTCTTGGATATCTTTGTAGTTCAGGTGAGTCTAGTAGTTTAGACATTTGTTCTCGGAGGTTGGGTGGAAGTGATATAGCTAAAAATGTCTATCCAGTTAGGTGATGACACATGGCATGGTTGACTCCGAGTCAACCATGGAGTCTGTGTTCGGATAAGCTCTAAAAGGGCTGATAAAATCCTTGTAGGACTCGACCACTAGAAGAAGAGTCCTAACCTAATTCTAATGTATGAGGAGTCTATTGAAAGAGAGTCCTGAAAGAGGGATGAGATTGAGGGCCTATATGAAGGAAAAGGTCTCAGGTACGCAACTAAGTTCACAAACAAGCACCTAGTGCATTTTCTACTATTCAGAGCTCCACCCCTGTAGCGACGTTCTAACTTTAGCATCAGAGCATCCTCCACCTGAACACCCCCGGTGGTCACTCCGTGTTCTATTTTGTAGGCCTATTTCCCGGCTGTGGTTCCCAATCAACATTCAAGTAACAACATTTTGGGGCCATCCGTGGGACCGACTGGGAATAATGGCCAGGCAATCACCTTCAAACACCCCTCCGATCAGTCGATCTGTCAACAATCCATGAATGCGATCAAGTGGCTCCCACCGAGGAGACCGACAGTCGACACCATCCCAACAATAGTCCAGCAATGACCAAATTAATATAACTTTGGTCACCCCAAAAACGAGTGGCAGCTCCCAGAGATCCCGTTATCTGACTCCTCTTTTAAAGAGGGGAGACCTCCGCTACTGCCTGACCCGGAAGTAATTCAACACCCCAAATGCAGACCTAACAAGGGAAATCCATGAACTTAAAGACGTGGTGAATACCCTACAGAAAACACTAGAAGGGGTCGCCCCTGTGGCTCCTACCAACCAGACACACCTGGACCCTGAGTGATCTTTGTCTCAGACTGGCCTCAAGGTCAAGATACGACAAGAAATATAGATTATATACTGATCCCAGTTACCGGCCTCGACAAGAAGCCAAAGAACATGTCACCAAAAGTGGCTCATACCTCCGTCGTGAGTCATCAATAGGGGATAGTAGGAACTCGTCTCCCATTCTGAATGAAAGGACCTGTGGACGATAATGGATGGGAAAAAGGCGATGTCCACCAGGGTGGAGCCACCTTGACAAATGAGAAGTCCCCTCCTATGAGCAAGTTTCTCGAAAGACTATTCCTGGACCTTGCCCAAAAGAACCAACTCCCCCAAGGTAAGATTCTGTGTACCCCTTGTCCAAGGCGATCGAGAAAGCGAAGCTCCCTCCAAATTTTCACATGCTACAGTGTGACTTGTATGACGGGAGCGGAGATCTGGGTGAGCATGTCTACCAGTTTTGAACGAACATGCTGTTACTCCAGGTTTCAGATGCCGTCATGTGTCGTGCCTTTCCAACCACCTTGAGGAAAGCGACGCATGCTTGGTTTAAATCCCTCCCCCCACGGTCGATCCATTCCTTCGCCCAGCTCTCCAATTTATTCCAAAAATATTTTGTGAGCAGCAGAACTCGAAGAAAGAATTTGGCGAGCCTCCTTAATGTGGTTCAAGAGAGAAATGAATCCTTTTCGCATTATTTAGGGGGTTTTAATGCAGCGACATTAGAAATCGACAATCTAGATGAATCAGTTAAATACACCGCCTTCTTGCATGGGCTCCGTCCTACTTCCAAGTTTGCTTTCGCGGTAAACAAGAGTCCCCTGGGGAACATGAGTGCCCTGCTCGACAAGGCCAACAAGTACATCCAGGCGGAAGAGTACTTGGAGATCCACAAGGGACATCGAGAAGACAATGAACAAGAGCCTGGAAAGCGAACTCAAGAAGACAGCCCGAGAGGAGGACAAGCCCTAAGTGTTCAAGAAGAGATGAACGGCGACATGAATAATTACTTGTTATGAAGAATTTGACACCGATTAACACCAAGCTGTCACAAATCCTCCACGAGATTAAAGATAAAGAAATGTTAGAAAGACCGGACAAGATAAGGTCCGCACCCAGCAAGAGGGACAACAATCTATGGTGCCACTACCACAATGATCATGGCCACACCACAGATAACTGCAAATCGCTCAAGCGTGCGATATAGGCTCTCATCAAACGTGGACATTTACGAAGATATGTCGATCGACGTGAGGAAAGAAAGGAAGCTTCTCCCTTAGCAGGTCGAGAAGGAGCACAAGAAAATGCGGGCATTATCAATACTATCTCCATAAGAATCGCCGCAAGGGGATTGTCCGGACAACGACCGAAAGCTTACACAAGAGAAATCCTTACCACTATGGGGCCATTGGCTAAAAGGCAAAAGATGGAACCAGCCCCAGTAATATCCTTCTCTGAGGAGGATGTGGGAGATACAAAGACACCCCATGACTACCCACTGGTAGTTACACTTTGAGTGGGAAGTTTCGATATGAAGATCCTCGTGGATAATGGGAGCTCGACGAAGGTACTTTTTTTATGAAGCATTCCAAAAGATGAGCATTCCGTCCAACTGCTTACGAAAGATATATACGCCACTCTACGGATTCTCTAACCACTCCGTAGTTTGTGAGAGAATCATTGCATTACCAATAATCGTGGGCGTCCCTCGGGCTCAAGTCAAATTGATGCTAGATTTTATGGTTGTGAGCGTTCCTTCGGCCTATAATGCGATTCTGGGCCGGACACTAAACCAGTTGAGGGCGGTAGTGTCAACATACCACATGAAAATGAAATTTCCCACGGAGCATGGAGTTGGAGAAGTCAAAGGAGACCAAAGGGTGGCTCGGCAGAGCTATATGGCGTCATGTGGAAACAGAGCCAACGAAACCCTTATAATCGAATATTTGAGGGATGAGAGCAAAGTGGAGAGAGGCAAGCCCGTGGAAGACCTCATGGATATCGAGTTATATCCGGGGAACCCAGAGAAGACAGCAAGAATAGGGGCAGGATTGGTAGACAATCTCAAGCTCAAGCTTGTTAACTTATTGCGAAGTTACTCAGACATCTTTGTATGGACAACATCAGATATGCTAGACATCTTTTGCTATTGAATGCACGGTACTGGAAGACCCCTCCCAGTTGGTTCTTTCAGAAGTTTTGGATATGTGGCTCTTTTATGTCGACGACTCTTCTAAGGTAGGGAGTAGCGGAGCCAGGCTCATACTTATCAACCCAGAGAAGTTCATGATCGAATATGCCCTCCGCTTCGATTTTCAGGCATCAAACAATGAAGCTGAGTATGCAGTACTATTAGTAGGAATAAGGTTGGCACATTCCCTAAGAGTCAATTCTCTTTCAGTCCACAGCGACTCTCAGTTGGTTATGAATCATATCTTGGGTAAGTATGGAGTGAAAGACGATAGAATGGCCCAGTATTTCCCGGCCATAAAGACTGAAGTCGTTAAGTTAAAAATTTTTGCCATCTGCCACATATTGAGAGACCAAAATACCCAAGCAGACTCATTGTCAAGACTAACTTCCGCAGACATTTTGGAGTTTTCTTGAGCAATATACATTGAGTTCATCTGAGAAAGAAGTATTCAGCCCTCAAAGGAAATTGATGTAGTAGAATACGAACCTTGCTGGATGGACCCAATTATTCAGTATCTCATTCGGGAACATTACCTTCAGAGCGAAGCGAAGCATGCAATTTACATGCTAAAGCTGCTTGATTTGCTCTCGTGGATAGGGTGCTGTACAAGAAGTCCTTTAGCCTGCCATACCTTAAGTGCCTAATCCCTAAGGAGGCAGACTATGCATTGCAAGAGGTTCATGAAGGTATTTACGGGCAACACTTGGGCGGAAGAAACCTGGCACATAAGATCTTGAGGTAAGGCTATTACTGGCCGAGGATGCAGAAAGACGCGATTAGCTTCACGAGAAGGTATGACTGGTGTCAAAAGTTTGCCCTACTCACACACACTCCGATGGTGCCCCTTATTATCTTAACTTCCCCAATCCCGTCCGTGATGTGGGGAATGGATATTTTGGGCCCATTCCCGATGGTTATTGGGCAATGAAGTTTTGTGATAGTTGCCATTGATTACTTCACAAAATGGACTGAGGCCGAACCATTAGCCACCATAACAAAGCCAAAATGCAAAAAGTTCTTCCGGAAGAATGTCGTCTGCCGCTTTGGGGTTCCAAAGGTTCTGATCGCTGATAATGGGAAATAATTCGATAATTCTATCTTTCGAAGCTTTTGTGAAGGCCTTTCCATCGACCTCTATTTTACATCGGTCGCTCATCCCCAATCAAATAGGAACAAAAAACATGAATCGCTCCATCCTTCAAGGGTTGAAGAGAAAACTGGATGATGCTAAGGGAGCATGGGTAGATGAACTCCTTAAGGTACTTTGGGCATACCGCACAACACCCTATTTTGTGATGGGCGAGACACCATTTTTGCTGTGTTTTAGGATAGAGGCACTGCTACCCGTGGAAGTGGGCCTCCCCATGGTTTGAGTGTTACAATTTTTTAAGGCAGAAAATGAGGCGGGTCTTCAAGGAAATCTAGATCTATTAGATGATGTACGCGCCCAAGCCTTAGGTTGGATGATTTCAATGAAACAACGAGTCGCGTGACACTACAATCGAAGGGTTCAAATTAGGATATTCAGATTTGGCGATCTAGTCCTAAAAAATTTGAAAGTCTCGGATCCAAAGGCCGCTATCAGGAAGTTGTCGCCAAATTGGGAAGGACCTTACAAGGTATCGAAGGTGCTTAGACCGGGCGCTTATGCATTGGAAACACTTTCAGGAGAGGCAATCCGGCGAATGTGGAATGCCAAAAATTTACGGCAATACTATCAGTAGAGTCTTGTATGTGTTATAAGACACTTCCTTTTTGGGGGAATAGAGTAGAGCTCGGTTGAATAATAGAGATGCGTAATTTCCATTATAATGAGAGTCCTCTTCAGTTTGAAATAGATCATTTCTTTTATCTCAGCTTATCATCCTTATCATTGTTTGGAAGAGTTATTTCTCACATCAGCACAATGGTGCTGGTTAGCTCATATAACGATATTCATGTTCCCAAGAACAATATACATTACCCGCGCAGACTGCCCGAATAGACTGCTCGAACAAGTAAAACCATGAATGTTGCTCAAGCAAAGTATCACCCAATGTGATAGGGTAAGACACAAGTCTTACCTAACACGGTCTAGCTTTAGTTCTAGCCCGAGAAAAGGCAAAACCAAGTGGGGGATCGTCGTCCCACCCCGTTTTGTTAATTCAAAATCCAGCCAAGCATGAGTGCGAGGCTTCTTTGGCAGCCCTTAATTGACGATAAGGGTTCGCGTCAAAGTAAAAATAATGCAAGATGTGAAAGATTCAAAACACAATTGCCAAAATAAATTCCATCAAGGGGTAAACAAAAACATATCCATTTGCAAGCCTCTGGGGCGATAAAAGTACTGGTGGCAAATCAAAGGTGATTACAGAAACAGGAAACAAAAACAAGATATCCTAAGCCGTAGGAGCATTCCCCCATCCGACGCTTCTCCCCCCTGGGGAGATAGTATCCCCAGCTTCGGTAGGCGCATCAGTCCCCCCTGATTACGACTCAAAAGTGGGCACCACAACATCATCAAGGGAAAGGCTGGGGTATTTGGCCATCGTCAACTCCTTGGCCCTTTGAAAGCCTTCTTGGAAAATAGAAAGCCTATATTCGGTCCACTTCCGCGGCCACTCCTCGCCAGCATTGCCATCAAGGAACGCTTGAATAGCCTTATTCCCCATTTCAGCCTTCTCAAGCTTCAATTTCTCACACCTCTTTTATAGGCGACCAAGCATGGTTAGCAGATTTGTATTCCCCGCCTTAAGGCCCTTGACTTCCTTATCAAGCTTATCAGCTTTGCCTATGGCCGCCCTTTTATCAGTTTCAACGATGCGAGCCACATCCATCGCCATGTTGAATCTGTCCTGTATCTGACTACTATAGCAATACGCCTGAAAAGAGAAGAGAAATGAAAGCAATTATGAAGCCAAAAAACATGAGGAAGTTAGTTGAAAACTCAAAGAGAATAAGTGGCTGAAGTTACGTTATATGCGACCTGAACGTAAGCCATTGCAAAAGCCTTGTGGGGTTGATTCTCCAAAATTACTCTGTCGGCAAGAAGCACCCCATGAGCCATATGCTAAGCAGAGACATGCGAGCTAGGCATCCCAGAGTCGCCCCCTCCTGATCGTCCATCTCGGATAGAAAATTGGATCCTGATCAGCAGGAAGATCTTCTACGACAACTGGGGGCACGGGATGAGTCGGAGCACGAGGTCTTTTTATGAGAAGGGAAGAACCTTTTCCAGTCCCCTCCTTCCTCTTCCCTTTGGAAGCCTTTTGAAGCAAGCCTAGAAAATCTCCCTTCACACCTTCACCTTTGCCAAACATCTCTGCATGGATAAGCAGTAGAGTTAGTTGTATGTATGAAGTTTAATAATAATAATAATAATAATAATAATAATAAGACAAATGTGTATGGCGACAAGCATAGTCATATGCTACCTATACTGGGAGTCCTAGAAGAGATGCCCCCACCGCTAACTCTGAAGACTTATGCCCCAAAACAACACGAGGTTCTACGACAGGGGTTGGAGGAAGAGGTGGAATAGGGGTAGGAGGAATTGCCGCAACTCTTGGTTAGTAAGAAGTTCATCAATACAAAGGGCACCTCTTCTCTTTATGTGATCAAGGAGTTTCTTCATATGAGCATCGGGCGCCAGAAAACCCTTCTTCTCATAATCCTTATAGAAGGCATTCCACTTCCGAGGGAACTCCCATCTGCCACTTGGCCGTTGTATGAAGAAGTATCGAGAATGCCAACCCTTGTTGAATTTGGGGCCTCCTCTGATGATTTTAACTTGATTGTGAATGTAGTACCACCCCACACTTTTGGCCACATTTTTTTATGGAGCAAACCTCAAGGTACAGCCTCATGAAGTCATGGACCGACGTTGGGTACCTTGAGGTACAAACAAGGTAGATCAGGCCGAGAAGTTTTCTCCACCTATTCGGCACAAGTTGGGCAGGAGCCATATTATAGTAGTTAAAAAATATGACAACGTATGGGTGCATGGGAAGTCTATAGCCCGATCTTATCTGGCCTTTGTAAACACTCGTCTCCAGATCTGTGCCGTAGTTGGTAGGTTCCTGAAGTGCCGGAACCTGAGCAGTGAAAGGTAGAGCAAAGGAAATTCTTCCAAAAGCTCTACTATGCTCTGCTTGTTCCTTTTGTCGTCTGAAGTAAACCAAGTTTCTTCGTTAAATTTATCTTCGGCCTCATCCTTGATATCCCCAAGTGTGTCTCGGTGAGGGAACGAAGTGCTAGCTTGGGGAGTGGAAGTTCCTACTTGACTCCTAAGTGTTGAAGTGTCTACTTGTGAAGATCTACTTTCTGAATCACTTACTAAGGTGTTTTCTGGTGAACTAGTTGAGGACGAAGAAGAACTACTAGATGATGTTGAGGACATTTTCTATTATAAAAACTAGAGTTATTGAAGAGAAATAGATTAGTGCCGAACAAAAGGAAGATAAGGAGAAACTTACTTGCAAAGATTGAGCCAAACACGAAGAAAATGAATAGCAGGGGGTAGAATGAATAGAAGAACCCCAATATATAGAAGGCGGCAACATTTAATGCACCAGTCTAGGTCGATTTCTGGAGCATTAATTTTTAAATTTCAAATAGTAACCGCTATAGTTTTGGCGGTATGATGACCGTTACACTTGTGCGCCTCCCTAAAAGATTGAGGTGGTAAGATGTCAATAGAACCCTTGCCACGTGGCGTGCTCAAGCACCAGTCCATGCCCCAGCAAGCTCCTAGACCAGATGGCCCGAGTAGGACCATAGATGCTCAAGCATAACGTCAGTGCCTGAGCAGGCTGCCCAAGCAGGATCATACGTGCTCAAGCACAAGTCCTTGCCCCAGCAGGTTACCTGAACAGACTGTTCGAGCAGGACCAAAGATGTTCAAGCATAAAGTCAGTGTCGAGCAAGTTGCCCGAGCAGGACCATAGATTCTTAAGCATAACGTCCGTGCCAGAGCAGGCTACCAGAGCAGACGGCCCGAGCAGGACCATAGATGCTTAAGCATAACGTCCGTGCTCAAACAGGCTGCCCGAGCAGGATCATACGTGCTCAAGCACAAGTCCTTGCCCGAGCAGGCTGCCCAAGTAGGACCAAAGATGCTCAAGCATAAAGTCCGTGCGGAGCAGGTTGCCCGAGCAGGATTATAAGTGCTCAAGCACAAGTCCATGCCCGAGCAGGACTAAAGATGTTCAAGCATAAAGTTCATGCCCGAGCAGGACCAAAGATGCTCAAGCATAAAGTTTGTGCCAAGCAGGTTACCCGAGAAGACTGCCCGAGCAGGATCATACGTGCTCAAGCACAAGTCCATGCCCGAGTAGGCTGCCAGAGCAGACGGCCCGAGCAGGACCATAGATGCTCAAGCATAATGTCCTTGCCTGAGCTGGCTGCCTGCGCAGACTGTCCGAGCAGGACCAAAGATGCTCAAGCATAAAGTCTGTGCCGAGCAGGTTGCCCGAGCAGACTGCCCGAACATGATCATACGTGCTCATGCATAAGTCCATGCCCGAGCAGGACCATAGATGCTCAAGCGCAAATCCATGCTCGAGCAGGCTTCCTGAGCAGGACCATATGTGCTTAAGCACAAGTCCATTCCTGAGCAGGTTGCCCGAGCAGGACCACAGATACTCAAGCATAGGGTCTGAGCCGAGCAGACTCCTCGAGCAGATTGCCCGAGCATGATTCTTCCATTACTCAAGTTCCATAATTCACCAGCCAGAACTCCCGACCAAAGCTCCCGAACAGAGGTCCCGAGTAGAACTCTCGAACAGGCTACTTAAGTATGCCTTTCTTTAATTTCCCCCGAGTAACAAATACTGGACACGAGAAATCCATGGTCACTTTGTCTTTGGTTGGCTTTCACACCATATGGTTTTGGCTATTATCTTGGAAAGAACCGTCAAAAGTAGGGGGCATTATGATATAGTTAAAAATGTCTATCCAATTAGGTGATGACACATGGCATGGTTGACTCCAAGTCAACCATGGAGTCCGTGTTCGGATAAGCTCTAAAAGGGCTGATAGAATCCTTGTAGGACTCGACCGCTGGAAGAAGAGTCCTAACCTAATTCTAATGTATGAGGAGTCTATCGGAAGAGAGTCCTAAAGGAGGGAGGAAACTGAGAGCCTATATGAAGGAGAAGGTCTCAGGTACGCAACTAAGTTCACACACAAGCACCCAGTTCATTTTCTACTATTCAGAGCTCTACCCCTGTAGCGACGTTCTGACTTTAGCATCGGAGCATCCTCCACCAGAACACCCCTAGTGGTCACTCCGTGTTCTATTTTGCAGGTCCATTTCCCGGCTGTGGTTCCCAATCAACATTCAAGCAGCAACAAGAAGGATTCTAAAGCATTATGGTATCTTGAGGGTTGTGGCATTAAGTTCAAGGATTAATATCATTTGTAGACAAATAGTATTCGATCAAAACCTGTGATGGAAGATGTTCTGTTGTAGTCACGGATAGTGGAGGAAATGGTTGGGGGTTGTAATTATGCATTGACAAAAGTTCCTCAGGTCCCTCAACTTGATCCGGGAAAAAAAAAACCCAAATTTGGTTTGGTTTTGCCTTGAACATTATCTCCATTAGACTTGTTATGTTTTGGGGTAAGCAAGGTTCTAATTGTCTTGACTCTTTGATGACCTTTTAGGCATTTTCTTTTGGATTTGATGTGGATATATTTTGTGGGAAACACTAGCGGAGCTGCTTATGATAGTGCAATGTTTAAGCAAAAAAGAAAGAAGAGGACACAGTTGAAGCAGTTTTTTCTGACTAGGGAGTATCTAGAGAGTGACTTGCAGCTACCTTTTATATCTTGGGCTAATTACACCTATGTCTCTGAGGTTTTTGGGTAATTATACGCGAGAACACTAAGTTTCAAAATGTAACATACGTGACCAAAAACGTTAAAAAAAGTAACACTTCTATCCAACCGTCAGGATTGCGTCCAAAAAGTGTAATTTTTGTCATTACGTATTTTGAAAATGGCAATACTACCCCTATACAGTATATTGTGAATAATTTTTATAATTTTCAAATTAGGATATCAAACCCTAATTTGATATCCTAATTTTCTCTCTCCACAATTTAAACCTTAGATCTGAAGTCACCGTCGGCAGCCTCCCTCCGCCTCCCCACGTCGCCAACAACCTTTTTCCCCTGCCCTACGCAGCCAGCAGCCCCTTTCGTCCACCATCCGGCAGAACCACCCTACCACGTTGGCAAGCCCGTTGGCAAACCCAAGCTGCCGAGACTCCTCCGGCAAGCGCCTTGGCAAACCCACGCCGCCGGCAGTCCCCCTCGCCTCACCATCCGAGAAAATAGAGAGATTCACACAACCGCAAACACCACATATTGTCATTACATCCCTGCGTCACCCTCCCCCACCCCGTAGCCGCCCCCTACCATACCTACACACCATTGCGAACCACCATCCCAACTTTCGTGAGCCAACTACTCGGCACCACCACCGTTACCCACCACCCCGCACCACTGCCATAACCCACTTCTTTCTTCCCCAACCAAAACCCACCGTCAATTCAACAACCCAAGAAAGGCATCCTACCGTGATTCTGAGTTACGTCATGAGAGAAAGATGGGCGATTCGTAGTGTCTTGTGGCAGAAATGGGTCTTACGGCATGGTGGGGAAGGAGGGACAGCGACGACGTGGCAGTAGTGGTGATAGAAGTTGTGGTGGTGGCAATAGTGGCAGCGACAGTGGTAGTTATGGCACTACTGGCGGTGTTGGCGGGGATGGTAGTGGTGGCGGTGGTTGTAGTGGTGGCTGAGGTGGTGGTAGTGTTATCGATGGTTGTGGCGTTAGTGACAGTGGTAATGGTGGCGGCGTGGTGGTGGCAACGATGGTTGTGGTGGCGACAGTAGTGGTGGTAGCGGCAGTAGTGGTGCCAGTGGTAGCAGTAATGGTACTGGTGGGGTAGTAAAAGTGGTGTGGCGGTACCGGCAATGAAGATGGTAATGGTTGGTTTGTTGTTGGAGAAATTCAGAAAAAAGGTAAGATAGGTAAATAATTACTTTTAATTCAAGTAAATCGAAATCCCATGAAATTCAACCATTTTTATCGAATTTCACACTATAGAAACAAATCCAGTCAAATCCCATGAAATCTAATTCCAATTCCTTTTTTTAATGTTCCAAACAATAAAATTTGAGGATTTAAACTAAAATTCTATGGTTCCAAACATACTCTTAGATTCCCGTACAAAATTTTACATGCTGGCAAAAGTACATACGACTAAATATGTGAGCTATATAGAGGTGTCAAATGAGCCGGCCCAGCCCAAACCCATCGGTCCTCCAGCAAATTGGGCCGGGCCGGGCTTGGTTCTGGGGATATCTGGGCCTGGTCCAAGCCCAAGCCCTAGGCCTAACATTTAGGGCCGGGCCCAAAAAATTTTTTTAATTTTTTTTTGGCATTTTCTTGTTATTCAAGGTAAGGGTTTTAATTATGAAAATTTGTTGTTATTGTTTAAGCAAATTGTACTCTAGGCATGTCCAATATTCATAATTGAACGAACCTAATCTTTATCATTTTATTTCATTATAAATCATATACATTGAAGGTAAATGTGTTTATAGGCCCTCCTCCTTTTATCCGGGCTTGGGACCGGCTGCTTGTAAACAAACAGGCGAAGTTACCTATTTTTTTATATATACGGAAAAATATCTATCTTGCTTGTAAAAACTTATTATTATATATATATATATATATATATATATATATATATATATATATATATATATATATATATATATATATATATATATATATATATGAAAAAAATTATATTTTGTGAGAAATTTTATTCTTAAAACTTAAGAGAAGGAAAATAAAAAGAAATTACCTAATCATCCGGAAGTACTTCAATATCCGAGTCACTGCTCTTCCTATCATCAATCGGTTTATCTTGCTCGCGGTATTTCGCATCAAGATAATCCTTCCAACATACACATAGCTCGAGCGACTCGGGGTTAAGACGACTCCTCCTGTCATCCAAAACCCTCCCGCTCGCTGAAAATGCCGACTCTGAAGCAACCGTGGAGGCTTGCACTGGCAGTACATCCCGTGCAATTTGGGATAAAGTTTTATACATGTTTTGATTTTGTTTAGTATTTGAATATACACCAATCTCATTAAAAGAGGAAAAAGTAGACGAACCTGCCGAATTAGAAGTACCTTCACCTGGTAGTTGTCTTGCTACTAGATGTTCAAAGCCCTTAAGGTATGGCGCATAATACCTCTCAGCAGTCGATGATGAAGCTCGTCCGCGCACGTCAGCAGAATTACGATAGAGGTTGAACAGTTCCTCAAATGTCTTGCTCACTTTCGCTGTGAGTGCGGTTGTCTCCTCTACTGGTAGCACATTAATTTCGATATCTCTTGTATCGAGACGTTCACGCCATGCAACTTTAACCTAGGATCTAAACAAGTAGCCACAGCAAAAATAACAGGCAGTTCACTCCAATATTTATTAAACTTTTTATCCATCACTTTTACTATTTCCTTAAAGGGTCCTATATATCTCCATTTTGTTAACATTGTAGCCATCTTGAGAATTTCTATTACAGCGAGAGGAGAGGTGGGATAGTACGTACCAGACAATAAATTGGTAGACGTGTAAAATACCTCCAAAAATTCAGCTAGGTATGTGGCCATCTGCCATTCCTCTTGAGTTGGCAAGCCGGCTGGGAACTGGGTTAGTAGAAAATGCGTATAGACTTCTCTGTATGCCAGAATGTGTAAAAGCATATGGTATGTAGAGTTCCACCTGTGGACCACATCTGTAACTGCTCTCCTGCGAGGCATATTATATTCAACACACAACGTTTTAAATTGTTGTGTTCTCGGACTCGAACTATTAACATACGCTGTCATACCCCTCATTTTGACAAGAATATCTCCTGCAGCAGCTAAACCATCTTGAACAATTAAATTAATTATATGACAAACACAACGAACATGAAATAATTTACCAGAAAGTACAAGTTTGAGGCTCTCCTTTAAAGCATCAACAGCAGCTGTATTGTTAGAAGCATTATCAAAACTAATACTCATAATCTTATCCTTTAATTTAAATGTGGTACATGCTTTTAATATAATAGTAGCAATGTTCATTCCATCATGCGGAAAAGGAAAGAGCTCGAAAGCGATGATTCTCTTGTGCATAATCCAATCTGCATCAATCCAATGGACGGTCACACAAGTATAACTAAAGATTGCCAAATATCAGAAGTAAGACTAACTTTACCGTCAAATTTATCGAAATAATCGATCAGGCGTGCTTTAGCAGCATTATACTGTCGGAGTGCATCGGATCTAGTTGTGTTTCTATGAACCTTTTTGTACAAAGGTTGAACGTATGTGTTCATATATCTAGAGTGCTTAGCATTATCGGCAAAAGAAAAGGCTTGTTCATCATGAATAACAAATTCAGCGAGACCGTCTCTTTGCTCTCGCTGATTATAAACAAATAACTTACCGTCAAAAGATAACTGCGTTTGGGTAGGTTCGACGTGGCCTTGTCGAGGTGCACACTGAGGGTAATGCCTGTTAAGATGTCCATTACCACTACCAGACGAAAATAATTTAGCACAGTACTTACATCGAGCTTTTCGGATGCCGTCCACCGTAACTACATCAAAATGATTCCAACACTCGGCTTTCTTTTTTTCCCCTTTTGGACTTCTGGCTCATTACCGGAGGCATTGCTCGGCCCTTCTTCATCATGACCAGGCATAGGGTTAAGATTATGCCACGGAGTAGTAGCTTCGCCAACCGAGCTGCGTCCTTGACTATAATGCGGGGGGTCTTGATCAGGCGTGTATTCAAAATCTGGAATGTTTTGATTGAACTCCCAATTGGCTTGGGTATCTATCATACAGCCTGTACTCATTCGTCCAGGAACGAATGGTTGTGGTGGTGCTTGGATTGGTGTTTGTGATGGCCGTGGTGCTGGCGCTCGTGCTGGTGGTGGTGTTTGTGATCGCGCAAAACTTTTATGAGAACCCTAGGATGTTGAGAAATTCCATCCCCCAGGATTTCGGGCAATTCCGAAGTTGTTAGCTATTTTTTTGGCCGAACGGGCTTTTAAGCGCTCGATCCGGACACCGGTTCCGAATTTTTGGGCGAAAAGTCCGTAGAATACTTTTTAGATCAAGAATGAATTCAGGAAGCTTAAAATAGCATTTCAATGCACTTTTGAGATTGTTCTGATGCCAGGGGCATTTTGGTAATTTGCCACCCTGAGAGGGGTATTTTGGTAATTTTACGGTGTTAAGTTTTTCAAAGGACTTTCTAGTCCAGAAATGTATGTAAAACACCTGAAAGGTTGTTTTGAAGCCATCCCCCAGGATTTCGGGCCATTCCGAAGTCGTTAGCTATTTTTTGGCCGAACGGGCTTTTAAGCGCTTGATCCGGACACCGGTTCGGGATTTTTGGGCAAAAAGTCCGTAGAATACTTTTTAGATCAAGAATGAATTCGGGAAACTTAAAATAACATTTCAATGCACTTTTGAGATTATTCTGATGCCAGGGGCATTTTGGTAATTTGCCACCCCGAGAGGGGTATTTTGATAATTTTATGGTATTAAGTTTTTCAAAGTTGTTCTGAGATGTTTGTTGGGTCGATAGCTGCCATGGGGTATTTTGCTTAAGTTGGGGGTGTTTTGGTAACTCATCCCCTTTAAAATTTGATAAAGGAAATATTTGGTATATTGGTATATAATTGATGTAATACATTTAAAAAGTAGTTTTAAAGCGGTTTTGAGGTGTTGGGGCTGTAGCGGCCATCAGGGGGTATATTGCTAAATAACCATGTTGGCGCTAAATTTTAGGGAACTAGCGTAATTAAGCGTTCGGAGTGGTGAGAAGTGAGGAATTGTTTTAATACATTAAAATAATGAGATAATTACTTCGTGAGTTCCCTTCTTGTGCTTGCTGTCTCTTTTATTTGTCTGAGACTGAGATGAACATCCTGAGCACGAGACATTATGTGAAAGGAGGGCCAGTGAAACATAATCACAGGCAAACAGGATATAGAGCGCGCGAATCGAGTCAGTCGTGTCGATTGAGTCCAGTCAGTCCGGTCGGTGTCTGCATTGCATTTGACTTTATCATGACATTGTGATTTTAATTGCTTATATTTGATTGATGTTTAATTTGGCGATTTAGTGTTCATGTGCATTGTAGTTGGTCAGTCAGTTCAGTTCATTCAATATGGTGATAATGTTGTTCTGTTGGGCCTTAAAGCCGCTCAGTCTGACTAAAAGAAAAGAAAACATGTTGCTTGATCCATTGAACTGATGTTATGTCATTCTTTGAAATTCTGGATTCTTGATATCATTGAGACCAATTTTCATTTCTCCCAAGGCTGTCACTTCGCTATCTGCGTTGTTCCTCGTATTATCTTTACTGGGCGATTTGCGCTCATTCCTTACCTGTAATGTTTTCAGGCAGTCAGGGCGGAATAGGGAAAATCTTAAAAAAAAGGGAAGGAGAAAGCGCTCAATCAGTAAATCCAAAAGTAAGACGGCAATATGCTCATTTTGGGAACTAGACATTTTGTGTAAATATTTCCGCTGTGCTCATGTTGAGCTTTACGATGAAAATTTTGTAAGGATGGCTTTTTGGTAAAACCTTATGTATATTTAGGGATGTATATTCAAGGATGGTTATAGAATTGCTCTGTATCGACAGGGTTTCTAATGTAGTCAGGACTAACAATTTGGCTCTGGTGACGTCACTAGGGTTGGGGGTGTCACAGGTTGGTATCAGAGCCTAGGCATGTGATCCTGTAGAACTAGACATAAATATTAAGTGTGTACGGGGGCAAAAAGGTGTTGAAGTTACTTGTACCGTGTTGTAAGTCTAATGTGAGTTCATATGCCTTGCAGGAGATTATGGCTGGAGCTGGATGGATTGATGAGCACGTTATGGCCGGGGACGAGGAGGAGGAAGATCCCGAGGAGGACCCCTGGCCAAATGATGAGGAGCCCGAGCAAATAGATTTGTCCGGACCAGAGGATGGGGAGGAGGAACAGGAAGAGACTGAACCTGATGTGCCGGTGGGATTTGTGAAGGTTGGTAACACCGTATACCGGACACATCGTGTGGAGAACTTTTGGAAACGAATGTATATTGAGGTAGTGAGGGAAAGGGATCACCTGGTGTATCAGGCGAAGGAGATGCGAGCCATGGATGGGCATGAGGTAGAAAAGTTAGAGCGACGTCATCGTGAGGGGTTGGCATGAGCGAATAAAAGGGAAGAGTATACCTTTGATGCGGGGAGAAGGGTGGTTCGGATGATACAAGATGGGTTACGAGAAACTCATCCGGCGAGGCCGATGCCGAGGGATAGGCGCGAAATGCTCCTCGATGAGGAGTATTGGTACATGGCACTCGCTCAAGAACGGAATAGATTTTCTCTAGATTAGAGCGAGAAGGAAACGGAGGGAGGGGTAATGTGTAAAAATGCATAAAGTTGACTACTGATGTGTAGGAATGGATAGCGTTGACTGTTGATGTATATCTTTGTATAACGTTAACTTTATGCTATAACTGTTGTCTGTACCAAATGTTAATTGTGTTTATGTCAGGAATGGCTCGTCAATTGCGGAACCGGATGATACCCCTAGTGGAAGAGGCTCCTAATTTAAGAAGGCCACCTACGAAAGCATCTTCGGCATGTGCCGGGGGCGAGAATGAGGAATATGCGGAAGATGAAGTTGAACATGATAATAGAGAGGACTTAAGAAGAGAACTGGTAGGACTGTTACGGGAAATTGTAGGAACTCCTGCTGCACAGCCAGCAGCGGTATTTGATGAAAAATATTTTCCTTAGCAATTTTTAGGGCGTCTAAATTATGATTTTTCACGAATTTATAAAAAATAGCTAGAGCTAGATTTTGCCAAAGTGCGAAAAAGAGACCCTAGTTATTTTTAAAAGATCTATATCAGGAAAAATTTCAGATTTTTTCAAAGACTGGAAAGGGGTTAACTGATACGGGGAACCTTGTAACTTTGCAGTGTAATTTAAAATATCAAGCCAGCGCGATTTCGCGCGAAACTTTTATGAGAACCCTAGGATGTTGGGAAGTTCCATCCCCCAGGAATTTGGGCCATTCCGAAGTCGTTAGCTATTTTTTTGGCCGAACGGGCTTTTAAGCGCTCGATCCGGACACCGGTTCGGGATTTTTGGGCGAAAAGTCCGTAGAATACTTTTTAGATCAAGAATGAATTCGGGAAGCTTAAAATAGCATTTCAATGCATGTTTGAGATTGTTCTGATGCCAGTGGGTATTTTGGTAATTTTACGGTGTTAAGTTTTTCAAAGGACTTTTTAGTCCAGAAATGTAAGTAAAACACCTGAAAGGTTGTTTTGAAGCTGGTTTGGGGCGTTAGGGTGATAATGAACCCCCGGGGGCATTTCGGTAATTTGCCGCTCGTCGGGGGTATTTTGGTAATTGAATATTGTAAAATTTTCCGCAACTGGAGGAAAGAGTAGGAGTGTAAGACACCCAAAAAGTTATTTTAAAGTTGTTCTGAGATGTTTGTTGGGTCGATAGCTGCCAGGGGGTATTTTGCATAAGTTGGGGGTGTTTTGGTAACTCATCCCCTTTAAAATTTGATAAAGAAAATATTTGGTATATAATTGATGTAATACATTTAAAAAGTAATTTTAAAGCGGTTTTGAGGTGTTGGGGCTGTAGCGGCCATCAGGGGGTATATTGCTAAATAACCACGTTGGCGCTAAATTTTAGGGAACTAGCGTAATTAAGCGTTCGGAGTGGTGAGAAGTGAGGAATTGTTTTAATACATTGAAATAATGAGATAATTACTATTGCTAATGCGTTGGTAAGCTAGGTTAAAGATCCATTTATAGTTTTGGAATGTAAATATTATGGATACTAAGTTGGTTTATGATTATATTTTGTTCTTAGATATATGGATTTCAACGCTGGACCTCATGATACATCAATCCTATACGATGACGATGACCACGTCGCGAGGCACGTATTTGACGGTGTCGATAGGGGTGTTTTGGAAACAATTCAAAGCACAAGTCACCACGAAGAGTGGGTACTAAACGAGGAACAAATACAACTATTACACCGTCAAAATTTATCTATGTTCACCGATCCCGGGATTTGGTCTCGACACGACGATTGCCTTATATCCGCTCTAGTTGAACGATGGAGGAGCGAGACGAACTCATTTCACTTCCGGTTTGGTGAAATGACTATTACATTAGAGGACGTCGGATTTATACTTGGAATCCCATGTCACGGCAAACCCATTACTTCGAGCAAAACGTCTGCATCCATAGCGAAGATGGCTAGGCAGTATTTTCCGGGAATTCCGAGGGAAGCTCTTACAACAAACGGCATCAAACTTAAATGGCTGAGAGAGCAGTATGGCGTGCTACCGGATGAATACACTCCTCACGATTTCGTGACGTATACGAAAGCATTCCTTCTGTATATTATTGGAGCTATATTACTTCCGACGCATTCGAAAAACACGGTGCATCCGAAGTATATGGTGTTCTTGGAGGATCTTGAGGAGGTATACTCGTATTCGTGGGGTTCAGCTGTCCTTGCGCACCTATATCGAGCACTGCACAAAGCTACGAGAAAGGGTGCCAAGTCCATTGCCGCCTGCCTCACTCTATTACAGGTTTGAGCATTTATTTTCTTGGTTGACGTGTCAATATATTCGGGCATTAATTACTAATTCCAGATAATGTTTGCATTCACAGGTTTGGTCTTACGAGAGGCTACCCACGGGTCGTCCACAACCGCGGGAATATTCCGATGAGACGTGGCCTAGGGTGTGGGCCTGGGGGCCTACGACCAACCGGAGGAGACGGGTAGACCCGCACCACCATCTAAAGTTCTATCGGGGGAACTAGAGATACTCAATGCATCCCAGGTGACGTGGCAGCCATATAGCAAGGTGATGCATCGGTTGGATGAGTGGTGTTGGCAACTTCCGGTGTCGTACGTGCTGGCAGGTTTGGTTCGGGTGCCGCTTATTCACTTCGAAGTATGTGAGTTTCAGATGCCCGATCGAGCTATGAGCAAGCTGGCTGTCTACAAGGGATACCAAAACCCGCTGTAGACATGCGGCCATACAGGAGTGGTCGAGGGCCGAACTTCGAGGTGCCTGATGCCTTGAATTTGTTGAGCGACGAGGTGCAACAGTGGAATACCTGGCAAGAAACATATGATAGCCTTGTATCGCTGAAGGCACGACAGCATCAGCATTGAGGAGTACCTGCAATGGTTTCTCAAGGTGACGCGCACGAGGGTGAATCGCCCTTCCCAGGCGAGGAAGACATCGTATGCGCCACGTGAGATCTATGACCAGTTCTGGGCATTGAACATTGTAAGTCATGCTAGTGTTGTTTCAATTTTTATTTGCGCACCTTATCGACCATGCCTGAAATGATTAGCCATATTTTGTATGTTTTTTTAGGTTGACCAGGGCACTGAGGTGTTCAAGCAGCTGGAGGGGTTTGACTGGTTTGTCGCGCAGGCTCCTGACAATCTCAAGAGGTCCATTGAGAGGTACAAGACTGAAGTTCAAAACTTTAGTCTTGCGTACCGGGGTTACCAAGGGGAGCCGTCTAGTCGCTTGCCTCCTGACGCGTACGACTATCAGCCCCAGAGTCAGGTGTGGGAGCCGTCTACTCGCTTGCCTCCTGACGCGTACGACTCTCAGTCCCAAAGTCAGGTGTGGGAGCCGTCTACTCGCTTCCCTCCTGACGCGTACGACCATCAGCCCCAGAGTCAGGTGTGGGAGCCGTCTACTCGCTTGCCTCCTGACGCGTACGACCATCAGCCCCAGAGTCAGGTGTGGGAGTCGTCTACTCGCTTGCCTCCTGACGCGTACGACTATCAGCGCCAGAGTCAGGTGACCCAAGTAGGAATCCAGGCATCGCGCCCAAGCATCCGGTCGGATAAAGGACAACCGACGAAGCCATTGAGTCCGGCCAAACGGGATTGGATCGACCGGCACTACTTTGGGCATGAGCCAATCACTACAGCAGACTTTCCAGTTTCAGGATTCCTAGCTCACTCTGATCTAAGACTGTTGGCGCCAAACACAGATATTTCAAATTTTCTTATTGACGCGTATATAGATCTGCTCCGTGTTAGAGAGCTAAATTATAACACCTGCCAAACTTTGAAGCTCAACATGTATGCCTCTTTTGTTATCCCCTTCATGGTGAATAGCATGAAGGAGTTCACAGAATGGAGGAGGACGCGAGGGACAAGCAAGGGTGAATGGAGACCATCTGCAAACGTGCTTTCCTACTTGAACGCGGACTATCAATGTCACGCAGCTGAGGCGAACCTAATCATGCTACCTGCTCTTCATGCAAGCCACTTCTTCCTATTAGTTCTTTTTCCAGAGAATAAAGTGGTCCACATATACGATAGCCTAAGGGAAGACGGACCTGGTCGGCAGCTGGCGCAGATGTACTCCACGTACATCAATGCGGTGGTTAGTTTATATTTCTTGACCTTCGCTCATAGTCTATTCTTCTTGTTATATAGGCTTGATATCCTTTTTTATTGTTGGATGCAGACTACTATCATTCCACTAGCGTGCCGACATTTTAAGGGGGAAGCCATCACGAGCAAAACAATGATTGATCCTTGGACGGTCGTGACAATACAAAACCGACCAAAGCAATATAACAGTCATGATTGCGGGATTTACGTCCTCAAGTACATGGACTACATAGCTCGCTCGGATGTGCTCGAATATGATACGTGGTCTCGAAACGATGCCTTGACGTTTAGATATAGGATAGCCTGGGAGCTGAAAAAGGGTGTAGCTAGACGCCTTCCTTACCATTATCCTGATATGTAATAGACGTTCGTATGGATTATTATTACTATTGTTGGATTTTGGATATTAAGCTTTGAAAATTGAATTAGCCTTATTATTACTATTGGTGCATTTTGGACAATGGGCTAACTAGCGTGCCTAAGATGCAATGAGCAAAAAAAAAGTGACAAATAAAATTACGCTATTTTTCGGAAGCTATGAATTGGGCCCTAATGTGTGCCCGAATAGGCCTTTGAAAGGAAACCACAAAAAATAATGTATCTCGTTTTTTGCCGAAATTCATACAAATGGGCTAACTAGCGTGCCTAAGATGCAATGAGCAAAAAAAAAGTGACAAAAAAAATTATATAAATTTTCGGAAGTTATGAATTGGGCCCTAAAGTGTGCCCGAACAGGGCCTTCGTAGGAAAACCCAAAAAATAATGTGTCTCGTTTTTTCCCGAAATTGATACAAATGGGCTAACTAGCGTGCCCAAGGTGCAATGAGAAAAAAAAAGTGACAAAAAAAACTACGTAATTTTTCAGAAGTTATGAATTGGGCCCTAAAGTGTGCCCGAACAGGGCCTTCGTAGGAAAACCCAAAAAATAATGTGTCTCGTTTTTTTCCGAAATTGATACAAATGGGCTAACTAGCGTGCCCAAGGTGCAATGAGTAAAGAAAAAGTGACAAAAAAAACTACGTAATTTTTTGGAAGTTATGAATTGGGCCCTAAAGTGTGCCCGAACAGGGTCTTCGTAGAAAAACCCAAAAAATAATGTGTCTCGTTTTTCCAAAATTGATACAAATGGCTAACTAGCGTGCCTAAAGTACAATGAGCAAGTAACAAAAAAAACTAACGTAGAAAAATTCAAAAAATAACGTGTCTCATTTTTTCCCGAAATTGATACTAATGGGCTAACTAGCGTGCCTAAGGTGCAATGAGCAAAAAAAAAGTGACAAAAAAAACTACGTAATTTTTCGGAAGTTATGATTCCACAAACCAAATCACAAATTTAATCATTATAAAAGTTCAATTTATACAACTGAAACATTAACCCTAACACTCATCATCATCATCGTCCTCTTCGACCATACTGCCAGGTTCGATACCTAACACTTTATAATGGTTTCTCTTGTCATGATCAGTCATCTTATTACACAACGCACACTTTCGCAATTTTTTTGACCCGTTGCTTCTTCAATCGGATTCTTCATGCGTATTATTCGTTTTCGCCCTTTTGTTTGAGAAATAATCGGATCAAAAATGTCGTCCTCCTCACCTTGCAGGCTAGTGCCGTCAATGACTGGCTGTGAAGCTCGATTGAGCGGTCTGTCTCTTCTTTCTGGTAATGCCGCCCTAAACTGTGCAAGGTTAGCCTTATCCCGTGCGGCTGCTTCAACTTGATACCTGTACCCATCGAATGTTGACGCTGCATCCAATGATAAACCGTGCATGATGTTACAAAGGTGATTATATCGCAGCGTCTCAGATTGCTCGAAATCAACTGAAACATTGGGCACGTAAGGAATGTGACCGTGGACTCTATTGGCTTCCTTCGTCCACCGTTCCAAGATATATGTGGAAGGATTTCATGAGCATTCTTGGCGCTAAAAACCCTCAACGCGTGTCGACAAAGTATACCTTTATGCTCAAACAGTTGACAGTTGCAATTAACCAACCCGGTGTCCTTACAAACTGCAACGGTAAAATGTCTTCTGCTCCTCGGAGCCGACGAAGAGCACGGATTGGCAAAATTCGTCACATTTGTCAACGCATAAACCTTGAGATCTCTGGTGGAATACTCATGCAACTTTGTCATGCTATATTGATTCGACTTTAGCAGTTCCTCTTGAAACTGTCTAAACATTTCCTTCGTATAGACTTGAGCCGCATGAGCCTCCAAAGGTGAAAAGACTACTATGGCTCTTTCTTTGTAAACTGTAGCCGCGTCGGCTTCTCTCTCAAGGAAAAATTGCCTGTCAAGAGCTTTCTGCATCTCTAGTACGAACTCTTGTATACTAGAAGAATGGCCTACGTACCCATCAAAGAATGCATTCATACCTTCGCTTCTCGAGGTCGTAGTCATTCCGGCTGCAAAAAACTGCTTGGTGTAGGCACCGACCCACTGTGTCTTGATCTCATACAACGATTGTAACCATTCATGATTGTGCAAATAGTAGTCATCCATTAACTTGGCCCACCTCTCCTCGAACACGTCTACCGTCAATGATTTCTTCACACATGTATTAAAGTCAGTCTTGAATGTCGGATGGTTTGCATATACATTGTGAAGCCGTTCGGGATACTTGTTGCTTATGTGCCATGTGCACAGGCCATGGTGAGTATCTGGAAGGACCTTAGCGATTGCATTTTTCATTGCCAGATCTTGGTCGGTGATGATGGTCTTTGGAGGAACATGATACATTGCTTTAAGCCACGTTTCAAATAACCACGTAAATGACTCCTCCGTCTCATCCCTAAGCAGGGCAAAGCCAAACAAGATTGACTGATAGTGGTGGTTCACCCCGGTGAACGGAGCAAAAGGCATAGAGTACTTATTTGTGCGGTATGTGGTGTCAAACGTCACAACATCCCCAAAATTTTGGTAAGCAGCTCTAGAACGGGCATCCGCCCAAAATATAGTACTAATGCGGTTCTCATCATCCAGTTGGAGACTATAGAAAAAGCCAGAATTCTCACTCTGAAGGTGCCTAAAGATATCAAGTGTAGCTTGAGAATCACTCTTACCGAAAGACTCTCTCCTCTGAACACGAAGTTCATTTCGAAGGTCTACTTCGTTGAAACTCAACTTGTCAATCCCCCCAGCCTGGCTTGAGAAAACCCCCATCATTCTAGAAGGTGGAATTTTAGCCTCGGCCATTGTAAATATCAGTTGTCTGTGTGCCGCGCTTATTTCTCGGTGTTGATGAATTTGACTAATCTTACTAGGGGTCATCAACTGATGATTATGGCTCAACTCCACTCCCGTCACAACCCAATGGCTTTCATTTCTCCGGTGTACTGCATACACATGGGCCTTGCAGCCGGTACCCGGAAATGTGTCCCGTTTTCTTTGTCTTGTTGGCCCTTCGTCACTGACCTGAACAACCGGGGGTACATACGGTGCTCCTCTATGACACTCAAATAGTCTTCCACAAATTTGATCTGTATTCGCCCGTTTTCTACTCGTCTTAATTCTAATACCGAAACCTATCGTTTTCGAATATGCTCTATAGTATGCTTCAACTTCGTCCAGTGTTTGAAAAACTTGACCCAAGTAAGGTGGATCAGAACCTTCACAAAAAGTATTTCCTCCAGTTGCATCCATATTGATACTGAAATCTAAAAAATAAAAATGTATATCATTCTCAACAAGTCATAGAATTAAATAAAATAAAAATAAAAATTATTTCCTCCAGTTGTGTTACAATGTTCAATCACCAAAATACCCCCGGTGAGCGACAAATTATCGAAATGCCCCCGGGGGTTCATTATCACCCTAACGCCCCAAAACAGCTTCAAAACAACCTTTCAGGTGTTTTACTTACACTTCTGGACTAAAAAGTCCTTTGAAAAACTTAACACCGTAAAATTACCAAAATACCCCTCTCGGGTTGGCAATTTACCAAAATGCCCCTGGCATCAGAAAATCTCAAAAGTGCTTTGAAATGCTATTTTAAGCTTCCCGAATTCATTCTTGATCTAAAAAGTATTTTACGGACTTTTCGCCAAAAAATCCCGAATCGGTGTCCGGATCGAGCGCGTAAAAGCCCGTTCGGCCAAAAAATTAGCCAACGACTTTGGAATGGCCCGAATTCCTGGGGAATGGAACTCCCCAACATCCTAGGGTTCTCATAAAAGTTTCGCGCTAAATCGCTCTAGCTTGATATTTTAAATTACACTGCAAAATTACAAGGTTCCCCGTATCAGTTAACCCCTTTCTAGTCTTTGGAAAAATCTGAAATTTTCCCTGATATAGATCTTTT
>JAVXUP010000087.1:600000-852462 GCA_033070095.1 Escallonia herrerae
TCAAGGATTAGAGAATCTAGATATACTTTTGGGAAAATAAAGATGTATTTTTGAAAAAAGTGGTATTGGATATGATCCCTCAAAGAAGCAAAATGATTATAAAAATTTCTTTAATAAAAAATTAGTCTTCTGCTCACCTTTCACATTATGTACAATGTGTAATAAGAAGGGTCATTTAATAAAAGAATTGTCCTCTTAAAGTAGTTAAAAATCAACCTTCGCTTTCAGTTAATAAAAATTAAGCAAGTCTGGTTGTCAAAATTTTGTTTACCTAATCTTTCAAGACCCAAGAAAGTGTGGGTACCTAAAGGTTCGAAACCAGAATCTATTATAGGTATGCATGAAAGCACATGTGGATTCAAACAAATGGATCCTCGACAGTGGATGTTCAAGCCATATGATAGGTGATCGTTCACTATTCTCTCTTATCACTCCGAAGGATAGCGGTCTAGTTACCTTCGAAGACAACTCAAATGGGAAAATCATCGGTAAAGGTAAAATTGGTGATGGTCCAATATTCATTGATAATGTGTCTTTAGTTGATGGTTTAAAATTTAATTTGATAAATATCCGTCAACTAATCAACAGTGGACACAAAGTTCAATTTGAAAGTGACCACTGCCTGATCTGTCATGCCTCAGATGGAGGTACTTTGGTTGGTAAGCGAGATGGTAACATTTACACTTATCTTTTGATACAGTACTCTTTTCGAGAGGTGTGCCTTTCTGTTCAACAAAATGATATTTGGTTGTGGCGTCGTAAATTAGGTTGTGTATATGGATCTACTCAAGAAACTACTCTCGAAAGAGCTTGTCAGAAGCTTACCAAAGTTAAAGTTTGTCAATTATAAGGTTTGTGATGCCTGCCAATACGGCAAACAGTCAAAAACCTCTTTTCAAGCCAACAATGTTGTTTCTACCTCTCGTCCTTTTCAACTTCCTCATTAGATCTTTTTGGCCCCACAAGAAATGCTAGCCTAGGTGGAAAATTTTATGCTTTCGTCATTGTTGACGATTTTTCAAGATACACCTGGATTCTTTTTCAAACTTATAAGGATGAAGTTTTTGAAAAATTCTTTAACCTTGTAAAGCTTCTACAAAATGAAAAGGAGTTGAAACTTGTGAAAATCCGAAGTGATCATGGCGGTGAATTTGAAAAGATTTTATACCTTTTTGCGATCAAAATGACATTGCTCATGAATTTTCTACTCCTCGAACTCCCCAACAAATGGGGTTGTCGAGGGAAAGAACAGAACTCTTCAAGAGATGGCCAGAACAATGCTTCGTGAAAACTTCTTACCAAAATATTTTTGGGCTGAAGCCGTCAGCACTTCTTGTTATGTATTGAACAGGGTTCTTATCAGACTGATTCTTGATAAAACTCTTTACAAACTTTTCTCAAATAGAAAACCAAAAATTGATTACTTCAAGGTTTTCGGTTGTAAATGTCTTATTTTGAACAATCGTGAGAATTTGGGTAAGTTTGTTGCAAAATTTGATGAGTGTATATTTCTTGGTTATTTATTAAAAAGTAGAGCATATAGAATTTATAATCGTATGACTCTTATAGTTGTGCATGTTGTATTTGAAGAATCTAACATTGAAAATCCAAGTAAGCATGCACGTGATGATAGTGAGGAACTATCCTTCGACTTAAACAACAAATTAGATATTTCCTCAAATGACAAAGAGTGTTCAATGTCATCTCACAAAGATAATACCGAGACTCAACCGCTTCCCAAGAGCTGGAGATATTCTCTAGTCACTCGATGGAGCAAGTAATTGGTAATGTTGAGCGTGGAGTAACGACACGATCTTCAGTAAATCTCTTTTGCACTGATATTGCTTTTCTTTCTCAAATAGAGCCTATAATATTTCTGAGGTTCTAAAAGATGATGGATGGATTCCTGTCATGCAAGAAGAATTGAATTAATTTGAAAGAAGCGATGTTTGGTTACTAGTTCCGCCTCCTGTTCAACAAAAGGCCATTGGCACCAAATCAAGTTGAAGGGGTTGATTTCAATGAAACTTTTGTCCCTGTTGCTTGACTTGAAACTATCCGGATGCTCTTGGCATTTTCATGTCAAACAAGCTCCTTGAGCTTAGTATGATCGTCTTAGCAGGTTTCTTATTGATCATGGATTCTCTTGTGGCAAAGTCGATATCACTCTTTTTACAAAATCTCGAAATTCACATATTCTTATAGTTCAAATTTACGTTGATGATATTATTTTTGGAACTACTAACGATGATATGTGCCAAGAATTTGCTGAGAGTGTGCGTAGGGAATTCGAGATCAGCATGATGCGAGAAATTACCTTTTTCCTTGGACTCCAAATCAAGCAATCAAAAGAAGGAATTTTATTAATCAATCCAAGTACACGTGGGAGCTTTTGAAAATGTTTGGTATGGAATGCTAAGCCAAGAGGTACCCTTATCTTTCCTAGTATTATTTTTGTCAAAGATAAAAATGGAAAAGATGATGATCACAAACTTTACCGTGATATAATTGGTAGTTTACTTTATCTTACTGCCTCTAGACCTGACATAATGTTTAGTGTGTGTATTTGTGCTTGTTTTCAAGTTTGTCCCAAAGAATCTCATCTTATTGCCATTAAACGTATCTTTAAATATCTATCTGGGACGCTAGATTTAGGATTTTGGTATCCGAAAAATTCTTCTTTCGATCTTGTTGGTTTTTCTGATTCCAATTACGCCAAATGTCTTGTTGATCGGAAAAGCACCAGTTGTACTTGCCAATTTCTCGGTGAATCGCTTGTATCCTGACACAGTAAGAAATAGACATCTATTTCGCTTTCCACACGGGATTTTGGTGTTTTCTTAGATAATATTCCCATCATGTGCGATAGTGGTAGCACTATTAATATCAGTAAAAATCCTGTTCAACACTCTCATACAAAGCACATTGGTATTCGTCACCACTTTCTTCGAGACAATGTTCAGAAAGGATTAATTGAACTCAAGAAAGTAGGATCGAAAGATCAGCTTTGTAGATATTTTTACAAAGCCTTTAGCTGAATCCATCTTTTGCTCTCTTCGTCGTCGTTTAGGAATGTGTGATCTAAGCTGATTGTTGTACTATCATATTTTTTTTTCTTTTTGGTCAAAGGAAAATTTTTCCTTTGAATGAAAAGTCTTTCATTCGAATGGAAAGTTTTCTTTCGAATGAAAAATTTTCAATCGAATGAAACAGTTTCATTTGAACAAAAAGTTTTCATTCGAATGAAACTGTGTCTTCTTTCTCAGTTGAAGCTTATGTCCGATTCGGTCGGATGAAAACTCGATTTTCATTCGAGTGAAAACCATTTCTATTCGAATGACAACCATTTTCATTCAAATGAAATCCTTCGTCTATATAAACCTTTCTCTTTCACTATTTACTTTTCACCACTAATTGTCAATTTTTTTACCCATAACTTTTGCCTTCTTTTAACGTCTTCTACTATGGATCCATCCACCCATCGTTCTCGCAGTCGCCGTTGCCTTGTGTTGCAAACAACGTCCGAGTTTGACAGTTCGCCAAAAGTTCTTCCTACTCCCTCATGTCGTAGCACACGGGCTGCTTCTCAGGCTGCTGCTGCTTGCTCATCTGCTCCTGCCAACCAACCATCCAACGCTCCCCCACCTACTCTAAGTACTGCTGGTTGCTGCTCCCCCTCCCTCTGCTCCTTCTTCCTCTTTTGTTCCTCAACCTCCCTGTCCTCCACCCACTTGTCCATGCATTTCTTCCACAGACATTCTCCACGTACCTTATTTTTTTAAAACCGCAGAAGACCAAATCAATTTTTTTACGAACTTCGTCCATTAAGAGGTAGTGCCCGGTCGCACTAGTGACCTCAATCTTATGAATCAACTTGGTGTCACTCCATTCTTTGAACGAATGGTGTGTATATCTCTCTTATCTCCTCCCTTTGTCTATTATCCCCACTTGATCTGCATGTTTTACTCTAACATGACTTTTAACTCTACAGTCTCTTTATTTTTAGTGACCTACGTAAATGGGGTCACTATTCGCCTTGATGACACTGCATTAGCACACATCCTCAGTTTCACAAACCAATCTTCCCTTGTCGTTGCTCCCAGCAACACTTGATGCACTCATGGCCTTTTCACCCCTATCCAACAAACTCAAACTATACTCAACAATCCTTCCATTACTCAAGCCCGTAAACCTAACCTTAGTGAACTATCCCCCTTATACTATATTATTCATCTTATCCTTTCGTATGATCTTTCAGTGCAATCCAGTTCTTTTGCTCCCTTCACCTACCCTGATATTATTATACTCCCACTTTATTCGGGGCTCTCCTTTAAACATTGCGGGCATAACTTTACATGTCTTGGCTGCCAGTAAAAATAAATCTTTTGCTCATCTTCCTTTTGTCTTCTTTCACTAAAATTTTTGAATCATTCAACGTTCCTCTTCCGACCGCTGTCTCGGAATGTGTCTCTCTTCCGAGCATGCACATGCTTCAAGAGACTTCCCTTCATCATGCGGGTTTTACCATTCGCACTGATCCTGTTACTAATATCCGTTCTCTTGAGCACGTAGCGTCTTCTGAGTCGACTCACGCACCTGAGTCCACTCCTGCTTCTGTCCCCTTCTTCATCCATCTCCGCCAACTAACCTTTCTTCTTTTGTACCACCACTGACCCTTCTTCTTCCGCACATCATCAACCCACTGACCCTTCTTCTTCTGCACCCGCTCTGCCCACACCACCTCACCCTTCTGACCCTCTTTTTAGTCCCCACACCGATTTTTCAAACTTAAATTTTAACGATCTATTATCTTCTGACACCTCCGACCTCTCTGAACAGCTTTTTTGTCTCTCCAACGCTGTTCAGCTCATTCTAGAATCCCAAACTACCTTCGTCGCTTCTGTCACCGCCAATCAAATAGCTCTTCTTGACCATCTCACTTCCCTTCGGCAGTCCTTGGCCCAACTTATCTCAAATCAGATTAACTTTCACACACTCCTCAATGAACTCATTTCCAACATATCTTCACTTCCTCTTAACCTTACTCTCGTCTTGGATCGATTGAATCACCTGCAGCAAGATTTCCAACGCCAGCATGATGCCGTGCTTCACCATCATTGTCGCTAAGCTTATCTTTCTACCAGCATTTTGACTGAGCAGAACCGCTATTTGGCGCATCAGATTTTTGATCAGGCACATGGATTTTACGTCACTTGTCCAGATGTCTTTCCATCTCGTCATGAAGGAACCGAAGGCGAAGAGTGGTTTTTCAATCCCCACCTTCCATACAATCCTCTGATGCCGCGATCGCCTCGTGTGGTGGAAATAGTCGAGATTCCTACTTCTGATCTCCCTCCAGCTACAAATTGTTCTTTGTCTGCTCAGGGTGCCCGTCGTAGACGTTAGCCATTTTTTTATAGTTGTTTTTCCCTCTTTTTCATTTGACAAAGGGGGAGAAATCTCATTGTTATATTATAGCAGTTCACTTATTGTTTATTTGTTTATGATATGATTATCTGATCTAGGAGGAGTACGTTATATTTTGTTAGATTAATGTTGTCATCATAAAAAAGAGGGAGATTGTTGATTTGACTGATTTTGATGATTCCAAGATCTTTGTTTCTAACATTAATCTAACAATGTTATTAAAGAATAATTTCAAGATCAATCATAATCAAACATAAACATGGAATATTTCTTGACCAAAGACTGCACTTGGACTTGGACGTGGACTTGGACGAAGATTTGGATCTGGACTAAGTATATTTTATCTTTGTTGTAATTAATCTTTGTAATTAAGTCTTTCTTAAAGATCTCCAAAAAATCAAGTAAAGAACAAACCAAGAGTTTTCAGTCGTAGGAAAATGATTTGTCGTTCGAATTGATCCTTCAGTCTCTTTCATTCTAGTTTTCAAAAAAATTTCGATTGAAGTCAAACTTTTCAGTCAAAGCCAAAATTTTCGATTGAAGCCAAACTTTTTGGTCAAATGAAAAGTAGTTTTCATTCGTCTCAAACTTTCAGTAGCTTCAAACCTTCTCGACTCTATCATTTCATTCTTTAGAGAAGTTTTCATTCGAATGAGTTTGATCTTTCATTCGAATCAATCTTTGTGTCATCCTTTTTTAACAGTCATTTTCTCTTCTAGTATAAAAAGGGACTTTAAGATCATTTATTATTAACTTCTTGAATCTCTGAAAAATGTCTCTCACTTCTCAAAAGACTCTTTCATCTTATTTCACACTTTCATATATTCTTCCTTGAGTGAGTTCATACTTTGAAGAATTGAGTAGCAAGCTTCTTGATTTAGTTCTTGAAAGATTACAGATCTTCCCACTTAAGAAAGTTTAGCCGTGTTGTATTCATTGTAATATCTACTCATAAAGGAGTGTGTGTCGTATCTCAATTGTAAATTTTCTTTTCACTTGTAATCGTTGGAAACCTTGAAGGGTTTCGAAATCTGTAATGTGGTTTAAGCTAGCATCTGAAGCTAGCTGCTTAGTAAAAGCCTCGAGTAGGTCTCCCTTGTGTGGAGTGCTCGGGGACTGGACGTAGGCTAGTGGGGCTAAACCAGTATAAATGTCTATGTTGATTTATATTTTTTGTTTTTCTGGACTGAACGTAGGCTGGTGGGGCCAAACCAATATAAATTTCTATGTTGATTTATATTTATTGTTTTTGTATTACTTTGTAAGTTTAGTTTTAAATTTCTACTCAAAGTTGTAAACACCTATTCAACCCCCCTAGGTGTGTTTAGGGACCTACAAGTGGTATCAGAGCTGTGTGCTATGTTATTTTCTTTGTGATCTAACAGTCAAGAGCTAAAGATCTTATTATGGAAAAAGGTTCAGCAACTATTAGACCACCTTTGTTGAAAAACGACAATTATAGCTCTACTAAAAAATCGGATGAGGTGAGGCAGGATACTCATGTATGGTACGTCGTAGAGAATGCCCCCATTATTCCCAAGAAGGATGGCCCAAACGGAACCAAGGTTCCCAAGGGAATTCTCGAAATGGACGCTCATGAAGCACATCTCTTCTCCATGGACGACAGAGCAAAGAACATTATCAGCTGTGGCCTTGACATGAATGAGTATAATCGAGTCATAGCATGTGAAACGGCTAAAGAAATGTGGAGACTGCTGGAGGTTACTCACTAAGGTACCAATCAGGTAAACGAGACTAAGATTAACATGTTAGTCCAGCAATATGAGGCCTTCACGATGAAGGAACACGAGTCCATAAATAAGATGTATTCCGACAGCCCCTCGCGGCCGCAACAGCCCCTTGCCCTGTCGCCCTTCTTACAACATCTCAAGCCGACACCTCACTCTCCGCTAGCAGTACCCCTCCCCCCGTCAAAAACACTGACACCCTTTTTCCTTCCTCCTTTTTTTCTCCCCCCGTCGGCGCCCCCTCCCCCCTTCCTTCCTCTTATAGCAACTGCAACAAAGTCGCGCCGCCGCCTACCAAACCCATTACAATCTTCTCTCCCTTTTTTAATTGTTCTGACCAAAATGCCCTCCTTGTTCAAGTTAAATTACTTCTCCGGTAAGGCTAATCTATTGGCCGGAAAATGGATGAAAGGTGTTGGGAGCCACACTTGGGTGACAAATAGTTAAAAATAACTTTGTGGTACTGTAACGCCCCCGGAAATTCGGAGCTCCGCCGCCCCGAACTCCCGGGTTGTTAACCTACCGGATAACATCAAACCTGTTCACTAACACATATTCCAAATCATCTAACTCAGCATCAACTCAGATTTCTCAAAATACTGGATCATACTTGTTTAGCTTAAACTATTATAGCTTAGGTTCTTCGCAATTCAAATTTCTTAAGAACAATTTATCAGTACCGACCCGCGTAGGGGTCTTACTATACAGTGGTGATGGGCTCACCGGAACCTCACGCAGACTCTAACCCATTCCCGAATCTGCTACAGCTTATCGTCACCTGCATAAGGGAATCAAACGAAGGGTGAGCTTTTGAGAGCTCAGTAAGGTCGCACAAGGACTACCAACAGGATTACAAAATGATTCCAAGAATCCAACTGACAAAGATTTTCAGAATACTTCAAACGGTCAAAAATACTCAATGATTCTCAAAATGATCAAAATTCACAGAAACAGATACCAAAATAAACAATAATACCCATGATGGATTGCATAACGATTAATAAAAGATCATCTTCAAAATACAATAGAGTTTTCTTGCGATATATTAAACGTACACAGATCATCTGTAAATAGCTCTTTTCAAAATACACTAAATTTCTCAAGGGATTTCAACCCAAGTACAAATTATTTCAGAGAATACTTTCCAGTTTTTACCGTAGCAGTCACGGCAATAAACAGAACAGAGAAAATCAAAAATCAATGTTGACCATGGGCGATTGCAATGCCATTCCGGCACGCTAACAGAATGTACACATGCATGATGTACTAGAATAATTACTAGTCCATTTAGGTACTAGCCTGCATTCCATGCAGGATTCAGACCAGCCTTATAACGCCCACCTCAGAACATAACAGATAACCCAGGTCAACACAAAAAATTAACAATATCAGTGAGCTTTAATATAAGCTCAATCACCGAAATCAATTCGAATTCCAATAACAATAATCATACTGACATAAGTCAGCATTCAGAATTTTCAGAAGAAACCAAAATTTCCAGAAGAAAAATCATAGATAAACAAAATGATTACGAATAGATATCAGATTTGGACATAACAATTCAGAAGAATGGATACAGACAATGATCAACTTTGCTCAGCATGCAATACATGCGAACATCACAAGAATTCCAAATAATTGAGTTATGTTTAATATTAGGGTTTTCTAGGTAATAACATGCTGATAGCCATACAGAATTCAGAGTTCGGCATTAGCCATAGATAAATCAAATGAGTACTTACGAGTAGGAGTTATCAAAATAAGGGTTCGGACGAAAGTCCTTACCCAAGGTTCAGATAGAATCCCTTACCTGGATCCGCAGCTAAATTATCCTAACCCGAAGTCTTTAACTTTAACCTAAACGGAATAATCAAACCACTAGAATACAGCCTACAGAAGAAAAGTACAACTTAATACGAACTCACACATGCTCCCAAAATGAACCTCCCCTCACCGAGTATGTAAAATTACTAAAACGCCCCTAGGGTGTAAAATTATCAAAATGCCCCTCTCGGACTTAAATTACCAAAATGGTCTTCCCATAAGTAGAATCGCTGAAATAAGCTTCTCATATGTAAATTTATGCAAAAATACCTTTCTTAGGTCAAATTACCAAAATACCCCTTCGGGGTGGCAAATTACCAAAACACCCCTTCGGGGTGGCAAATTACCAAAACACCCCCCGTACACTTTAATTCTCAAAATGACTTTGTCATAAGAAAAGTCACTAAAATAATCTTACTGTATGTAAATTTACTTCAAAATATCTCTTATAGGTAAAATTACCAAAATACCCCTTCGGGCGGTAAATTACCAAAACACCCCTGGGGGTTTCCGGCACCGAAAAAATCTCAAAATATCTTAAACTGCTATTTTAAGCATCCCGATGTTATTTCTGGCCTAAAAAGTATTTTAGAAATTTTTCGCCCGAAAATTCCGAACTGGTGTCCGGACCGAGCGCTAAAAGGTCAGTTTCGCGAAAAATACCTATCGGCCTTAGAATGATCCGAAATTTTATAATATGAAACATATCAGTATAATAAGGTTTTCATAAAATTTTCAGATTAAAAATGTTAGGTTTGCTATGCTAAATAATTTGATATAGTTCTTTAATCGGTACCCCAATTTAGCGCTCTTCGCGAACACCAAAACTTTCTGAAAAATTCCAGAGCGTAGGTCTCGTAATAATATTGGGGGTTACATTTTTGGACTTTGTCTAATTTTTCTCCTAAGTATTTATGAAAATTCGTGAGAAAAACTGATTAATTGATTTTTTTACCTTTAGTGGCAATTACCATTACTGTTCAAATCAAGACACCTACTATATCACCTTCAAACACACACATTTCGTCTTCAACCTCCAGCCGAAGCACACCTGGGCACATTCCTCCTTCAATCACCCCTAAATTCCTCACTTTTATGCAATTTAACCACTAAATTTCATTACAAACTATACATTAATGCCCTAAACCCTTTCAATTTACACAATTACACCAATTGAATTCAAACCCATTAATCAAATTGAAGAACACACAATAAAACATGCCGAAACACACACCCACGCACACTGAACTCCCATCAATTACGAAACCCTAATTAATTTTGTTTTTCTTTATTATTTTAGGTCTCATGTCCACGATTCCAACAAGGTTTCACCCCAATTCTTCATCCGAAAACACTCAAGCACATGAACCACACCATGGCTGCCCAGCCATGTTCATGGCACTCCCGCACCTTGCACCAAGCTCAAACACACTCACAAAAATTGAATTTGCATATTAGGAAGGAAGGGGAAGATTAACCTTGAACTTCTCTTCAATCTCTCTCTTTCTCTTTCTCGAATTTGCTGCCCAAAATTTCCGATTTTCCCTCTGTTTCCTTCTTTCTCTGTTTTGTTCTTCTTCTTTCCCGAAAGGGAAAGTTTCCTCTTTTGGTTTTTTGTTTGTTTGTTTTTTTTTTCTTTTTGTTTTCTTTCTTCACTTAAAGATTTTATCCTAATTTATTATTTTATAATTTATTTCATTAGTCATGAAATAACCAAGGAGAAGGTGGCACCATCTGGTAACCAATTTTCAAAATTTGCAAAATAGCCCCTCTAATTTTCAAAAATTACAAAAATACCCCTAAAATTTCAAAAATTATATTTTTGTCCCAAAATTCTTTTAAGCTTCCACAAATTTCTAATACCCGAGTATTGCTCAAAATTATCGCCCGTTTATTTTTTGAAGCCCAAATGATTATTTTAATTAGTTCCCGAAGTTCGGGATATTACAGGTACAAAGCGCTACTGCATGAAAATTTGGGGGTGCCGAATGCAATTGACCCTTCTGAATATCAAGGCACTCAATATTTTGGGGGTGCCGAATGCATGTTTAGGTAATGTTTTTGTTTGCCTTTTTCTTTTCCACTTTATGTTTGTTCATGGTCTGGGAGGAAGCAAAACAGTCAGTCACCTCAAGTCCAATTTCTGCAACGATTATACATGAAATTAACTTCTACCACTACAAGAAAACAGGGTTTTTACGACGGGGAAATCCGTCGCTAAAAGCCCAAAATCCGTCGCTAAAAGAATTAGCGACGGATTCACCGTTGCTAAAAATCCCTCGTATAAAAGCCCGTCACTAATAGTTTAGCGACGGAATGTTTTAAATCCGTCGCTAAATATGTCATTTTTTCGACGGATTTATTTTTAATTAGCGACAGATATTCCGTCGCAAATTATATTGTTTAGCGACGGATTTATATTTTGGAGACGGAATATTCCGTCGCTAAAAAATATAATTCGCGACGGAATATTCCGTCTCTAAATAATTATTCCGTCGCCAAAAGTCAATTTTTTTTTATTTTTCAATTACCCAGACCTGTAATACAATTTTCAAATCTCAACAACAACGCGCAATAATCAATACAGAAAGAAATATATATAATCAATTATAAAAAAAATTTATAATAAAAAAAATTCATATATGTACAAGCCGGGAACCGGATATAGCCGGTTAGGAGAGGGGAGAAGAGTACAAGCCGGGCACGGGGGGGGGGGGAAGCTAGGAACGGGCACGGGAAGGGGCTCATCAGGGGTTCCTGAGTCCCGGATCTGGATCCTGCTGATCCGGGGCCGGGGCGGCCTGTCCAACAGTGCCCTGCTCCCTGATCATCCGGCACACCACTGTAGCAATGCGCTGGATCTCCTCGTCGTCCAACTGAGGCCGAGGAGCCGGTGTCTGTGGAGGGCAGCAGGGGGTGAGGACGCTCCTATCATGGCACGAGCAGTCGTGCTAGGCAGGCCGCGTATGCGGCCTTTCGGCCGATTCACGACCTCCGGCGTATCCAGCCATCGCTTCAACCCCCCAGTACTCGCAGCCGTACTAGTGGACGCTGATGGCTGTCTGGACTGCTGCTCGGACCCCCTTAGCTGTTCATACGAGGCCTGCAAAAATAGTGGTTTAACGATATGTTAGGGCATTAATTAACGAAACAGACATTGAGGATAGAAAGAAAAAACATTAACTTAAATAAATTGACTCACATCGATCCGCCGGGCAATATCTGAAATATAGTCGCCCGCCCGGTGCGTCTCGTCCTTGTCCTTCTTCCGCACGTGCGTCTGATTATACGTCAGAGCTACGACCTCATCGTCCTCCAGATCCGGGTGCTCGACCGCGTTCTTGTGTCGGACGATGTCGTGTGGCACCGACCCCCCCGTGTGCGTCGGATCTTTGTTCTGTCTGTTCTCAGTCCCGCTCTTACTCTTGGCGTCCCAACCTGGATCCGCAGCCCACCGATCTATCATCTCCCCCCATACACGGTGAGATATCCAATGTGGGGGATATCTCGCCATGTCCGTCATCGGGGCACCCGCGGGCAGCGCCTTCTTTGCCCGGTCCCGTGCATCGTGGAGCCATCGGCGGTAATTCTTGCCGATGTAGGCAAAGAAAGCCTGCTGCCCCAGTACCTGCTGCTGAGGCGTGTCAAACGTGAACCCCTCCTGTAAGGCATTCAATAACACAAATTAACAACATAAAACAAACTGTAATTTAACATTTACTAACGCTGAAAAAAATACTTCACCGTACCAGCCACTCCTCCCATAGGGCCTCCCTCGCAGCGGCATCCCAGTCCTTCCAGTACAGGCGTGGCTCGAAGAATCGGCCCTTCACAAGAACGCCGATCTTCGTCCTCGCCATATTCTCCAGGATCCTGCCAAAGAAGTAATTAAATTAATTAATACAGTTCAAATATAAATTAACACCCCAAAATTTTGTAATAAGGCATGAGGTGATATTTTTAGTACTTACAGGCCCTCCTGCGTGAGCGTAACTCTCTGTTTACGCTGGGGGTCGATGCGTACCCCGCGTGTCGGACCACGGCCTCGTCGAGATCCTACAAAACACAGACATTAATACAGTTCAAATATAAGGCTAGCGAAAATGTACGAAACACCGTTATCAACTATACCTGAGGTAGAACCCACAGAAGATGGAGAATGCACGCGCGTGTGGGATGAATCTGCGTCGGGCTGGGGCGACGGCTCGAGCTGGGGCTGGGGCGACGGCGATGGCTGGGGCTGGGGCGACGGTGACGGCAATGACGAGGTGGGACTAACCGGGGAGGAAGCAGCTCGGGGTCCAGCCCGGCCACGAATAGCCCGTATCCTATCCATATCTGACTTCATATAGATTATATACAAAGACATTAACACGTGAAAAACAATAATTTAGGCATAAATCATCATCGTCACTATATATATATATATATATATATATATATATATATATATATATATATATATATATATGAACGGATGTGCAAAAACACATCAATAAACCCCAAGTTCTAAAATGTTACTACATTTTTTCCGTGATGTTACAACATTACAAGTCAATCATTTTCAGTTTGCGAATCATCTTAATCACTTTCCTCATCGCCCTCTTCTTCGTGGGACTCGTCGTCCTCTTCATCTTCTAATTCATCCTCTTCATCAGTAGACTCGGTCACATCATCTCCAACACTTTCAACATCTAAAAATACTTCATCATCTACGACTTCTTCTCCCACAAGAAGTGTTGTTGGAAGAGGAAGATCGTCTTCCTCGTTGTTGACCTCAACAAGAAACAAGACACGTGGTTGGTCGGCTTGAAAGGAGTCTAGCTCACTGTCATATGTCACGGGCAATTTCTTGGACTTGATAGTTGTATACCAATGAGATTTGGGATTGGCGACGTCCTCCGCGTAAAAGACTTGTACAGCTTGACTAGCAAACACAAAGGGCTCGTCTGATGCAAGTCTTGACTTGACATTGACATCTACAATCCCTTGAGAGCTAACTCGGATTCCTCTACTGCATGTGACATCGAACCACGTACACTTGAACATTACTAGGCGGTTTTGGGAACCCAGATATGTTAGCTCAACAATCTCATCTAGCTCTCTGTAAAAATCCATGCAATTCTCGGCATAACAGTCGCCGTTGACCAAGACTCCACTGTTTTGGGTTTGTTTTGTTCGGTCATCATCTTTTACGTTAAACCTAAACCCGTTGATGATATAGCCTCCGTAACAGGATGTTTGTTTGTTAGGGCCTTCGGCTAGTAATTTCAAGCATGAGGCCACTGGTCTATCCATTGACTGAACCTATTGTAGATGACGGTAAAAATTAAGGATAAATCAGTCCTAATTAGGGCTAATTGGGCTTAATTGGGTTATGTTAGGGCTAATTAATGTTATTGAGGGATAGTTTCAGATAATTATAGCTGACTAGGGTTGATTAGGACTAATTAGAGTTATGTAGTCCTAATTAGGGTTTAATTTTGCCGAGTAGTGCTGATTAGTCCTAATTAGGGCTAATTAGGCTTTAATTGGGTTATGTTAGGACTAATTAATGTTAATGAGGGCTAGTTTCGGATAATTATCGCTAATTAGGGTTATGTAGTCCTAATTAGGGTTTTGATGGTGCCGAGTAGTGTTGATTAGTCCTAACTAGGGCTAATTAGGCGTAATTGGGTTATGTTAGTGCAAATTATGACTAATTAGGCTAACTACAATCAATATGCGCGGGTTTTGGGTTCATTTGGGCTAATTTGAGGTAATTACAGCTCATTTGAATTTCATCAGGTTCTTAGGGTTAATTAAAACTAATTAGGCTCGTTAGAGTTAATTAGGGTTAATTGATTTACTAAAATATTGTTAATCATGACTAATTAGGGCTAATTATAGCCAGCGCTGGAGCCACGATTAGATTCCCGGGGGTGCATGCTAAAAATGTCGCATTAACCTAACTAACCTAAATTTAATGCACATTCAACAACCTCAATTCCGACACCTCATATAGGGTGTCGATATGGTGTCCGATACGTGTCTGACACCTCCGGACACGTGTCCGACACATACCGACGCGTGTCCGACGCCTCTGGACACGTGTCCGACGCCCACCGACACGCACCTCCAGACACATCGGCATACGTTAATTTGTTTTTTAAATGCTGGACACCGTCGATCAAACGTGGTGTCCGTGTCTGCGCTAACTAACATGTATCTCAATCCAATTGGGTCTCATCCTCCGTCAACAACCTCAATTCCGACACCTCATATAGGGTGTCGATATGGTGTCCGATACGTGTCTGACACCTTCGGACACGTGTTCGACACATACCGACACGTGTCTGACACCTTCGGACACGTGTTCGACACATACCGACACGTGTCTGACGCCTCCGGACACGTGTCCGACGCCTCCGGACACGTGTCCGACGCCTCCGGACACGCACCTCCAGACACATCGGCATACGTTAATTTGTTTTTTAAATGTCGGATACCGTCGATCAGACGTGGTGTCCGTGTCTCCGCTAACTAACAGGTATCTCAATCCAATTGGGTCCCATCCTCCGTCAACAATCTCAATTCTCATATGCTCAATGCAATAAATTAACAAAAATCACACATTCAATCCAATTGGGTCCCATCCTCCGTCAATAATCTCAATATCTCAAATGCTCAATGCACAATTAACAATCTAAAATCATCTTTAACTTTTCACAGCAATTTACATGTATAAGAGGAAGACAAAAGGTATAGCGTAGAGCAAATAGAGAGGAAGACAAGAACTTTACCTCACGAGAAATACTGCCGGAGGTGAGAAACCGTCGTCTCCGGTGGTCCCGGTGGTCGACGCTGCTCTCTCTATCTCTCTCTCAGTCTCTCTCCTCTTCACAGATCTGCCGGAGGTGAGGGCCCGTGGTCGCCGGAGTTGCAGGTGGTCGCCGTCGTCGAGGGAGGTCACCGCCGGGGTCGAGGAAAGTCACCGCCGGGGTCGAGGAAAGTCACCGCCGGTGTCGAGGGAGGTCGCCGCCGGGGTAGTCTCTCTCCTCTTCATAGATCTGCCGGAGGTGAGGGCCCGTGGTCGCCGGAGGTGCAGGTGGTCGCCGTTGTCGAGGGAGGTCACCGCCGGGGTCGAGGGAAGTCACCGCCGGTGTAGAGGGAGGTCGCCGCCAGGGTAGAGGGAAGTTGGGTTTTGGGATTTTCGAAGAGAGAAGCAGATCTGTGGATTTAATAGACTTTTAGCGACGGATTTATTCCGTCGCTAAAAGTCCGTCGGTGAAGACATATTTGTACCGACGGAGTTTTTTGCGACGGAATAAATCCGTCGCTTAAATAATATTTCACGGCGGAGTGTTACCGACGGAGGTTTCCGTCGGTAAAACGCCTTTTCACCGACGGAGTTTTTTGCGACGGAATAAATCCGTCGCTTAAATAATATTTTACGATGGAGTTTTACTGACAGAGGTTTCCGTCGGTAAAACTCATTTTAGCGACGGAATCTATGCCGTCGCTAAAACTCCGTCGCAAAAGACACCTTTTGTTGTAGTGTACAATCAAGCTTTATTAACTAAACTGGATCTTGCATTCACGCACCCTACGATGGCCGGAAATGGCAGCGAACTCAGAATGATGTTGTATAACACAATCCTATTACTTAATCGAAGGAGAGGAGAAGAAAGCAAAGGATATAGGGAATAACACAAGATGAATATGAGTTTGAACATAAAATGTGCCACCAGTGGGTAACCAAACTAACCCTGTGTGGTCACCTTGACTAGCTCTAACATGCACAAGAAAAGTAAAACAAAGAAAGTAAGAAATGAATATTATGACCATATTTATTCTGGAAACTTTTATAGATCGAAGTTTAATTTTTCGTATTATATATATATATATATATATATATATGAAGGAATTCTATTTTCTGTCAAAGAAGTTATGGAACCTGGACATCTATTTTATGACCCTTGTTGCTGTTTTGTTACAGCGATTGTTGCTTTTAGCCAAAAACTCAAAGTGTGTTTGGAATTATAGAATTGATAAGATTTCATTTCAAGTTCTCAAATTTTATTGTTTGGAACATTAAGAAAAAGGAATTGGAATTGGATTTCATGGGATTTGACTGGATTTGTTTCTATAGTGTGAAATTCAATGAAAAATGGTCGGATTTCATGAGATTTCAATTTACTTGAATTAAAAGTAATTATTTACCTATTTTACCTCTTTTTCAGAATCTCTCCAACAATGAACCCACCACCATCATCTTCATTGCCGCTACTGCCACACCACTTTTACTACCGCCACCGGCATCACTAATGCCACCACCACTACCACTGGCACAAATACTAAAACCACTACTGTCACCACCACCGCCACTGCCACTGCCACCACTATTATCGCCACGACCGTTGTCGTCACCACCACCACTGCCGTTGCCATCACAACCACCGCTAATGCTACCGCCACCACTACAACCACCACCAGCGCCACCACTACTGCAACGGCCAACACTGCCACAATTATCACCGTCGCCGCCACTACTATCGCCACCGTCAGTACTTCACAACTACAACCGTCGCAGCCACTACTGCCACCACCACCACCACACTGCCACTGCCACACCATCGCCACTACATCCCTCACCATCGCCAGAACTGCCACAACTACCACGGTCGTCACCACTACTACCACCACCACCTCCACCACTATTGCCACCACCACCTCCACCACTATTGCCACCATCACCACCGTCACCAGCACCGTTAGTACTGCCACAACTATCACTGTCGCCACCACCACTGCCAACACTACAACCACCCCCACTGTCACTGCCACAGCCATCGCCACCACAGCCACCAATAATGCCATCATCACCACCGTTGCCATCACTACTGCCGCCACCACCACCGCCGTCATCACCACAATTACCACCACCGTCGCCACCACCACTACAGCCACCATCGCTACTGCCGCCACTACTGTTGCCATCACTGCCTCCACCACCACTACTGCCATCGCTGCCAACATCACTATTGCTACCGCCGCCACCACTATTGCCACCACCGCCACCACTACTGCTACCAGCATCATTATTGGCGTCAGTTGACGACCACCAGTTACACCTTGTTGCACCTCAATACCACCACTATCATCATTATCATCACTTGACCACCCCACCACTTCCACCGTCGATGTTGCTACCCTGTGCAGCGCTGCCACCACCACCACCATGTGGTGGCACTAGCACACTTGAAACCACTTACCATAATTTATTTTTTATCGTAAGTTAAGGATATAATTGTCTAAAAATTTATTACCTTTCAATTTCCTCTGTTTTCCAAACACAAAATTAAAATTTCGTGATTTGAATTCCCTTTCGTTCCGAACAAAAAAAAAAGTGAATTAAATTTCAAATTCAATTCCAAATCTGAAATCCAAATCCTAAAAGAATTTGTTTCAAACGGACCGCCAAGGTTTAATCCCTGCCGTTAGGTTGTAAAAATTGATTATAGTCATTTGTTATGTTACAATGCAATTATATTTACTTGAGAAAAAAAAAGTGATAATCTGTTCATCGAAATAAGCAACTAATCTGATGCTGGTGGCAAGCTATTTTTGGAACCCAGCAATAATAACTGAGCATCTTGGCAGCAGACTTCTTGTCTGTTGGGAATGCAAGGCTTATATATTATAATATTGTTGGGTCTAACTTTGTTTTTTTAGAGCAACAGGTTATTTGATGTTGTATCAGAATTCTTGCTATTCAAGGCTTTGGATTTGATACTTCCTGCTTGTATATGGTTCACCTTTATAATAATGCAATTTCTACCCAATTTATCTGTGCATCCTGAATAGTCCACTGTTATTTTAATGTTCCAAATTTGGCTCTTCACGCGGAATCAGCGGCTTGCACACGAGGAAATCGTTAATCATGATAATCACTGTTGGGTTCATCATTACTGATAACATATTGCTGGTCATACTCTGCATTACATCCACATTGGTCAAGATTGTCTTTGATTTTAAAAAACTCGGCAACTAAAAGGGAGTGGGAACACCGGTAAGTGTGAATCACAATGCTAAGTTAATAAAATACCAGAGGTACCAAGATATATATTTTGCTGGGTAGTATTAATTTTGATATGGACAAACCATATTTAACTCAAATGCTTGTATCTTGTGATGACCTGAACTTTGATTCGGCCCAACTTCGCTCGACGATGACGAGCCTGCCAGTTAACCAGACTAGTGTAATTGGCCTGTTAGGAGCTACTCAAAGTCACAAAATTGCAATTTTTACAAACTTATGAAGTACATAGCACACCAGCAAGTAAATTATTGAGTGTTACCCTTTCCTTTCACACTTCACCTCAAATGTTGCACATGGTTTTGACTTCAACTTGTAGCAGACAACGCTTGCTTGCACTAGTGCACCTATCTAACTGACTCTTTTGAGCAAACCATGCTTATTATCTTGCTCTTTATGGGCGCTTAGTTCAATATAAGCAGAAAATGAGGAATTCCAATTTTAGGAAAATTGGAAAAATTGTTGAAAATTTTTCAATAATTGACACTTGGGGTCCAATCTTTAATATGGCTAATAACATTTTAGTAGAAAGTTGCAACATTTAATGGTGACTTTTGGTTTTATGGTAGTTATAAGTTATTAAACCTCTTCAAAGACATCTTTTGATGCACTATAGATAAGTGTCAAGGCTTCCTTAATTGATGTTGAAACTTTTTGTATTCTCTCTCATAAAATAATTTTTGTTTGGTTACTGTCCTGCAAGTAGTACCAATGCTCACTTTTTTTATCTTGGAAACTAGTTGCAGTATAAGACAACAAATACTGTATTAAGGAGAGAGTGCGTAGCGTTCAATTCAGACATTCTCCATCCTTATTTGCGATAATTTTTCCAACAGTCTAGGCATCTCTAACACACGTTCGTTATGTACCATCGGATTTGCGTTGCTTCTTCTCTGAACAAGTTTTTATTAGCTGGAAAAAAAGACCGATGATAGTAGAACAAATTCAGCATTGGTCTTTTTGTTGTGGAAGAGTATTTCAGCTGAAGTGCTTCAGTTGTACCGGTTGCGAAAAAGCACAAGCAAGTGCTTTCTCGCGCCTAATTTTGTTGCTTCCCCTCTGTTTTTGGACTAAACATACATTTATTCTTAGGAAAGTAAAGAACACCACACTCCTCACCGAAGCTGGCCAAGCCGAGACGCTGCCATCAAGCACATCAGCAACATTCTATATCAGGGCATTGACATGGTAGTGAGAATTCAGGGCCTTGACTTATCCCTGGAAGAAGCTGTTAGAATTTAATTCCATTTATCTTAACCCCATAATCAAGATCATTAGCATCTTACAATAACATAAACATAAGAACAATGGAGTTACGAACTCACCGGAATAGAAGGAAGTCAAAGATTACCAAGAGTTTATTCCGATAATAAAAGAACGCCAAGATGCGGAAGCGAACACGTAACATTTGGTATTGATCTTCACTACTCTTCTTTATTCTGGATGATGAAATAGAGTGGTGTATTTTTTTCTTTAGTCTACGAGGCAAAGAGTGGCCAAAACATAATAATACCCTAGCCTCCAAGAAAAGAGATATTTATATAGAGAGAGAGTAGTGGGATCAACCCTAAAGCCTGCCAAATCTCAATCGTCCATCAAAGTTAAGAGATTAGGGTCCATAAGCCTTTTATACATTGGATGCTAAAATTAAATAGGCTCATAATGTTATTTAGCCTAATTTAATTAATTAATATCCAAGTCAAATAAGAAGTCAACATTAGTGTGACCTGTTAGGCCACCTAATTGGATTGGACCGATCAAATCCAACATTCTCCCACTTGGCCAAGGGTTATACTAAGGTTGATGTCATAAGTTTTTGACATAACGAAATTGAACAGAACATCCCGTAAGTTAGGCCAAATTTAACAAAAATACTAAAATGAATCCAAGATAGTATATGTGCCTCTCAACGCCAAAACACCGTTCTTCGGTTACAATCTCAGAACTTTTGCCAAATATGATAGTTAAATAGCTTAATAGACATGAACTGCATCGTTCCATAATAAATAACAATATGAACGAGTTCATGTGATCCTTACATGAGTGTTTGTTTCAGAATACTTCAAATGTGCACTTTCAACGAGAAGTAACAAACCATAATCATAATATCCAGAATTCATAACATAAGGTGATCACGGAAATAAATGTCTTAAATAAAAAAAACCTATCATCTAAGGGAAAGACTATCAACCAAACCCATGCTAGCAACATGTTCTCAAAAGAGAGTGGGTGGTAAGCCATTCGTCATGGGATCTGCCAACATAGTGATCGTACTGATATGCTGAATAGACACTATTTAATTTTGAATTCTTTCCCTCACAACAAGATACTTAATCTCAATAATCTTAAAGGTGTTTACACACCCGGCATAATAAGAATAACCAATAACCTCAAGGTTATCTGACTTCCTATAGGTAAGCATGAAATCCTTGGTACCCTGTAATAGCGCATGACTTTCTTGGCTTCTTTCCAATGACCCATTCCTGGGTTTATTTGGTAACGTCCAAGCATGCCAACAACATACGCTATATCTGGGTGAGTATAGACTTGAGCATACATAAGACTCCCTACTGTTGATGCATAGGGAATACGCTCAATTTTGTCTTACTCCAGTTAGTTCCTAGGACATTATAGCAAACTAAATTTGTCACCCTTAACAACAGGGACAAAAGTGGGAGCACAATTATGCATATTGAACCTTTTCAGAACCTTATCAATATAGGCTCTTTGGGATAATCCCAATATCCCACGAGACCTATCTCGGTGAATCTCAATGCCTATAACATAAGAGGCCTCTCCAAGATGTTTCATATCAAAATTCTTAGACAGAAAGTTTTTGGTCTCATGCAACACATGTATATCACTACTAGCAAGTAAGATATCATCTACATACAAAACTAAAATGATAAACTTACTCTCACTGATCTTTAGGTATATACATTGGTCCACTGCATTTTCTTTAAAGCCAAATTTACTAATCACATCATGGAACTTAAGATACCATTGTCTAGAGGCTTGCTTTAATCCATATATGGATTTCTTCAACAAACTTTTCATATGTTCCCTGCCTTCAACCATAAACCCTTCTGGTTGCGTCATATAGACATTTTCAATCAAGTCACCATTAAGAAATGCAGTCTTTACATCCATTTGATGTAGCTCTAAATCATAATGAGCCACTAAAGCCATGATTATTCGAAATGAATCCTTTTTTGACATAGGAGAAAATGTTTCATTATAATCTATCCCCTCCCTTTGAGTGAAACCTTTAGCGATGAGTCTAGCCTTGTATCTTTCGACATTACCTTTAGGATCTAGCTTAGTTTTGTAGACCCATTTACAGCCTACAGCTTTGCCCCTTCAGGCAAGTCAACAAGGTCCCAAACTTCATTTATTTTCATTGACTCTAACTCATCTTTCATGGCCTCAAGCCATTGAGTTGAGTGATCACTCGTAATAGCTTCTTTAAAGGATGTGGGATCATTTCCTATGCCTAGATTATAGTCAGCCTCATCTAGGTACACAATATAGTTATCAGAGATGGCTGTCCATCTCTTTCTTCCTGACCTTCAAAGAGGTTGCTCATTAGCAGGAATTGGAGCAGGATCCGTAATAAGGGGCACATCATTAGGTACAACCTCGGGTGCATCGTTACCCTCTCTATGAGATAATGGCGCACCAACCTTTTGGATAACAGGAATAGAAACATGATCCTGAATTTCCTCAAGGTTTATTATTTGGTGTACAACTCCCACTATACTCAGCATCTTCAAAAAAATACTGCATGCCTAGTTTCAATAATTCTAGTGGTATGTGATGGACAGTAAAATCTGAAACCTTAGACCTTTCAGGGTAACCTATAAAATGACAACTTATGGTCTTGGGATCGAGTTTCTTAGTATGCGGATTGTAGACTTTTGCTTCAGCTAAACGGCCCCACACATGAAAATATTCTAAACTTGGTTTCCTCTGTGTCCATAATTCAAATGGTGTTTTAGGCACAGACTTACTGGGAACCTTGTTAAGAATATGCACAGCTGTTTTAAGTGCTTCAACCCACAAAAACTCTGGTAGAGTGCTTTGGCATATCATACTTCGAACCATATCCATGAGGGTAATTTCGCCGTTCAGCTACACCATTCTGCTAGGGTGTACCTGGCATTGTATACTGAGCAACGATGCCACATTCTTCCAAATACAAGGCAAAAGGACTAGGGTTACGACCCGTTTTAGAGAATTTTTCATAATATTCTTCGCCTCTATCAGATCTTACAACTTTAATCTTTAGGTCGAGTTAATTTTCAACTTCGGCTTTGTAAGTCTTAAACATGGCAAGTGAATCAGATTTTTCATGAATGAGGTAAACATATTCATAACGAGAATAGTCATTAATAAAGGTAATAAAGTATATATGACCACCAATACCCGGTGTAGGGAAAGGTCCACAAATGTTAGTGTGGATAAGCTTTAAAAGTCCCGAACTTCGAGTGGCACCACGTTTATTGCCTTTTACAAATTTTCCTTTAATACATTCAATACATGTGTCAAAATCTGAGAAATCTAAAGAATGAAGAATTCCATCCTTAATGAGGCGTTCCATTCTGCCTCGTGATATGTGACCTAGACGTTCATGCCACAATTTAGCAGAATTTTCATTCTCTCTTTTTCTCTTACCACAAGTTTTAGCAACTACATCATTCACGTTCATTGTTTTCAAGGATTCCGTAAAAGAAGCATTCAAAAGTAATTTGTAGAGGTTTCCCTCCAACAAACCAGAACCAATAACTCTAGCGTAAAGGAAAAGAGAGAAGCCTTTATTCTCAAACTTAAACGAATATCCATAAGCGTCAAGTCTAGAAACAGAAATAAGATTTCTAGTCATACTAGGAACATAAACAGTACCAACTAAATCCAAATTGAAGCCACTCTCCAAAACTAAATGGAGAGTTCCTACATCTTCAACTTGAGCTTTCTCTCCATTTCCTACTGGAACATTACGGTCCCCTTTGTTTAACTTCTTCACGGAAAGGAATCCTTACAATGAATTAGTTATGTACACAGTTGCACCTGTGTCAACCCACCATGTATTTAAAGGAGCATCAATTGTATAAGACTCATAACAAACGCAAATAGATAAATTACCTTTCTTTTCCAACCATTCTCTGAATTTATGACATTCTTTCCTCATATGTCCTTTATCCTTACAAAAGTGACACCTGGGACCAGTAGAACCCTTGGTACCAGAAGAGCTTGCCTTGTCAGTCTTGGTTACAGAAACACTCTTATTCCCTTGCACATTACCTTTGCCAAATTTCTTTCCTTTTCCTTTTCCTTTAGATGGACCAGTTATGGCAACGTGGGCATTATCAGGTTGTTCAGACTTTAGCCTCTCTTCTTCTTAGACACACATGGAAATCAACTCGCTCATCTTCTACTTCTCTTTCTGCGTGTTATAGTTGATCTTAAAAGGACCAAACTGCGCAGGAAGGGAAGTCATAATAAAGTGCACGAGAAAGCCTTCAGAGATTTCCATGTCCAAACCTTTTAGTTGAGAAGCCATATCATTCATCCGTAAAATATGCTCCCGAACAACATTGGATCCACTGTACTTGAGCGTAACCATTTTAGTGATGAGAGTAGTAGCATGTGCCTTGGAAGAACCCTGAAACTGCTCTTCAATATGAGCAAGGTACAGCTTAGCATTATCCGAGTCAGGAATGGCTCCACGAATAGCAGTCGTAATGGAGCCTTTCATAATCATTAGGGATATGCGGTTGGAACGCTCCCACTTTTCATAAGCCGCCTTTTGCTCAGTAGAGCTTTCAGCCGTAAGGGCAGCAGGCGCATCAACCCGTAAAGCATAATTCAAATTGATAACTCCAAGGCTTATGATAATCTGCTCTTTCCATTTTCTAAAATTGGTGCCGCTCAATGATTTGATAGAGGAAAGATAACCAGTAATTGCAACAGGACTATACGCTAAATAATAACAATAATCATGCATGTTAGTACCAAAAATCAACATGATGAAAACAGTTAGTTCATCATTTAACATAATAAATAAATTGAGGGATAAACAATTTATTTTTATGAAAAAAGTAAATACACAAAACCTTTCTCAAAAGGAAAAATTAACATATCACTTATAACCTTCCGTTGGGCCGGTTATTAACATACAAGTGTTTTTCCATCCTTAACAATTTGGAAATCACTAAAAACAACATGAGTACGAATTATATCACCGTTAGGTCGAAAATAATTTGACCCATGCAACTTATTATTTCCTTTCTTTCCGCTTAAAAATTAAAATATAATCTTTTGTTGGGCAGATTAGTATTTTAATTAAGAAGCGTTAACGTGATGTGGTTTATCATTATCTCAACTTATAAAAGACAATAAACTTTCGTTGGATCGCTTACTACCAAAATAAGTAAGAACCACTAATTATTTCAAGTTCATTATCATAGTCTAGACATGTCAAACGAAGCATAAGGTTTTAGCATAATCTCGTAATTTTAGACTAATTCTTGAAATCACAATAATATTGACATGTTATATTCATCAGTATCCCAATATTATAAGCCAATATTAAAATACATAATGTTATCCATAATAACATATCAAATAAACAATTCAATAGGAATGTAGTGTTAAGCGACTATGTAAATTTTATTTTACAAGGCCCAATTAAAAATATACAAGTCCTTTTGAAAATCCATTTTTAAAAAATGGCCAAATAGGCCCAATCATATAAGCTACAGGCCCAAATTTAAATGACCAATAAAAATCCAATTACTGGCCTAAAGGCCTAGCCCACAAACCATTTAATAGGCCCTTTACGGCCCAATTTTGCTTTGTGGAGAGCAGACCCTTAACAGGCCTTTTACGGCCCAATAAATTCGGCCCACCAAACAAAACCCTAGCCACAAGGACCAATGGCTTCAGGCCACAAAACAGGCCCAATTCAAGTCTAAATACAATTTCTGTTGGGCCAAAACATATCACCAATAGTAGGACACGTGCCTTTCGGCTGGGCATTTAACAGACCACAAGCCACCAGGGCCAACAACTTCGGGCCACAAAACAGGCCCAATATAACGGCCACATGGCCTTTTGCTGGGCCAATCTACTAGATCATTAACAGGCCACACAACTTACCTTTATTGGCTGACCCAATCTAGCTGACCCAATATTCTAGGCCAACCAACAGCCGCATGGCCAAACAACAGGCATACAGCCGGCCGTTTCTTCCTTCATTTTGTTTAACATTAGCATTTAACGTAAAAATTTTCAAGAACCCAAAAGAAAAATTCTATGTTCATGCAATTGATCAACGTAGCTCTGATACCACATGTTAGAATTTAATTCCATTTATCTTGATCCCATAATCAAGATCATTAGAATCTTACAATAACATAAACATAAGAACAATGGGGTTACAGACTCACCGGAATCAAAGGAAGTCATAGATTACCAAGAGTTTATTCCGATGATGAAAGAACGCCAAGATGCGAAAGCGAACACGTACCCTTTGGTATTGATCTTCACTACTCTTCTCTATTCTTGATGATGGAATAGAGTGATGTATTTTTTTTTCTATAGTCTAGGAGGCAAAGAGTGGCCAAAACATAATAATACCCTAGCCTCCAAGAAAAGAGATATTTATATAGAGAGAGTAGTGGGATCAATCCTAAAGCCTGCCAAATCTCAACTGTCCATCAAAGTTAAGAGATTAGGGTCTATAAGCTTTTTATACACAATAAATCATCAGTGTATTGGATGCTAAAATTAAATAAGCTCATAATATTATTTAGCCTAATTTAATTAATTAATATTCAAGTCAAATAATAAGTCAACATTAGTATGACCCGTTAGGCGACCTAATTGGATTGGACCAATCAAATCCAACAGAAGCACCCTGCCCTTTTAAGAACGTCGGATACCACTTTTGTTAAGTCTCATTCCCATGGCAGATAAGATTGTTGTTAACATGATCGTCCAAACCACATGGACCACCTTGATCACAACTTGAAGAAGCTTCCCCACGTTCTCTTTTTATGATATAAAAAGAAGGTGGAGGAGCAAACTATGGATCAAGCCAGTGAGAAGCTTCCCTATGTTCTCTTTCAAAGAGATTTCATACGATGGACATGCTAAAGCGGAAGGTCCCATCGGTACCTAGTCACAACCTTCGGAAGATTTGGACGGAGGCTGTGTAGGAAGTAATGACACACTACGTAAGTTTGGACATTTTTATGATTTTTTTGGTGCCTCTTGGTTGTCCTAAATTACCATGCCTAATATTAGAGATTTGTTTTATTGCTTCCTATTTGTGGGTACTGTTGAATTTGTTTACATTCTTTATTCCTGTAATTAGGCATGTATATTATTAAATTTTGATTATATATAGTATTAAGATGCGACTATTATACGAGCATTAGATGTCATATGTGATAATGTGTCTTGGATAAAAAGAAAAATACCCAGAATATGTGGGTGTCCCACATCGGTTATTCAAAGAAGATTGTGACTTGGACCTACGTATATAAGTCTTGTCCCACATTGTATTCAGATAATGTTACTACTTATCTCTAAGTATATATGTGTTGTCTTATATTGTGTTTTAAATACAAGAAACAAGAGAAAAGAGAGGAAGAGTCTTTCTTTGAGTAGGATAAGAAAGAAGAGCCATTCTTCGAGAGAGTTTGTTAAGAGAGGCAAAGGTCTGTAATCTTTTGTGCGAACATAGTGAAATCCCCGCTACCACCGTGGAGTAGGCTTTTGCTGAACTATGTAAATCTTGTGTGCTTCTATTTTCTGTTATTGTTTTTTGATTCTCTTTTTTAATGCTTGGTGCAAAATCTAGTGTATTCTTTTAACAAGTGGTGTCAGAGCTGAGGTTCAGTGGTAGATTGAAAGCACCTTGCAATGGCGTCAAATACTTCGACGAAGTATGATTTGGAGAAGTTTAATGGATCAAACGATTTCAGTTTATGAATGATGAAGATGCGTGTTGTTCTAATTCAGCACGGGTTATTGAAAGCATTAAAGGGAGAACAAGGGCTTCCTAATACGATGTCTAATGATGAAAAAGAGGACATGTTGGAGAAAGCCCATAGTGCCATGTTACTATGTTTACCCGACAAAGTGTTGCGAAAGGTTTCTCAGGAAATGACTGCAGCTGGATTGTGGCTGAAATTGGAGAGCTTATACATGACGAAGTCTCTGACAAATCACTTGTATTTAAAGCAACGGTTGTATAGTCTTCGGATGAAAGAAGGTACATCGATCAGTGATCATCTTGACGAATATAACAAGGTAATATTAGACCTACAAAATATTGATATTGAGATATAAGATGAGGATAAAGCTTTACTGTTGTCGTGTTCTTTACCTCCGTCATATGAATATCTTGTTACTACCTTATCTCCATGGAGGAGGTTGAGGCTGTGATAAATTTTCAAGAATTAAAGAAGAAGGTTTCAAAAAATAGGAGAGAGGAATATGGTGATGGTCTGATGGCTCAAGGCCGAAGCACTGATGATGCTAAGTCTAAAAATAAAGAAAGAAGAGTCCTTCTTTGAGTAGGCAAAGAGATAAGGGTCCTCTTTGAGTAGGAAGAGTCTTTCTTTGGAGAAAGAAGAGTTATTCTTTGAGAGGATTTGTTGAGAGAGACAAAGGTCTGTAATCTCCAGTGATAAACATAGTGAAATCGCTGCTACCACCGTGGAGTAGGCTTTCGCTGAACCACATAAATCTTGTGTCTCTATTTTCTGTTATTGTTTTTGATTCTCTTCTTTATTGCTAGGTGCGGAATCTAGTATATTCTTTACACTATAGCACGTCATTTTCTGCTGATACACTACGAAGATTTTGTACCCTTCAACAATGTCGTTAAGTATATGATAGTTTTTCTGGTGTGTCCTGCTACACATTGTAAATGTTTATTAATACACCTTTTTGCTTGATCTTTCAAGCACTTGTTGCTACCAAAAATCTAACTTGATGCAGCAAAATGAGACTCGACAAGACTGGTGAACGATTTCAATCCTTTCGATAAGAAAAGAGAGAAAAGGAGTCCATTATCTGACCAAAGTTCTAAATGCGATGAAATTAAGATTACAAATTATTTTAGGTTGGCAAGTTGTGAGATCAATGGATCTAAATCTGAGATTCAGTCGATCTCAAAAATAGTCAATATTCTATCCAAGAAGCAATCTTCGCAATATGCTGTTAGTTGAACCTCGCAGTACTCAGTTGATCTCACTATACTTCAGTTTATCTCACAATCGAATCTCAAAATTGAGATTCAGCTGATCTGACAGCAGTCATTTTGCTACCAAAGAAGCGATCTCGGCAATTTGCTATCAGTTGAATCTCACAGTATTCAATTGATCTCATTATATCTCGGTTAAACACACAGACTTAAGTGAGCTGCTTTGCTAAAACTCGAGCATTTACTTGACGAGTACGTTCACCTATCTCTCCATCGCATTGGTACTAAGTACACTGTGGTATTACGAATAATTCCAACAACTTAGGAGATTACCTTCATCGTGTATGTATAAGACCGAATCTATTCGAATAACAATTAACCGATCTAGATTTACAAAGGGAATCATCAAATACTTGATCCTTTTGAATTTTGATATGAAAAAAAAAAAATTCCTAGTTGGAGTGGTCGTGACTTCATGAAATTAGGCAAATAAAACTGTTGATATATGTCTTGTATTTATTTTCCACTTCGGTTACTCAAAGAAGGTTGTAACTTGACCCTTAGTATATAAGACATCTTGACCCACAATGATTTGATAGAGAAAATCACTACTTATCACTAAGTATAAGTAAGGTGTCTTGTATTGTGTTTAAGGTCAAGAAAGAAGAGTCCTTCTTTGACTAGGAAAATAGTTGAGAGATACACATGAGAGAGAGTTGTAAATCTGACTTGTGCAAAGTGGATTTGAGTTTTCTCATATTTCTAATGTTTTTTTGTTTGGTTATCGTGTTCCATACATATTTATTTAGAGCGATTTCGTAACAAGTGGTACCAAAAGCATTCCAGGTTTATTTTTTTGGGTAAAATTGAAATCAATTTGAGAGGATAAATATGTCAAACAACACGACCATGAAGTATGCCTGTGAATAATTCGATGGAAAGACAAATTTTGGCATACAGCAGAGCACCGTGAACGATATCCTTATGTAGTAGCAAGGATTGCTCAAGCCTTTGCTGGGGAATAAGCATGAGTCGATGGATCAAGACGATTGGGAGGAATTACAGGCTAAAGTTGTATCTACGATACTGTTGAATCTAGCCCCGAAGATTAAATACCAGGTTTTGACAGAGACTTCTCTAACAACTCTGTGGCAAAAATTGGAGAAAATATATATGTCAAAATCATTGTCGAATCTGTAGAAAGATTTGTACCAGTTACAGATGGATGAAGGTTCAGATCTGGGTGACCATATATCAGAATTTAATCGGTTAGTGTCCCAATTGTCGAGTATAGATGTTAAACTTGAGGAAGAAGATCAGGCAATTTTGTTGTTATCTTCGTTTTCAAAATCATATAAGACCTTGAAAACTACGTTGCTTATTGGGAAGGAGACACTGCTTGTTGACGATGTTATGTCGGCTCTTATGGACTCAAGCAGAGTTAATGGGACGAGTTCAAGCAGTCAAGGCGAAGGTCTGGTGGTAAGGTCAGAAAATAAGAATGGTCATGGAAGAGGTCGAGATCGATCTAGAAGCAGAAATCCAAGTCATGGAAAAGACATGTCTAAGTCTCGTGGAAAGCACGACAAGTCCAGTATTGAATGCTGGTATTATAAAGAGATTGGTCACATTGCAAGGAAGTGTCCAGAAAGGAAGGATAAGAAGAATAGAAAGAAACATCTGAACAATGCTAATTTCGCTAAAGAAGATGACAAAAGCAGCGATGGTGATCTCTATTTGGTTTTCTCGGTTGAGCAGCAAGAAGGTAATCTCTTATCAGTTAGAGACAATAGTATTTCTACGGAATGGTTTCTTGACTCTGCATGTGCGTTTCATATGTGCCCACATAAGGAATGGTTTGGTTGTCTTACTCCATGTAGCGGTGGTACTGTGTTAATGGGTAATGACGTTGTTTATAAAGTTATGGGGATAAGTTCCATTAAAATTAAAATGTTCGATGGGATTGTGAAAATCCTAGGTGATGTAAGGTACATACCTGACTTGAAGAAGAATTTGATTTCCTTGGGCACACTCGATTCTATAGATTGCTGTATATCTATATAAGGTGGAGTCATGAAGGTTAGCAAAGGTGCCATGGTGATAATGAAAGGTCAGAAAACTGGAAATTTGTATAAACTGATAGGGAACACAATTATAGGTAGAGCATCAGTATCAACTCATGTAGGTTCTAGCAATAATAACTCTGAGTTATGGCATAAATGGTTGGGACACTTGAGCAAGGGAGGTATGCTAGAACTTCACAAACGCAAGTTGCTGCAGGGAGTGAAATCATGCAAGCTGGAATTCTGCAAAATTTTGTAGTTTTGGGAAGCAGAAATGAGTTAGTTTTAAAGCTGCTTCTCATACTAGTAAAGGGGTTCTGGACTATGTACATTCGGATGTTTGGGGATTAATCAAGCATATCTCAAATGGGGGAGCTCGTTACTTTGTTACATTTATAGATGATTTCTCAAGAAAGGTATGGGTATACTTTACGAAGCATAAGTCTGAAGTTTCCAACGTGTTTAAGCAGTGGAAGACTAGAGTTGAAAATCAGACGGGTAAGAAGCTTAAGTACTTCAGATCAGATAATGGCATGGAATACAAGGATGAGGAGTTTTTGCAGTTTTGCAAGGATAAATCAGACACTTTTCACTGAAAAGGACTCCAGAGCATAATGGGGTTGCCGAAAGGATGAACAGAACCTTATTAGAGTGTGCTATATGCATGAGGTTAAATACAGATTTGCCTAAGAGTTTTTGGGCTGAAGCTGTTAACACAGCTTGTTACTTGATCAACGGTTCTCCATCATCTTCCATTAATCACCGAGTTCCCGAAGAGGTATGGTCTGGTAAACAAGTTAATTTTTCTACTATGAGAATTTTTAGTTGTCCTGCGTATGTTCATCTTCAGAATGAAGAACGATCTAAACTTGATCCTAAGTCAAAAGAATGTATATTCCTTGGGTATGAGGAAGGAGTAAAAGGATACATGTTATGGGATCCAGTGGCCAAAAAAGGGTGATTAGTAGAGATGTGATATTCAACGAAGCACAGATGTTGGATAGCAATGCAACTTCTAGCGAAAGGTAAGGTCTCACAGTGGAGATAGAGTTGCATGAGCAGAGAAAAAAATTAGCTGATAAGTCTACAGATGGATCTACAGATGAGCAATCTTTTGAAGATCCAGAGGAGCATCCTAGTGATTCTTGGAATCTAGTTAGAGATAGAGAGCCATATACCAAGAAAGCAACTCAAAGGTATGGTTTTGAGGACTTGGTCTCATTTGCACTAATCGTGTGGAGATCTTACCAATTACAATGAGGCTGTCAAGACAGAAGATGGTAACTTGTGGTTGACAACAGTGGATGAGGAGATGGAATCTCTACGGAAGAATCAGACTTGGGAATTAGTTAAACTTCCAAAGGGTGTGAAGGCTATTAGATGCAAGTGGATTTACAGGAAATAGGAAGATCAGAAGTACAAGGCAAGACTGGTTGCAAAAAGGTATTCTTAAAAAGAGAGAATTTATTATAATGAGATTTTTTTGCCGGTGGTGAAGCACACTTCTATCAGATTGATACTGTCCATTGTAGCAGTGCAGAATATGGAGTTGGAGCAGCTTGATGTGAAGATAGCTTTCTTCCATGGTGATTTGGAGGAGAGGATCTACATGCAGCAACCCGAGGGATTTATTGAGCCTGGGAAAAAAGACTATGTGTGCAAACTAAAAAAGTCCTTATTTGGTTTGAAGCAGTCTCCTCTGCAGTGCTACAAACGATTCTACACATTCATGGTAACTCATAGTTACTCCCGCTGTGAGTATGATTGTTGTGTGTATTATCGAGTCCTTGATGATGGTTCACTGATGTTTCTTACATTATATATGGATGATATGTTGATTGCTGCGAAGAGTAAGTCTCATATTCTGCATTTGAAGAAATTATTGAGCAAAGAATTTGATATGAAAGATCTTGGTTCTGCCAAGAAGATCCTTGGTATGGAGATTCATAGAGATAGAAAGGTAAGAAAGTTGTGGGTAAATCATAAAAGTTATGTTGAAAAAGTACTAGAGAGATTTAGTATGCTTAACGCTAAACCATTTAGTACACCATTTGGAGCTCATTTTCAGTTATCCTCACAACTTTGTCCCAGTACAGAAGAAGATGTCGAGTATATGTCTTGAGTACCATACGCAAATGCGGTTGGTTGTCTAATGTATGCCATGGTGTGTACCAGACCTGATATCTCACATGCAGTTAGTATGGTCAGCATGTACATGGGAAATCCAAGAAAGAAGCATTGGGTTTCAGTGAAGTGGATCTTCCCTTACCTAGCAGGTTCGACCAACTTTGGCATCATGTTTGATCGTGATGGGGCAAGAGGTGAGGTTTCTGGCTTTGTGGATTCTGATTATGCTGGGGACTTGGATTCTAGAAGGTCCACAACTGGTATACTTTTACATTCTATGGAGAGCCGATATGTTAGAAATCAGTTTTACAGTCTACTACAACATTGTCAACTACGGAGGCACAGTACATGGCATTGAATGAGGCAGCTAAGGAGGCATTATGGTTAAAGGGACTGGTAGAGGAGCTTGGCTTTAAGCAGTGTGGTGTTTTGTTATAGTGTGACTGTCAGAGTGCAAAGGATTTGGCAAAGAATTCCATGCAAGGACCAAGCCTATAGATGTACGTTATGATAGGGTTCGGGAATGGATTAATTCTATACAAATTGTAGTGCATAAGGTTCACACGAATGACAACGCAGCTGATATGCTTACGAAGACAGTCACGACAGAGAAGTTCAAGCATTGCTTGAGCTTGATTCATCTTTTTTCTTGCTGAGTTCAAGGTGAAGTGCATCCCTACCTTTAAAGGGGATGCAAGGTGGAGTACTTGAAGAAGGTACTGAAGGCATATTATACTTTTCTCAATACAAGCTAAGGTGGAGATTGTTGATATATGTCTTGTATTTATGTCTCAGATCGGTTACTCAAAGAAGGTTGTAACTTGGCCCTTAGTATATAAGACATCTTGTCCCACATTGGTTGGATAGAGAAGATCACTGCTTATATCTAAGTATAAGTAAGGTGTCTTGTATTGTGTTTAAGGTCAAGAAAGAAGAGTCATTCTTTGAGTTGAAAAACAGTTGAGAGATATACGTGAGGGAGCGTTGTAAAGCTGATTTGTTCAAAGTGGATTTGAGTTCTCTCATATTTCTAGTGTTTTCTTGTTTGGTTATCGTGTTCTATATATATTTATTTAGAGCGATTTCGTAACAAAAATGAATTTCTTTTTCTGGGATTGTGGGCTATCAGTTGAATCTCACACTATTCAATTGATCTCATTGCATTTCAGTTAAACACATAGATTTAGTCGAATCTTATTAAGTTTGTCAAAATTTGTTATCGGGATTTATTTTTAATTAGGTTCAAAATTATTTTTGGTCCGCCTAATACTATAATAAGCATGACTTAATTAATTAGGTCTAATCCTATGAATGGTCTAGTTCAGTGAGCTGTGTTCGCTAAAACTCGAGCATTTCCTTCACAAGTACGTACGTTCACCTATCTCTCCGTCGTACCGGTACTAAGTGCTCTATGTTATTGCAAATAATTCTGATAACTTTAGGAGATTACCTTCCTCGCATATGTATAAGACCGAATCCATTCAGAGAACAATTAGCCAATCTAGATTTACAAATGGAATCATCAAAGATTTGATCTTTTTGAATTTTGATATGGAAAAAAAACATTACTACTTGGAGTGGTCGTGACTTCACGAAATTAGGCAAACAAAATGAATTTCTTGTTCTGGGGTTGTGGGTTTTTTTTCCTACCAACTGGGGCCCTTCCTTCGCCACCCCTGATTGGAGTTTTCTCAAACATCCGTGAAAAGCATGACTAAGTGATCTAGTCTGGTTAATAGTCAGTCCAGTTAGTTAAACCTAAAATCCTCCTCAATTATCTCGTCACGAATTAATGATTGCTGCCTCATCCTAAAATTTTACAATCTCCTCTAGCGCGTAAGTTCTATATACACACGTATCTCATCGTATGATTTTCCACTCTCCTACCCAAGTTATGTGTTTACACATCTGTTAGAAAATGCAGTAAGGCTTTGATCGTGAATTATCACTGTCCTTAAGGAAATATGCCCCCGCTATGTTTTTCGCTTGGTAAATGGCAAATTCCTCCAGGATAATAAAGCCAACAAAATTTTAATCAGCAAATATCAGAATTTCTCCCAAGAACATATTTTTTAGAAAAAAAATGTTTATGATTTTATTTTTGAAAAATTGAAGGATACACGTGTCTTTATAATATCTAAATAAACAAAACCCTTGGCGGAAAGAAAACAACCCTTGGCATCAAAGGACATAATTGGTGGGTACTAACTGTAATTAACTACTATAAAATCAAAAGAAAAATATTAATTATAAAACATGTTAATTAATTTCAACCAAGTGCCCATCTTTTGACTACTAAATATTATTTTTATTTCAGGTCCAAACCAAGAAAAATTTTGAATTCCCTTCCAACTTTTCCCACCATCCAAAGTTAATTGATTTGTTGAGTTTAGCCTTATAAAGGCTTCATATCCTTCTTAGTTTTCCAACGTGGGACAATCAACCCACACCTTGTCACTAACTATTCTAACAACATCTTCTTCACAACCAGCACCAATAAAGAGGGAAAAAAAAACCTTCGCTTTGCAATTTACATTGGTGAGTTAATCAAATATTCAATTTTGATGTTCTTTCTTCATTGTTCGGATGTTTCACTGGTTCTTTTTTTTCTTTCCAGAATATAGAGCACTATGGAAGAAGAAAGGTTCAATTATTTTCAGTTGAAACTCACCTGTGAGTTTATTCCAATTTTTTCAATTTGTCTTTATGTTCAATTGCTGCTTCTTGGCAAATAAAGGATGATTTATTGGTTGCTTGATTTTACTACATAGTACGAGTAGTTTATACTTTGCGTACTGCGTTGCAGTTTACATTGGTCAGTAAATCAAATATTCAATTTTTTATATTCTTCCTTTGTTGTTTGGATGTTTAACTAATTGTTTTTTTATATATATAGAATATAGAGCAGCTCTTGAAGGGTAAAGGTTCAACTTTTTTCAGTTGAAACTCACCTGTGAGTTGTTCCTCTTTTTTCTATTTATCTGTATGTTCAATTGCTTCTTCTTGGCAAATAAAGGATGGTTTATTGGTTGTTTGATCTTCCTGTTACAGTATGAATAGTTTTTCTTTGGTCACTTTATTTGTAAATTTGAAGTATCATGAGACCTTATGGCTTAGATATATTGTAAGAGAATGCGACATCTGAAAACTAGAATACATAAAACGGGTGATACAACAAACTAACGCTTATGGCCACTAGGTAAGTGGAGGGAATATTTTGCAATTTGTGGTCACATTAAGTCCTATTGTTGTCAAAAAAATAATTCGTTATCAACAGATGCGGTGCTTTAACTATATTATGTGCTGTAATGGGCAATATTTAGTTCGGTTTGATTATTAGTTCCATTACTTGTTGGGGCTGGCTTCTTGTGCCAAGATGCTATGCTTCTGCGCTAGGTACTCTGGGCAGGATCAGGATCCCCTGATGTAACCATGGGTTACAGCAGGGTGCTGTCCCATTGTTGTGAGAGGGGGAAGAGAGAAAGAGGGTAGAGAGAGAGGGGGATGCAAACCATGGTTACCCTCTCTCTCTATTCCCCCTCTCACAACAATGGGGACACACCCTGCTGTAACCCATGGTTACAGCAGGGGATCCTGATCCCTCTGGGCACTACTGCAAAAGTTTCGGATGAGGATCGGAGTTACAACTGCCTTATCCCTTTCAAGTTTGAGCCCTTTCGTTTAATGGTGGGGGCGCTTTGACGGTTTGTTTTTGGTTGAATGATGTTGCATTTTCCGTTACTAATTGGTTTTCTTTAATTTTGGGTTTTTTTTTGAATTTTATGCGTCTTTTGGTAATGTAGCTCTTTGGAAACTTATAGGTAACCATTTGGTTAAACTTAAGTCTATGCTGTTGCTTAGGTTCTTTTCTTGCTGCATGGACTCTTATTTTGAGTCATTTACTGTATGTTGTACATTTTGAATTTTGATGCTTCACGTGGATGTTCAAGTAGACTGGATAGTGAGCATTATGGTGATAAGGAGAAAGAATCTACCATTTAATTTATATGTAGATAGTTCTTTATTCCCGACGAAGGGGTTCATATGGGCTATGGTTATGAAGGTGCAGTGACAATGGTCAAGGACAAAGAATGATGATAACCTCATAATCATTAGACTTCCATATAACAAGTCTATTCATTCCTCTTGTTGGTGGTGCTCTTTATTAATTAAAATGTTACTTACTTTTTTTGTATGCCCATAGACTCTTTGGGCTCCCCCCCCCCCCCCCCCTCCCTCTTAAGTTTCTGTAATTCACCATTGTCACTTGCTCTTGGTCTTTACTTCATCGTATGTCCTACAATTACAGTTATTCTGTGTGGCACTAGTTTTTTGTTCTGTATATGATATTTGCATTACTATGGTGTTCAATTCTCTAAATATTATATGTTTCCAAATTAGGATAATATGACTTATATCCCTCAGTTTAGGATAAATTATAGTCAAAGACGTAAATTTCAAAATTTTACAATTGTATCCAAAATGTAAAAATTTTGCATTAGATATGCCCACTGTTAGGGTTCCGTGACCCTAACTAACAATTTTTGCTGATGCGGCAATACCGTATTTTAAAAATGACAATACTACCCTCTCCTTTTTCCCATTTCCTCTATCCTCTTTCACAACTACTACACCACCTAGCATCACTAACCAAAGCCACTGCACAACCCAATCACTATGTCCCAAAAATCCTACCCCAACATCATAGCTGCACACGTATTCACACACACACACACACACACACACACACTCAGAGCACCACCCACCCCATCATCAATACCCACCACCACCCACCTCTACCATTTTTCCCACCACCAATTCATATCCAATTCCACTCCCATTTTCACACTGCCCATCTACCACTAGTTTCTACTACCACTGATTGCGGTGCTACCACCTAGATTATCTCTTGATTAAATCCTCCACCGCCTTGTTGGATGCTGCAAAAGAAGCCTTACCCCTTATTTTTCCATCAATCCCCACCACCCATAAAACCAGGCTCGGTTACTATGGGCACCGTCCATCACCACCACAATGGTTTCTATTATTTCTGCTGACCCATGACTCCGGATCTGCTAACATGAATGTGCGCCTCCCGATCCGCATCGCCATTGGCCGACGCACGGGCCAACGAGACTATCACTCACTACCGCCGTCACCGTAGCTAAGTTTTTGCAGTTCCTGCTAACGTGTGCCTCCCCAAAATCGTCGACCACCCACCACGATCCCCAGATGGCCATGACGCCAAACAAGCCACCACATAATTTTTCACTGTTGTGCTAGATGTAAGAGTAACCAATGTCCCTGATCGAGACCTACTACGAGAGGTTGGTACGAGCTCCATCGCGGCTACCTCTGCACGGCCCACTGGGACGTGGTAGTTGCCATCGTGGGTTTTTGCTGCCCCAAGGCCTCTTGGTGAAAAACCTCCGCGCAAGATCGCCACAAGATGGAGAAACTCCAGCAGCAGTAATTGGGGTTGTGTGGTCATGATGCCTAATTGGGGTTTAATGACAAAATTCATGGGTATGGGTGTGTGTCTATGTGTGTCGTGTGAGGGGGGTGGAGGGGTTGGGGTTGGAGAGTGGGAGAAGGGGAGGAAGAGAGAGCCAGAAAAGAAAGAGAGAAAGAAGAGAGGTTGACGCTAATGAAAGAAGAGAGGTTCACGCTAATGGAAGAAGAGAGACAAGAGGAAGAGAGAGAATTGGGTCCGGTTTGGAGGGCAATCATGTCATTTCACACAAAATTTTAACACTGTTCATATTCTGTTTGGTCAATGGATATAAGTGATATAAACGCTAACCTGTGTCCTCGGCTATAATATACCCCTAAACTCAAGGATAGAAGCGATATTATCCCTCCCAAATTCAATTTAAATTTGTCATACCATAAAATTTATCATAGTAGTATCTTTTTCCGAGTTCAGTTCTATAGTTTCCTATATTTCAAAAGAAAGCTCTGTCCATAAGTTGTGTAGTAATATTAGCCAGTAACACTTACTGAAGTTGTATTAATATTCTTTCGTAATAACACTGATTAGTGATGCAGTGTTCCGCATGCAATGCACATGAATCAAAGCTAATTAGTATTTAAGTGGGACATATTGGCGCTAAAGATGACGGAAATGTAGCATTCACTTGATTGGTTGGATGCCAAATGGCATAATGATAGACATGCCAAGTAAGAAAGAGAAATTACGTTCTCCCACTTTCAACTTTGATATGTATAATATGATTAGATTTGTTTCGTAAAAGCAAAATACTTTCACGTTCGTGGCAAAAAATGCGTTAAGCTTGTAAGACCTAATTAAAATTAAAGTAAAGGGTATTTAAAAGATTTTATTCAAATCCTTCAGTGTAGGGTCAAGTTACCCTTATAGAAGCCTTTCCATTAGTTGAACAGTGAAATAATTTACCCTAACATGAGTCCATCTGAATAGGGTCTGTTTGAAATCAATTTCAGTTTTGGTTTTTTGTTTTCAAAAAAACTAAAACCAAAACCAATTTAGTTTTTATTTTTTACAAAAACAATGGATGTTTGATTACCCAGTTTTTATTTTGAGCTTTTTTGGGTGTTTGATTAGCAATTTTAATTTTGAATTTTTTCTTTGGTAGTAGTTACAGTGGCGGTGATGGGGAGTGGCGGTGGCCGGCTGTGGCCCGCAAGCAGTGTCCGGCAGAGGCTGTGGCAGTGGGAGGGTGGTAGTGGTGGTTTCAAAATAAAAACCAAAACTGAAAAACCCAAAACTCTTAAATTAGAGTTTTCAAAAATAGTCCTGTTTTAAAATTTGGTTTTTAAAACTAAAAAAAATATTGTTTGTCAAACGCGTTTTTTTCTCCAGGTTACAAAATTGGAGAAAAAATAGAAAACCAATGGTTTTCAAATGCTACCTAAGTGAGACTGGAATATTGGTTATTCCCCATAGGCTTAATCATAGAAAATCGACTAATAAATTTTTCTTATTCTGCAAAAGGGATGGTAAATTCAGGTAAAATTGTTCCCTTTTAAAGAGGTGGTGTTTTGACTCCTCTAGTGCACTCTGGTTCCCTTACAAAAGTCACCAAGTTCTTGACAATTATGGTTATGCAAATTCATGGTATGTACAAGAACCGAAGATTACCTTACTGTGAAGCAACAAGTGTGATAAAGAAACTGAATTTCGGAATTTAGGATTTTGGCAAAACTTTGTGATCTTGGCTATAGATGATTTAAAATCGTTTCTTATTTTCAAACAAGTATGGGATTGTTGGTTTCTGTCACATTTTTGCCCACAATGGCCCAGTTCTTCTGAAAGAATTCTACAGTGTATCGATCAGGCCCAGGGGCCTTGTTGTTTTTGAATGCAAAAATGGCTTCTTTTACCTCCTGTTCACTTACAGGTGCCCCCAACATAGACTGATCCTCCTGAGAGATATGCTTGTTAATAAGTTGAGCTAGTCTTGTCCTGGTATTAGGTTGAACAGGTACATGGTTGAGTTGTTAATGGATGTTGATTGAATTTGATTGCATGCATGGTTGAGTTATGACAGAAGCTGTATTGGAAATGTTGAATAAGAAGAAAGGAATCAAGTTTTTCAATAGCACTGTGTTAACCTTGATACCTAAAACCAATTGTCCAAATACAATGAAGGAATTTTGACTCATTACATGCTGCAATGTGATCTATAAATGTGTATCAAAGGTGCTCTGTGCCAGAATCAAGAAAGTCTTGCCAGATCTAGTAAGCTTGAATCAATCTACCTTTGTGGCAAACAGACATATAGTAGATAATATCTTGCTAATGCAAAAATTGGTAAAGAGCTACCACAAAGAGGGGGGTCACCAAGATGTGTGTTGAAAGTAGACTTGCAAAAGGCATATGATTATGTAGGGTATGACTTTTTAAGGGATGTTATGGAGACTATGAACTTCCCACCTATCTTTGTGGAGTGGATCATGCAGTGTACAACTACTACCAAGTCTTCATTAGTCTCAATGGGAATATAGATGGTTATTTTGACGGTGCTAAAGGATTAAGACAAGGAGATTCAATCTATCCTTACCTATTTGTGTTGGTAATGGAAGTTTTCACTAAATTAATGGCAAACTATACTCAGCAACCAAGCTACCTATTCTATCCAAAGTGTAAAGAACTGCAAATACACCACTTTTGTTTTACAGATGATCTCTTTTTGTTGGCTAAAGCTGACCAAGGGACACTTAGATTGATCAAACAAGCTCTTGATGAATTCAAGCTGTTATCTGGGCTATCTCTTAACTTGACCAAGAGTTCTATATTCATAGCTGGAATGGATACTGTGATAGCTAATAATCTAGCAGAAATAGTGCACATTCTTATATGGAAGTTTCCAATAACCTATCTTGGAGTACCTCTAATATCTACAAAACTGCAATATAGGGATTGCTCAGTACTGGTGGAGAGAATTACTAAGAGAATTTCAAGCTGGACAACTAAATCACTCTCATATGCATGTAGATTACAATTAGCCATATCTGTCATGTGTAGCATGCAAGTCAACTGGTGTTCAATATTCATAGCCTAAAAGAATTATAAGGCAAATTGAACAAAACGTAATAGCCTTCATATGTCATGGACAGGAGGTAAAGTGCACAGGGGCAAAAGTAGCATGGAAGGATATTTGTCTTCCCAAGAAAGAAGGAGACTTAGGCATTAAGAAGCTGGATGAATGGAACAAGGAAGCAATTTATAAACATTTATGGGATTTAGCTCACAAGAAGGACTCATTTTGGGTGAAATGGTGTCATATGTACATAATAAAGGATCAACATATATGGACATTCAAACCACCAGTGATTATGCCTTGGACATATGGTGCAAATTGATAAAACTTAGAGAGCAATGTCAGCAGTTCATTCATTATAAAGTGGGGGATGGTAAAAGCACTTGGTTGCGGAAAGATAGATGGCTTACTGAACAACCAATATTGGAGCAGTTTGGGCAAAGAGCAATATATGACTCTGGAATACAAAGCAATGCAAAGGTTTGTGAAATCATCTAAGGTAGAAGCTAGTAATACTTACTGAATAGATCAAGGGAGTTGAAAATGGTCAATTCCTTACTGTCTACACTACAACTCCCTGATGTTGAGTCACCTGATAAAATTGAATGGAAGTTGAATCACAGTGGACAATTCACCATCAAATTTGCTTGGGAAGAGATAAGATCTCATGGGAACTATGATCCTCTATGAAAACTGATTTGGTTTACAGGGAATATTGCTAAGTGCTCAGTGATGCCATGGTTATTATGCAAAGGGAGTTTCGGGACTAAGGTTAATCTCAAAAAGTGGAATGTCATCCTAAATGATCAATGTGTATTATGTTTGAGACATGCTGAACTGAAGACCACCTATTTGCTCAGTGCCCTTATGCTACTGAACCGTGGAAATTGACTTTTGAGAAAATTCAGGCACCATTAACTTTGGTGTCATGGCCACAATTTAGTACTTATGCCGCAAACCTCTTTACGGGAAAAAGTTTCAAAGCCAAATTAGGAAAACTAGCAGTGACTGCTGCAGTTTATGGTATATGGCAGGAAAGAAACTCAAGAATTTTTGAAAGAAAAGGATCCCATGAGAAGGGATGTATGCATGCAATCCAACAGTGGATTAGGCACATAGTGTATAGCTGGAAAACTGCTCCACCAACAGCCATGAATCTAGCTCTATGTCACGCCTGGGGTATAGAGAAATCTATGATGCTAGCCAAGTACTTGTTTGAATTCTAGATGTTTGAGTAGAATGTATAGATGTAAAAGGAAGCGTAAATAGTTGTTGAGATAGAAAGTAAAGATGTAAATGTATAGATGTAAGCACTTCATGGAATAAAAAGGACCTTTTATCAACAAAAAAAAAAAAGGGATTGTTGGTTTAAGGAGTTTGTTTGAAAACAAGCGAACTCCTTACTCTTACGTTGCTTAGAAATAGGTTTTGGGAAGGATTTGTAAGTTGAAATGTGCTTTTATATTGTACTTGGTAGTAGAATTAAAGTCTACTAGTCCCCATGCTAGCGTTTTGGCACTTTATTATCGCTCACGTTATATTGAATAAAATTGACTCCTTCCCGGATTGTAGGAATCTTCCTTCAACCCTATTTATAATGACAATTAATAGTTACTAAATATTTAATTCTAGCGAATTTTCTTCTAACAACTTTCAGCAACAATTATTAGCATTACTTTTTTAGCGTCACTAAATAAAAGTCACTAAAAATATTTAGAAATGATTGATTGTTGCTATATATATAGGAAGTAGGAGGAAGATTCCTCCAACCGGAGTAGCAGCCAAATTTTTTTCCTTAATATTTTGCGTGCTTGCCTCGATCTCACAAAAACGTGATTATATTTTTAAAAAATATTCTATTTCGAAAAATATGTTTTACTGAAAAGATGAAAGGAATTATGTTATTTTAATTGAATACTTACAGTTATATTTTGCAACTGTTGAGCTCCTAGAGGTTAGAAAGGCAAAATGTGAATTAAACTCGGAGACAAAGGTGGAGTACTAGTACTGCTACTTATAGATGGCATCGAAATGGATGCCACTCGCTATATTTGGTAAGGAAATATTGGTAATTACTACCAGATTCTCATGCTTTTACCTACTGGTTACTTATATAACGAGCAAGATATCTTGGATGATTTGTTCCTTAGTGTATCTGTATGTACATTTATGGGACATTTTCTGCATTCCCATCTTGATGTTAGACACTAAATCATGAAAAAATTGTAACTACTATACAGGTTGAAATTGTTTTTCTCATACTCCCAAATAGCGACAATTAATGATCGTTAAATATTTTTTGTGATTTTTATTTAGTGACGTTAGCAAATGCTGTTCAGAATTATGGCTAAAAGTATTGGTAGAAAAGTTATTAAAAATATTTAACGACCATTAATTGTTACACTTAATAAATGACATCTTTTTGGCATAATTCAAATCTTGTCAAAGCCGTGGTCACCCCCCCCCCCCCCCCCCCCCCAGAGTCGATTCGATTCAAATATTCCAAAAGTAACCTGTTACATAGCAGAGGAGTGCCTCTGGTTCCCTTCCTCATCCCAAGGCAAAAGGAGAGATATTGTTACTGTCTGGTTTCGCTATGAACAGTAGTATTCTCGTTAGCCAAAAAGCTAAGACCTGGTTCTAATGTCAATTGCGTGTAGTAGTCCTAGGAAGTTCATTAATCGGGCATAGTTTAATGGGTTCAAAATTCAAATGCCATTGCTTACCATGTTAAATAATCCGTTCTATCAGGCTTAATTATGGAGAATTTTTACCCTAGAGATGTTCAGCAAGGTTTTGGTACTTTCATGAAGTCTGGGGGCAAAACAAGATGGCAGTACCGACCTCCTTCAGGCTTTCATTAAGTTGAGCAATACCTTTTCCTGGGACTGCTCGAAACTTTCGTTTCACGAAGATGAAGAATGTACGGGAGTCATACATAGCATGTACAAAGGGGGTTCAATGAGATTTATTCAAAAGCCACAACAAGTTTAAGTACTGACAATCAGAAGTTGTGCTATGTTAATGAACTTCAAGCCCCAATGAGGAGTTCTTGCGGGTCACCACTCATCACATAAGGGGATACTTCAGATGAAGCATCTTCACATAAGATTTCTCCACTAGTACTTCCTGCTGGTTGCCTTGGCTTTTTCTTCTTGTCTTTCTCGTCCTCCCCTGGACAGTCTTTCCCGCTCACCTATATCAAAAGGCGAAATTCAGCAAGTCAAAAAGATTGCAAAGTAACATATGGAGATTAACAATTCGGCATTATCCAACTTAGCTCTGGCATAGTTTCAATCCCATTTATTTCTCCCTAGTTCAGCTAGCTTTCCTCGGTGGCTAAATAGAGACCAACATGATTTTCACAGAGTTTAGCGGAATCATCCCTTTCAGAGAGACCTTAGACAATGAACTTCAGGTTTTGTGGACAATTTATAGCTTCCAATTCTGTTCCTTTACTTATCTTCTTCTTTACATTATCTTGATGACATCTTTAGAAAGTTGGCCTATTTTTTTCAGGAGGGAATTAATAATGTCTCTCGAACAGGAACTTCAGGAGCAATTGTTTGTCTCGAGATTTTGACCTTGGTATGCTCTTTCCTGTACTGGTAGCCTGGCACAGTTTTCCGTCTTGACATGCTTGGAGCCTTCAGTCTATTCTGCCTCGGTCGAAACTCATCTTTCTCTTTTCCTGTGGCTACTGAAATGTAATCAATATGTGTAGATACTTCATTGGATCCGCAGCTCTCCTTTTCTTCTCCAGCTAGATCAAACAATTTCTTCCTGACCACTGATCTTTGGTTGCTAGTAAATGTCTCCATTTGCTGGGTTGCGTCCATCAATGAACTTTCCTGCTGGCGGGTTGCCATCCATCGTTCAAGCCAACTCCAACCCATGTTAGGCTCTGTACCTTCAGATTTGGTTTGCTTCTTCTTTGAACAGATTCTTAGCTGCAAGAAAACTAAACACATTAGTTGAATAAACTCAGCATCAACTCTACAATTTTCCAAATAACTTCTCAGTTGAAGTGTTTGAGCTATACCTGTTGTGAGAAGGCATAAGCAAGTGCTCTCTCACGCCTGGTGGTTGCTTCCAATCTGTTCTGAATCCTCATTTTTGATATGTTACTACTCACGGTGCTATCATCCCAATCTTCCTGCCAAATTCAGTACATAAAGCAGATTAAATGATGCTGATTGCTCTCGTTTGTATCGTAATTTTTATGAAAAATCGTCACATTTCATCCTAATTAAGCAAGTCAAATTTCTTTTTACAATCCACTAAATTCAAGTAGTAGCTGCACCTCTACGAGAAAAGGTCACGCCAATTCTTTCCTTTAATCGAGTATGAAGTAGACATTTCCATGATCCAATGACAACACCCATTTACAATGGAAGCATTAACAACATTGAGATTGTAGAAAATTAAGCTAAGCACAACCAATTTAGATCTCTTGGCAATCTTCTTACGCAATAAGGGAGGGCAGTTCTCTTATTGCTACGAACTTTGTTACAGCTACATTAATAGAACCCTTCTAGCAACTATTAAATATTCTCCCTCTTACCTTTAGCTTCAGTGCTTGGGGTCTTAATTTTTGTTGCATTCGATGCGGCACACCTGTGCTTTCTTCTTGAAATGAGAAAACCTCTGTTGAGTTTCCGGTCTGGACTTCTACTGATGTACCTACTGACTCCCTACATGGACTTCTTCTTCCTTCAACAAGCTCTTGTTTCCCATCCATCAACTTGACTCCATTTTGACGCCTAGCCTGAAATAGTTTGCTTACATTCACTCAAATGGTTAAATAAGCTATAATTCAAATCCAAAAGCCAGATACAAGGAGAAATTGTTGTTTGGAATGTAACATTTGATCATATTCTTTTTCCGAATCCAGTTTTCTGGGTCAATTAAGCCACAAAAGGGAGAGTAAAAGTGAAATACATCTGAACCCTCCATACCCTGCAAAGGCATGCACTAGACCATGTATGCTAACACGGTTATCACTAAAATTTATGTTAATTGCATAAGTATGTATTGCGTGAAATGACCAGAAAGTTTCTAAATGCTGACTGGATGGCACTGGCTGCATCATCTTTGCGAAATAGTTGTGAAGTAAAATTCTGTTTCTCTTCTCGCGTTTCTTCCTTATTTTCTTTGATTGAGACATCTCCTCTGTCAAGTAATTCCTCTATTATGGGTTTTGTGACAGTGGCCTCGGAGCTCCTAACAGAAACCGAATCCTGCTCTTCGAAGACTGAACTGAATTCAGGCTGTGAAATAGTGGCCTTGGAGCTCCTAAAGGAAGCTGTATCCTCCTCTGCAAGCACTGAATTGAATTCATCACCACACAGGTATGATCTCACTGAGCTCCATCTTCTTCTTTCTACTGAATTGCTTCTTACCTGATTGCAGGAGAATAACAAGTCATACACATTACTCGTTATGACAACTAGAATGACAAGAAGCATTTAACTACAGAAAAGGGCTAAACCACAATATCTTTTGCGTATCTGCACCTTATTTGTTGCTACCTTATTAGCGATGATCAAGTCGGTTGACATACAAAGAAATTTAACTTCTTGAATGATAAGGCCAGGATTTGGGTTCAAGAAGGCTAGAAATTAAGCTATAGTCAAATTGACTCACATTGCTATCATAGGCAACGATGGACCGGCTTTTAGAGAAGACACTCCTAACCAGCTCACCAGTAATTCCCATCCCAACTTAGCAATCCCAAGGCATAATTCTCAGATGGGTTGTCTCTAACTTTGTAGCAGATATGCCTCCACACTGTAAGGAACAAATTTGAGGGCAAAGTGGAAAAACTGCTAGTTACTTACTTTCCTCATCCTGTAGGCAATACATTAAGCTCCACTTACTTGTGCCTAAAGAGCTAGAAAAAATATGTAGTACTTATTTAATAAAATAATTACAAGTTAACTATGATTAGGTCAGCAGATCTGCAGCATTTGCATAACTTTAGAGCTGGACTTGCAAGCTTTAAAATCAGAAAACTGTAAAGTGCAGAGTAGATAGAAAGAATGGATTGGAGTTCTTATTGCTTTTGGCCATTGCTTTTTGCACATGTCTAGCAGCAGATTGGACCCATAAAGTTTGCTTGCTATTGGGGCTATGCCTATTCCCTCCTGTTGATTTCTTTTGGTCCTAACTTCAGTGGGCTTTGCTTAAGATGCTGCTGAGTGCTGAGTTCATTTGTTTTTTCCCAAACATTTTCACTTCTTCGAGGACTGTTTGGGAAGCTCCAATAATAAAATGATGGTGGTGTCTAATCTCAACCAAGTTGACATTGCGATTAATGGACTGATTTGAAGATTTACAAGAATAATAATGCTTACACATTCATGGACTTGACTAAGACTTGTCCTTCAATATGTCCATCTGAGGCAAATTCAGCTATGCAACAAGGTAGTCCTCTCTATTATTTAACACCAACTTAACACAACTACTTGGTAATACTTTTGATGCTTAGACTAGTCTGTTAAGATCCTTGGCAAGTCCCATTGTCTCTCGAGCGTACAAAGCATTTCCCCTCAGTGGAAGAACACATGAATCATAATTATACTCCCATGTGCTGCGCACTGAAGTTTCTTCAATAGGCAGCAGAGGAAGATGAAGGTAAAGTCGGTGCAGATAAAAAGGTAAAGCATGATACATTACTATTTGTTACAGCTGAAAACTGGATCGGGAACCATACTAGAGATAAGCCTGCAAAAGAGAACACGGAGTGACCGCCGGGTCGGGTTCCGGCGGGGGAACGCTTCGATGCTTAAGTCAGAGATGGCTAACAATGTAGAACTATGAAGAAGCAGTAAGACACAATGTGTAATTGTGTGTGTAATTGTCCATACCTGAGGGGTTAGACCCCTTTATATAGTAGTAGGAAGGAGAGTCCTAGTAGAATTAGGTCTTTCTCAACTCTAATCAGAATCGAATCGAGATCCTAGAGGATCACATGTCAATCCCAGCTGATAGAGTTAGAGCCCGTTTAGGATTCTGCTTGGTGACTGATATGGCAACTGCCTAATCAGCAATAGGCCAGCTTGGACTACATGTCATAACTGTCACGTGTCGTTTGTAAATGGGAGGCGTATTTTTAGCTATATCATATTCCCCCTGCTTTCACCAGCGTTAATGAAGCGGGTGGAAGCACACTTTTTCCCACTGGTGATAGCGAAATATGCCAAAACAGAATCCAATCTATTTTTATGACATTTCAAATATCCAAAGACAGTTTTGCTCGGAAATGATTCTGCTCGGACACTATTCTGCTAGGGCAAAATTGTGCTCGGAAATGAACATTCTGTTCGAGCAGAGTGCTCGAGCGCGATTATGCTCGGGCATCTGCTGGGGCACAAGTCACTTTGCTCGGGCAAAGTGTTCGGCCACGATTCTGCTTAGGCATAATCGTGTTCGGCCGTTTGGCACTCTGCTCTGGCAGAGTGTTCGGGCACGATTCTGCTCGGGCAGAATCGTGCCCCCGAGCCTTAGATTTTAGACTTTGTATCTAGGCTGTTTTGTTTTCAGACTGAGTTACTTTGATGCCCCATCGAGGGCTTTTGTAAACTTTATCTTTTTTATTTCATGGTCTTTCGTTTTATTATGTGTTTGTCGTGGTTTATGCTTTACCATTCACATAGCATTATTTACATTTACTTTGACTCAAACTCTTTGTTAATTAAAGAGTCGGCAAAGAAGTTGAGCACCCTCGCCGGGCCTTAATTTGAAGAAGTAAAAGTTTTGATGGAGTGACTACGTCTCTCTTAACTTTTGTTTCTTCACGGACTTAGATCTGTAGCTAATCCGTTTGGCTTATTCTTGCGTTTTTGTAGAAAAATAAGAATTTGACACTCTGCTCGGGCAGAGCGTTCGACCGTCATTCTGTAGAATGTTTTGTCTAAGTTTGGCACTCTGCTCGGGCAGAGTGTTCGGTGGATATTCTGCTCGGGCAGAATACTTTGCTGAATGTGTACCACATTATAACAATGTTGAAAGAAATAATTTTATTGCTTGAGCAAAGATAAAGTTTACACTAGATTGCTTAACAACCCATTTATTTGAAATTATCTTTCTAAAGACAATTTCTAAAAGATTGGGGTTTTGATAAGGTTTGGGCCCTTATCCCCATGAAAAAAAAGTGTCTTGCCTTGAGGCAAGATGCTACTGGTAATATTTTTGCAAATTCACAGCATTCCAAGTATGAGGGATTGGTTCTCCGGAAAGTGTTCTCAGTGTATAGGCTCCCGGTTTGAGCACCTTTATAACACGATAGGGTCCTTCCCAGTTTGGAGATAACTTTCACGTCACTGCCTTTGGATCGGAGACTTCTAACTTGCGCATGACCAAATCTCCTTCTTGAAACTGCTTGGACCGAACTCTCTGATTGTAATAACATGTGACTCGTTGTTTTATAACAATAGATCATTAATGGGCTTGAGTTCGAGCTTCTTCTTCAATCTTCTCCTGTCCTTCTGGCGTAAAAGTCATTTTCTTTTGCTTGACAGGTTTTTTGGATGGATCAACATTTAACCTGTGGGTAATGACTACGGGATCAATTTCAGGCATGTCTGCGGCTGTCCATGCAAAAACACCCGCATAGGTTCTCAATAGGTTCACCAGCTCGAGCTTGGTATTTTCCTTTAGATTATAACCTATCCGAACTGTCTTGTCTTCTTCTCCGAGATATACTTCAATGCTTACAAGATTTTCAACTAGTTCTCCCCTTTGCATCTTTGTATCTTCTCGGAGGTCTTCGATAATGAGTGTTTCCTTGTTCTTCGATCAACATGAAGTCACGTAGCACTGACGAGCTGTAGTCTGGTCTCCTTTCACCTCTCCAATCCCGTGTTCCGTAGGGAATTTCATCTTGAGGCAGTAAGTCGACACCACAGCCTATAACTAATTGAGTGTTGGTCATCCCAATATGGCATTGTATGCAGAAGGGACCTTTACCACCACAAAATCAAGCATGAGGTTGGCTTGTGTTAAAGGTGTTCCGGTCGCGACTGGGAGTGCGGTGATACCTTCGAAAACAACTGGGTGGTTGGAAAATCCATACAACGGTGTATCCATCTTTCGAAGACGGTCCGTCGAAATTTTCATCTTCTTGAATGCATCATAAAATAAAATTTTTGCAGAACTTTCGTTATCGACCAAGACACATTTCACCTCAAAGTTCCCAGCCTTGATTGTGATGACTAATGGGTCATCATGAGGAGTCTTCACATCCTTTAAATCTTCATCGGAAAAAGAGATCGTAGGTATAGGCACAGTCTTCAGTTTCTTACTCGGGTTTTGGCTCGTTATGCACACTTCTCTGGCGTATGCTTTTTTAGACTGTCCCGACGACCCTCCTACGGCTAATCCTCTAGATATGGTATTGATTGTACCCACATTCTCCTCTTGATCTTCTCTTTCTTTCACTGTCGGAGGTGTCTGTTGTACTCTGTCTTTGTGCGCTACAAACTTTCTCAATTGGCCACGTTTGATAAGGGCTTTGATTGCTCGCTTAAGTGACCCACAATTGTCAGTTGTGTGGCCATGATCGTTGTGATAGTGGCACCATAAGTCTTTGTTTCGTTTATTTGGTCGGGATCTCATCTTGTCTGGCCATTAGAGAGCCTTATTGTCTTTGATCTCATGAAGTATCTGTGATGGTTTGGCATTGAGGGGTGTAAGATTTTCCGAGGCGAACAGGTCTTGGGGACACCGTTCGTCACATTTGGAACGTTTGTTGACTTTCCTCCTCGGGGAGTTAATTCCCGAGATCGTTTCTTCTGTTCTTCCTTTCCTTCTCCACGCCGTCCTCTGTGTGTCTCCAGGTATTCTTCTGCTTGAATGGATTTGTTAGCCTTCTTGAGAAGGGCTTTCATATAACCTGGAGGACTTTTGTTCACAGAGAATGCGAACATGGTTGTGGGTCGAAGGCCTCGGAGGAATGCAGTATAATTCATGGACTCATCCAAGTTATCGATTTTCAAACTGGTTGTGTTGAACCATCCGAGAAAGCATGCCAAAGACTCGTTTTTCTCTTGCACAACGTTCAGCAGACTCACTAAGTTTTTCCTTCGGGAGCGACTGCTTACAAAGTGCTTCTTAAAGAGATCCGTTAATTGGCCAAAAGAGTAGATGGATCTCGGTTGTAGAGATTTGAACCATGCATGTGCAGCCTTCCTCAGAGTGGTAGGAAAGGGTCTGCACATGATAGCATCTGAGACCTAGAGGAGGAGCATGTTTGTTCCAAACTGGTAGACATGTTCTCCTGGATCTCCGGTTCCGTCATAGAGATCACATTGAGGCATTCAAAAATTGGGAGGTAGCTTTGCCTTCTCGATGGCCTCGGATAACGGATATCCAGATTCTTCCCTTGGGGGAGATCGTTCTGGACAATGATATCTAGGGACAATCTTCCAGGAGTCCCATTCTTGAGTACGAAACTCAGGCATCCTCTTTCTGTGGATAGATCTTCGAGGGGTCTCAGCTTTGGCGGCCTGCGCGGGAGAGGAGTTGGTATTGTCTTCGACTGAAGGATCACAACGGTAGCATGATCCACTCCTGGTCATGTGCTCTCTGCCCTTCTCTTTGGGATCGAAAGTCGGATCAGCCGCTGACCTGTATTTGAGGTCGTAGCTTGATCTGGAGGTGAGACGGAAACGAACGTCGCTGGGGTCAAGATGAGAATGGTGAGTGGACGGCGGAGCCACTGCCATGTCGAGTTTTTGTTGAAGAGTGTTCACGACATCTTTCAGTTTGTGGATGTCTTTTGTAAGGTCGGCATGGGGTGTTTTGAATACCTGACGGTTTAGGCGATGACGAAGATCCCCGTTTTTTAGAGTAGACGTCGGAGATCGGTTTCTCTGATGTCTGATTTCTGATTCGGGAGTCGCAGATGTTACGTTAACGTATGCATCTTCCACAGAACCGGCACTACGACGTGAAGGTGTCGAACGTTGGTCACGACTGAGTCGATGAGAGCTGCTCATTCGGGATTGACGGTTTTGAGAATGACTATCTGAAGAGTCGCTGGAAGAAGAATGATTGGCCATGTTCCCTGTAGTGGTCCCACAGATGGCGCCAATCTGTTGCAGCTGAAAACTGGATCGGAAACCACACTAGAGATAAGCCTGCAAAAGAGAACACGGAGTGACCGCCAGGTGGGGTTCCGGCGGGGAACGCTCCGATGCTTAAGTCAGAGATGACTAACAATGTAAAACTCTAAAGAAGCAGTAAGACACCATGTGTAATTGTGTGTGTAATTGTCCATACCTGAGGGGTTAGACCCATTTATATGGTAGTAGGAATGAGAGCCCTAGTAGAATTAGGTCTTCCTCAACTCTAATCAGAATCGAATTGAGATCCTAGAGGATCACATGTCAATCCTAGCTGATAGAGTTAGAGCCCGTTTAGGATTCTGCTTGGTGACTGATTTGGCAACTGCCTAATCAGCAATAGGCCAGCTTGGACTACGTGTCATAACTGTCGCGTGTCGTCTGTAGATGAGAGGCGTATTTTTAGCTATATCACTATTCATGACCCCAGAGGAGTGGTCCATAAATGGCTTGCTTGAGTGGCAACCATTTTTCACGTGGACATGATTAAATATGATGGAGCTCACACCAACACTAATTTCCTATACTCTATCTAGTCGGGACCGAGGACTGTCATTTATACTGATGCTTTAGTAATGAATCATGATATTACAAGTTTATCCAATAGGGAATTCTAATACGAAATAGAAAATAATTCTCTTCCTTCTGGTATAAGTTATTCGAAGTTAAAATGCGGCAATAGACATGCTTCAATAGCACACTACTCTCTCCATTTGATTATATTTTTTTCTCATTACTGCATGGGCTATATTTAGTGCATGTAAACGTTAACCTTAGTTGTTTTTACTCTAGTTTAATTTCTCGAATGGTACTTAATTAATTGATGGTTGCTATTTGAGTGCAGTTCCATGTTTACATGTATCAAATGTGCAGTTGTTATCCTACATCAGCAAGGAACAAGTAGTGGTCTGCCTCTTATATCTGGTGTTCAGCCCACCGAGTAGCAACCTCGCTGCCTATTACTTGCCAATGTTATGGGTCATATTAAAACCTGCTCTCACGTGAAATGTGAGAGTAGATGATGACGAAGAACATTTAAATCCTTGATCAATTACGACATGAGGGTGATAGTGAGAATTGAGAACCTTAATCCGAAATTACGCGAAGACTTAATATTGGCATGAAGATGAAAATAAAGAACCTTGACTAAAATTACTACACACGACCGAATTACCTCATCACACAAAGAAATAAGGCCGTGGTCTTGGCTCCGATACCATGTCAAAGTCCGGTATATAATTCAAAAGAATGCTCATATGAAGGAAGCAAATTACGGCTTATTCCTAGAGGATGTGGGACTTAACCTATTGCGCATCGAGAGTTTTGATATTATGTTAAACAACCGTTTTAGGTCCCCTTTGTAACGGTGCAAGTAACAATATGTATGTTCGTGGTGGTCTTTTCACATGCAGCCGGAGAAAGGTAGGTGAGAGGAGTTTTAAGTATCATATATATTGTCGGGTCATCATTTTATAATAACTTAAGCATTTAGAGCACATGCTACTAAGCACTTTGGATTTTGGGAAAAAAATCAAATGAAAGGGAGAACCCAGTTATATAAACACTAATTAATGCTCAATGCACTTCATCTTATGTGCACTAGTTGTGCTTTTGAAAAGTTAAACAGGAAAATAATTTCAGAAGGAAAATCGTTGATTGAAGTCCCTATCGCCAAGAAATGCCATTTTGTACCACCAGCAACAACTCCAAGCGTTCGACCATACCGTAAAAATAGATTAGAGTAACATATGTTGACCTCTCCTGAGGTTTTAGTTTATTACACGTGGATCCTTTCTAGTTTTGAAAATTATACAATGCTCCCCTATTTTAAATTTTCACTAACAAATACCCCCTATCATTACTTTGTCCTTATGATGTCAACAAAATGTTCTTCCAATATACCTTATATACGCCCTTAAGACAAACAATTGTCAACATGCGATAATAGATCGTGAAGTACTGCCTCCTAGAAATGCGCAAACCTTGCATATATCTCAAGGAATACTGTCTGGCATTTTTCAAAGCTTTCAGGCTTTAACAACCTGATTAATAAAAATACTAATTCTAGGTGCATAGCCAAGAGACTTGGTTCTCATCTTCCAAAAAATCCTGCTATGGAGTAATGGGAGCTGAATTCCTCGAAGAGTATGGGATTGAGGTGCATCCTATGAGGTTTTTAAAACCTTGAAGGCATCAAAAAACGCCTGACACTATTCTTTAAAATATTAGTAGTGCTTGAGCATTTATAAGAAGAAATACTTCACTATTTTATGTTGACACTTTGACAATTTTTTAGCTCAAGGGCGTAGTAGTATATTGGAAGAGCATTTTGCTAACATCATGACTTTTTTAATGGCAAAGTAGTGTTAGGGGGTCATTTGTTAGTGAAAATATAAAATAAGGTACAGTGTAATTTTTAAAACTAGAAGGGATCCACGTATAATAAACCAAAATCTCAGAAAAAGTCAACGTACTTTACTCAATAGATTGTTGTTGTTAGATTAGGGTTTTAAATACTCTGTATAGTGAATCTCGTGAGAAAGAGACCATTGGCAGCGGCCGTAAGGTTTCATTGTAGAGAGAATAGGGAGAATCAAATTAATAATGCCTTGCTTTCCTCAAACTCGTAATATCAAGTGATCTAGGCATCCAATCTTGTCTTCCCGTTATGTATATAAGTTTACTAAAATGTCGTGATCAAGGGAGGGGAAAAAAAGAATAACAAACTTCACGAAAAAACTCAATTATCGTTGTTTCCTTTTCACCAAAAATGGCTTGAAGCTAGAATAAGTACTCGATGGCTTCAAGTTTTTATCAAACTTCTGATACAGGAGTTTCCATCAAAGGAAAATATCAAAAAATGCCCCTAACATAACTTTTAAAAATTGAAGGGAGGTGAATGGCGGGATGGGGGGGGGGGGGGGGGGAAGAGGAGGAGGAGAAGAGGGCGAGATCTACCTAGGTTATGATGCGTAGGCTCACGCGCCACCTATCTATATGGACAAGGCCATCTCGAGGCCTCTAGGGGTCTTTACACGGCTAGTGGCCAGAAAATCGTGCCACTTATACCTGTTTTTACCAATATCTTCAACCTTTGATCGGGTGGTTTTGACTTATAAATTGTTTCTTTACTACTTATTTACTTAAAGATAGACTGCCTAACTTATTTACTTGGATATTGTAGTTTAGAAAAAACCCCGTCCTCTTCTCTCCCTAGCACTCATTTAAATACTTCATCATTTTAGAAACTAAACTTAGCCCCCCTCAGGTTCCAAGAATATAAAAAACATAACAATAACCTTTCACAAAAAAAAAAAAAGAATAAATGACTTTCCTAACTAAAATAGAAATTGGTGAAAATGGGCATTAGATCTTAATCAAAGGTAAAATCATATGGGACCTCATGAAAGTTCCTTTTTTACTAAATCATGTAACAAAAATGTACACTTCGACCATGGGGTATGAAAAATTGAGATTATTGAATTATTAAATAAGATGATGGACGCATATCATTAGATCTTAATAGCCTAGTTGTGAATTTTGATCAAAAAGTAAAGAAGAGAAGAGAAAAGAAAGAAAGGAAGAGAAAGAAGTCTGAGTTTCTTTCGTTGGTTTGTGAGTTTGGCTAGCTAGAGTTGAAATTTTTTTTTTCCTTTTGTTTATGAATTGGAGAAAAAGGAAAGCAAGAGAAAGTTTTGAGTTATTAATACCAGGATGCCCTTTCTTTTAAACTGTGGTGTTAAAAGATGAAAGGGTAGTGCTGATATTTCAAAGGCTTTAACAACCTTACTTTCCTTTCATTTGAGAAGAAAAGGGGCCAAATATTTCATTTCTCTTTTTTCGGTTTCTCTTCTTTTTTTTTCCCTTCAAAAACTCATAAACCAATTAAATGGCGAGAAAAGACCTTCTTCCATATATTTTCTTTCTTTTCTCTCTTTAATAAAACTCACAAGCAGGTGTAAATATCTGTAGAATTATAGCAAGATGTAAGTATAAATATTAGACGAATTAAACAAGATTAAAAAAGGTCAAGAAGTCAAAACTACAACTTACATCAAGTTAACTTCTGATCAAATCTTGTAAGTTATGGCACTACTAAGTCAAAGCACTAAAAAACAACTGCTTCATATGTGTTTAAAGAAATTAGAGCACATACCAATAGTGAAGGAGACTGAAAATCCACTGTGGTTCAAAAGACATAGCTGATCCATTACAAGGAATTGTTGTCGAAGATGTAGAAAGATTAATTAGTGACTAACTCAATAATGTAGAGAAAACGAAAAAATCAATGTTTATGGAATTAGATTCGACAATTTTAAAAGAACATCAATATAAACTAAAAAAAAAAAGGCATACATGAGGTAAATAAAGCATTTTTCTGATATGCATTCGTAGTGACAAATTCATTATTCGGAAATTACATGGTATGGGTAATAATACAGAATCCGGGAATTATTCAGATAACTTCGTCCTTGAATAAAAAATAATTTGGTGAATTAGTAAAGTTCGTAAGTGAATCGAGAATTATTCGGTAGTTAATCGTTCATATTATAATGATTTTAAAAATGTGAAATTTTTCAAAAAAAAATAAAAAGAAGAGCTCTCGTTGCAATAAATTTGTAAAATTTGTGATATTCATGAGGTATTCGCAAATTCTTCAAATAATTTCAATAAATTCACATGTAAGACTTTTTGTTAAGTTATCGCAATAAATTCACGATCTTCAATATCTTGCATATATTGTGACAAAGTATGCACTTAAGGACTCGAGAAACCAATTATAGGAGCACAAGAATAAACCTTAGACAAGGATTCTAAATAAAATAATACAACTATAAGAACAAATTTAAAACATGAACTTGTTCACAAGTTTGGAAAAATCGAGCCAGTTAATCAATACAGGCATATAATAAAAACTTTGCCTTCACCTATTTAACCAAACTTAAAATCCATGATATGTCATACTTTTATATTAAATTAGTACATTTTGAAAATATTTTTACAAGGTAGAATTAACAGATAGGCTACCTTGGTAAATATAGTGTCAAACTTCCCAAACCATAGGATGAGCTATTGTAAAAGGAATTTACTGTAATAAACTCCTACATAAAGTAATGCTTTTTGATTTCTTAGAAGGGATAGTAGCAGCAACTAAAGAAATGTTAAAGAAACATTGTACAGAAGGCTAGAAGGTTGGGCCATAAAGATACTCCCTCCGTTCTGCAAAAATTGATCATATTTTCTCTTTGAATCATCCCACAAAAATTGTAAACTTTTTAAATTAGAAAAGATTCTATATGTATTTTTACATATTTACACTTTTTTTATTTTATTTCTCTCTACACGTTTAACTCTCCACTAACTCATTTTCTCCCTCCGGTCCCACTTTCTTATGCTTTTTTGTTCTATTTCCTATCCACATTTAATACTCCACTACCCATTTTCTCTCTCCTGACCCATTTTCTTTCCTTCTAAACTTTAAAGGATAAAATAAGAAATACACAATATATGATTTAAATCATTAATCTACATGCAAAAAAATGTGATCAATTTATGCTGGACGAAAGGAGTATAAAATAGGCTCATACGGGTTACAACTGTTGCACGAATGTCGGCAACATAATAAGTAGCTATGATTGTGAAAGAAAGCCAAATTTCTCAAAGAAAATTTAGAAAAAGAAACTAGAAATCAACAAAATGATGTAAAAAGGTGAAAAATATGTCAAAAACAAAAATTTAATCCATCAATAGAAAGATTGAAACCTTCGAGAAGACACTTTAGAAAAATAATCTAATATGACATCCAATTGTGAAAAAGCCTCGTGGCCTAGAGAAAAATCACAAGAAGAGTATGATTGTTGATAGTCTAATAAGAAGAAAGGAAACATAATGATATAGCATTTTTGTTTTCTCAAGAAAGATAAATGTGTTTTTGGATATCATCTAGAAAAATTGGAGAAGTCTAACTTCCAATACAAAGTGAATCCCCTTACAAAGTTCAACGTGGTGAGATCTCAATGGAAGCATCATTGTGGAAAAGGCTATTTGAAGGAGAAATGGAACAAACAATGTCAAAAGAGTATCAAAGCAAATGAGGATAACGATTGGGTTAAAGAAATACAACACCACCATCAAATCAAACAAAGAAAAGAATTCTTAGTATAGACAATATTAAGAAATATTAGAAAATAATTTTAGTAATAACCCACTTATATAACGAGAAAAGGATAAACTTTGGGCTAAATTATGGGAAAAGGACAAATATTATGCTACAAATATAAAGTCAATGCAACATAGTCGTGGAATGGTTGAGGAGATTGTAAAACAATCCAAAATAGTAGAACAATTGCTAATAAGATCAAGCGAAGTCATCCCTCAACTCCAGCTTTCATGGAAAAAAATATATGTAGAGCTGGTTAGAGGAAAAGTTAGATTAGTAATACATTATGTAGTTTTAAATGCAGCTACAATCAAAGACGGCTACAACATTCTAAACAACAATATACTGATAAATAAAATTCAACTAGCCAACATTTTCTCAAAAGTTGATTAAAGAGCCGATATTTGCAAACCAGAATGGAAGGACCTTCAATTCTGTTAATTGCCTTTGAAGCTCCACAAGAAAATTACTAATGGACTTGTGTTACCATCCAGATTAAAAAATCGTTATTTTAAAGAATGATGGGCAGCTAGAGAAAAGACTAGTATTTTGTGTAAATAAATGATATACTAGTGTGTCACATCAATGATTTCAATACTGTAGCTTGAATGTTGAATACGACTCATTAGTTAAAGATGCACTTGCAAATTTCCTAACCCGTGAATTAAGTTTTATGATGCAGGAAGAGGTAACCATGAAAAAGAATAACACAAAAGGCCTTACAGGAAGAGTACGAACCAGGAGACCCAGAAGGTGGTTTAATGAGAGAAGCATTGTCAAAAATTGATTATTATGTCCTCTACCTTAGAGGAAAGAAGGCTATTTCCTTGTCATCTATCTCCAGTGAACAACGTAACTAAGGAAAATTATTGAAACTACCAATAAACTTGCCATAAATCATGGGAAAATTATTGAAACTACCAATAAACATGCCATAAATCATGGTGATGCAAACTTAAGAAATCAAGACCAGCCCACGAGTCTTGTTATAGAGAAAGGTTCGAACCTCAATAACAAGGTTCTTTAAGAAATAAATTGGCAAGACAATGCAACCTCACTACCCTAACAAAGGGTAAATACCCATGCCAAGATTGGTAAGGAGAGTAGAAGGTAACCTTTGCTCGAAATAAAGATGAAAAATCCTCAAAAGAGAGTATCATAAACACCTTCGTCATGACAAAAACCCGATACAATACAAAGGAAGTCATTCTATGATCCAAGGTTATGTACAGAAAGTAAAAACTTCTTTGGAGGCATACGGAATTGCCTGGGAGAATTTCATGGGAAGGAGTAAGAAGGACTCTCAAAAAATATAATCGATTATGTAAAGGATCTATAAACAAGACTTAACATTGAGAAAGGAGATGGGTAGATACTTTACAAGAGAAGGAAAATCGAGTCAAGTTATTAGAAGAGTTGGAATCCTCATTTCCATGTGATAAACACTCACAAGATGAAGAAGCTAGCAAAGAAAGAAAATTAACACAAAGAATTTTTCCAATTGCCTCTAATGAAAACATTCCTTAACTGGGACTATGGATGGCTAAGCTTCAGGCTGCTGTCAATAAAAATCAATCACGAGTGGCTTGATCATGACTAGTGGATACAATTGAGAATGACCGTGAAGATTTTTAACTTATTGAAACATTACCACCAAATCAGATATCCTCTTGTAGTTGTGTGGATTCAGTTAGAAGATTATCACAATCCAAGTATTTGTCAACTTTGGTAGAAAGAAGTGAAACAAAGTTATTTTAAGTTGTACCACATTGGTTGAATTATCCTTCAGCTAATAAAGATCTAATGAAAGTGAATCATATTGATGAACTATGAAAAACCCATAACCCAGAGAAAGAAAAAGTTAAATCTTGCCACTATGTGATAAATGATAGCCAATCAAGAAACAACATGCTTTTGCGATGGCAAACGGTCACTCTACGAGTATGTAATGCATTCATGGAAGCTTTAAGATTAGGATTAGACTAAGTGATCAAGCTTTACGAACAATTTACTACTGAAGAACCAACCAGATTAGCCTAGTTAAATATGTGAATTATACAATTTGATTACGGTTCCACATAATAAGCATGATTGAAATCGGTAATAACAAATGAAAAGTGATAGAACCAAGTGGGGTAGCAAAATAAAAGAAAAGGATTATGTCATGTGAGGGCCTTAGATAAGAAAGAATTCAAGACAAAAGTGAGACTTATAGAAATGATGGATAACTTTACTAGTGAAGAATACAATGTAAAATCCACTCTTTATCTAGAAAAAAAAGAAGAAGGGGTGGACTATGTCTTGTAAGGAGAGAGGGTGTCACAGAGATTGTGAACTGTGCTACAAAACTAGTGTCTGCACGTGTGAAGAGATACAATAAGAAGAAACGTATCTTTGACTTGCTATTATGTAATTTTTCCATCCAGTTTATATAAATTGTTATTGTTCTCCTAAGGTGTCATGCTAGTGTCTTTCGCAAATCAATATCTCGGAGGCTTGAGAGTATTTAATTATATTTATTAGCTAATTTAGAAAGAAGTAGGACATCAGACTGTGTGTCTACTTATTGAAAAGCTTCGATATCGGAAAACGAAAAGCATTGTGGGCATGAACTCAAAGACCAAAGATGACATGCAATGTAATTAACACTATGCCGTGAGATTATATAGTGTGCATACTATATGGTCTGAGATAATACATAGTAAAATAGCGAATAAAATTGCATGTTAAAGTCTTGAGGCTTTTTGCAATGAAAATAATTGCTTTATAATCGTAGTTACAAATCACAACTTACCATATGGAGGTAAATAAAATCCAAAGTGCACAAAGCTTGTCAATATATAGTACAATACTTAGGTGAAAAACCCCTTCTATCTCTTATCTCATCTGTAACCACCCTAAACCTAAATCAATATGTATTTATTTGTTTGGTTGTATTTCGGTAGTAAGAATATCTTACAACCCACATATTTGGACATTAACCGTCTCCAAGTGACATTTTTATTTTTTTAACAATAATGCTTACTTTTTTAGTATCATTAGTTAAACGTCACTCATATTTAGCGCGCCGCGGACCATCAACACAACCACTTACAGCCCAACACATTTACCTTCTCTTCTTGCCTCTTTTCATCTCTTTGTTCTTCCCGTTTCTCCATTTAAATATCTTTTTCATATATATTAAATTCAGAATTACATGCACTCTTTCTTTAACCATCTCCCCCCTTTCTCCTCCATATATTCAATGGCTAAAATCAACAGATTTTTAAAGGAGGTGCTGAATACTGTTGTCTTTAAACTTGCCACCCTAAGGTGGTTGTTGCTACGTAGTTATGTTGTTCTTGTGCTTCAAGAAAAAGAGGTTAAGCCGAGAGATTTGGTCGTTAAATGAGTGCACATGAAATAACATAAGTTATAGGTAGACCTGGCAAACGGGTAAAACCCGGTCAGGTACGGATAAAAATGGTCTGGGTAAAATTTACCCGATTTTTTCGGGGTAGCCTTTTTCTATACCCGTACCTACCCTTGCGGGTCGGATATTACCCGCGGGTAAATGATTGAAAATTTATTTTTTTAATTAACAAAAGTACAAAACTTCTATCTACTTAGGCATTTTTATTTTCTTTTTGTTTCTTTTCTTTTTTCAGAAAGTATTCAGCTCTTTATTTTTTATAGTTGTTAGAATTATTTCAAATTCAGAAAAAATTGATATAACAAAACACAAAATATACCAAAATAACATGTTAAAGAATATACCATACGTCCATACCCCTTTCCCCACCCACAATCTAAAATAAAATGATTAAATTTCAACAAAATTACAATCCTATTCGGCCATTCCCCACAAACAAACAATCCAAAATACAACAATTACATCCATCAATAATAAAAAAAAATATACAACAATGAAAGACTGGTGGCAGATCTGTGGTGGCCTTGAAGCGTGTGGGTCTGAGTGGGGGTCGACGGTGGCGATTGGCGGCGAGGAGATCGGAGCAAGGCGCATTAGTTGTTGCTGCTTCTTTTGTGGCTGTCGGCGGCTGGCGGTGGTGATTTTTTAGCCCCGCGGTGGTGGGTCAGTTTTGCGGTGGTGGGTTTTCAAAACGAAGTCAGGTCTCCGGTGGTGGTCGGTTTCTGCGAGGTAGAGGGCTTGGTTAGGCTGGAGATGCCGTAAGCCGGCGACTACAAGAGATTGGATGTACAGATTTGGTGGGTGGCTGAGAGACTCCAAGTGTGGAGAGAGAGAGAGAGAGAGAGAGAGAGAGAGGAGTTTTGGGGTGGGCGACTAAGGAGAAATGAAGAAAGGGATGTGAAACCCTAACATTACCTTGTATATATTGTAGGTCACCGAAAAAACCGAGGGTAACTCGCACCCAACCCGAACGGGTTCTCTCAAAATGGTCCGGTCTGGGTACGGGTCAATTTTTTGCGGGTAGTCAATTCTGCTACCCGTACCCGCGTTTTAGGCAGCGGTCCGGGTCTACTCACGGGTGCGGGTAAAATTTTGCCAGGTCTAGTTATAGGGTGTTGAGAATTCAGGTTAATTACTTTGTCAAATACAAGTCTGACATTGTGGTTGCAAGTTTTATTTCAAGGAGGAGAGAAAGAAAATTGAAGGCAATAAGCCGCTTTCTTACATTTCATTATTCAGTTTGCAAGTTTTTATTTGGGAAGAAAAGAAGTGAAATGAAAGGAAGTTTGAGACTCAAAGAAAGAAAAATGGTTTAAATAAAAGTTCTAAAATATCTACACCACTCCTTCATATTTTTACCAAAACTAAAACAATTTTAAAAGTAAAAAAGGCATTCTAGTTCTACTAGTTCTAGCTCTAGTAATAATAACATTTTCCGTCTTTCTTTACTTGCAATTCACATCCGACGCGAAAAGAAAAAGGGAAAATTAGGAAAAGATGGGTTTTGGACTTAAATATCTGTAGATGAGGGTTTTCTTTTTTTTTTTTTTCTGGAAATTGTAAAAAAATGGGGCTAAACTTTAAAATCTCTGAAAAGTGGGGTGGGTTGGAAAAAAATGGGTTTTGTTTAAAAGTCATATTTTCCCATCCCCAAATTACCCTTCACCACATTGACCCACATCAGATTCCCTTCCCGGTTCTCCCCCAATCCCTTCCATTCAAGCTTCTGCCTACCCCACTCCATACCCCCCACCCGCAGGGATACCCCACCCTCACCTACACCCACCCCCCCGCACCCTGCTGCGACCCCAACCCCCACGCCTCTTCTATTTTCCCTCCAATCCGCACTTCTCCCCAAACCGAGACACACTTCCTCCATGTACACGAACACGCACACGCACATGCACATGCACATGCACATGCACATGCACACACCTCTGTCTCCCGCTTCCACGCACGGCTGTCTGCTCCTGGCACTCAGCACCGGCACCACCCACACCCGCACGGTCCTCCATCCCCTCTGCCCAACCCCTCACCCCCCAACCACCACTGCGTGGTCAGGCTTCCCCCAACCCCGTTGTCGTAACGACTGCTGTGAGATGACAAAATTACTGGGCGTTTCATACATGTCGCTGTAGAGGCACTGAAGATCGCATTCCGAAGCTCGACGTTTGTGCGCGCCAATATAAAGGTACCCCCTACTTACATTTTGCTATCAGTAGGTTGATCGAGCTTAATACGAGCGACCTTGTTTGTTTTCTGCTTTTGTGATTGAGCTTAATTGGTTCGGTGAGAAACAAAACGGGCTTGCATGCAGTTGTAGCTGCTGAAATCTTGGACATGCGTTTGTTGGTTTCACTTGGCTTTTTGTCAAACTTCGACCCTTGTGCAGTATTGCCTCGTGTCATTTAATGTTCTAACAACGTATTAAGCGACAAAGATCTTTTTAGATGTTCTGGGATTAATGATTTTGGCCAAGATAATTGTTTGATTTAGATTTCGATTTAATGGGATTTGTTGAGCGTATAGTGACGTTTATATTTGGTACTGTAAATGGAAATTTGGTGAAAATCTTTGCTTTCGACCGCTCTCAGTTTTTGATGATTATGGTAGTTTACGATTTTGCTGGGTCATGCGTATCATGTGGATATAGCATCTAGGTACGATATTAGCTTGTAAAGTATGTACGTGTATTTACGATTGCCATTTTTTTCAGCAATGAGCTCAAACATGGAGCGAGGAGAGGCATCTTGTACAAGGAAGAGACCCGTCAACGCGTTCATAAGATTTTTGTAAGTTCTTGATAAAGTTTATAAGGTACTGTAGATGCAAGACATGTAATTGTGTTGAGTGTTTGACGTTGGTTTGGATTAATGTCTTCAGTGCCGAAATAAAGCAAGGACTGCAGCAGTCCCACGCTATTCGATACATGACGATGAGAGAGGTAATTGAAACTATTTCAGCATTTCCCAGCTCATTTATTTGGTAACCGCTCTATAGACAAGCTAAACTGGATGTCTTTATTTTAGGTTTCACAGCTTGCCTCCCGAATGTGGAAAGGCCTAAGCGAGGAAGAGAAATTACCATATGTCCTCCAAGCCAAAAAAGACATGGAGGAGTACAACGCAACTCCGAAGAAAGGCAAAGAGAAACGCAAAACAGATAAGGCAAGTATTCATTTCATACCATTTTATTGTTATGCATGAATAGTTTCGTGGTAAAGACATTGGACTAGTAATCCCAAGGTTGGCTCTTAATATGTAGGATATTTTTTTTTGGTTAAATAGGCTTAGCCTGTGATTTAATGATAAACAAACTCATAAAGTACGGGGGGTTAGACATTTAGGCCGTACCCCTAAGAAAAGAAAATCGCAACCTCAAAGGGGTTTGAAAAACACAAAAAAAATCAGCCAAAAAGTGTCTGAATTTTTCATCCATCGTAATACTATCTAAAATCCTAGGGGTACTAGAAATCTCCCTGATACCATCAAGCAAAGAATCCAATTTGACGAATAGAATCCCCCCCCCCCCCCCGTCACAAAAAATTTCCTAAAGCTGGACTGACAACAAATTCTGTGATACCCATAGGCAAGTCAGCTTTTCTCTTGTTAGAACCAAATGTCTCGGTTTGCCACCATGATCTACGCCTAACAGGACCCGTCAATGCTTTATAAACACAAAAGTCTCCACTGTTGTTGTTCTAATTAGAAAAGAAAGCAGAAATTGAAACTGAACATTAACTGAGGTATCTGTATGGAATTGCTAGCCCCATAGACTTCAAAAATCAGACCCCTCACCGTCACATTGCCATGACTCATGCGTCAATTCAGGTTGTGCCTATAGTGGAAATTCAGAAACTAAATTGGTGTTGACATATAGCACGATGGCATTCAATAAAAAAGGGGCCAGACTGTTCTGGGCTTTCAATAGCAAAATCAAAGAGGACTCCATACTGCTAGAATATTCCCTCTCCTAGCATGTAATCAAACATTTGATGGGATACCGAAAGCAAGAATCTCTATAACTTTGACATTATAAAATTATATAATCTTATATCGAACTATTAAAGGAACATTTTAAACCCCCTCCCTGCTGGCAACCAAGAACCAAAAGATGCTTGGATCTGCGTCATTCACGTAGTCCTCCTCGTTGATCTTTTCACCCTCAGTTTCCACAATTTCTTTGCACTTCGCAGTGAGTTCTTCAATGGTTGTTCTCATCATTGTAACAGCTTGTTCAGCTTTTATTTGCCTTGGGATAATTGTAAATATTACTCTAATCTGCAAAAAAGGATCAGTATCTTTGTTATCAAGGAAGCCAAAGAAACTAAGATTTGTAACAACGAAAAATGAATACAGAACCTGCCTTCCAATATGGCAGCAGGTCAGTTGAACGGGCCTCTACTTCTTTCAATGTAGTGTAAATAGCTTCAATAACAGGACTATCACTTTCAAGGGAATCAAAATTGTAGTTGAACACTGCACTCATAGACCAATAACATCTTGAGTCAATTGAGAGAATTGTTCTTCCATATTAACCGCAGACCCATTGACTGCGTTACTTTTGAGCTTCTCTCCCAATCTCTCAACACATTAGCAGAACACCCGATCAACTATTACAGATAGGTGCTTCTTGTGAAGAGATGGAACCACAGCCCTGTGCCTTGCCTATCACAAGTTAGACCTTCTTGGTGGCTTGTGGGGATTTAAATTTATAAGCTACAAATATTGACCGTCGCAGATTGGAAGCTTTTTAGACAAGACAAAGCCATGGGGCATTACAACGCGGGGTTGCAAAATACCAAACTGAATAGAAATTCACCAAATGAATTCAAAAGACATGTGATTGTGATTCTGACGCCTCCCATGGTCAACAATGCCTCCGCCATTATCCTTGTTCTTTCAAGAAACAATGATAGCTCGCATACATTGGCATTAACAGAGTAATTATTAAGAATGACAATTTATTATCTGTGATGCGTACTTAAATAAGTGATCTATCAATATTACGTTAGCAAATGATCCATTAAAGTTTACGTATAATAGGTTTATTCATTGTTTAGGGAGTAAGGGGCTGTGATTTTTGGAGTAACGTGTGTAGTGTGTCAATATAAATCTGTGAGTGTGAGGAATGAGGTTTTGCAATTGAACAACTAAAACAGCGATGTTAAAACTCTATTGCCCAACGGTGACACAATGCCTCTGGTTTGCAGCTTTCTTCTGTTGGCCATTCTTTCCTGTACATTTGTAAGGACAAGGACAGAAAGAGAGCAGTACAATGAATGCATGAGGAATGTGTGTTTGTGAGAGTTTCTACGTGTATAATTTGTAGGCTGAGAATGTGGGCTGCGATGCAGCCATGGTGCGAAGGAGGGGCTGCTTCAGTCTTGGTGCAGCCTGTGCGTATGGTGTGTTTTGGTTGTGGAATTGTGTTTGAGTTGTGCATGAACTGAGGGCAGCCATGGTGGCTGACCTCGTGTGCATATGTATGTAGGTCTGAGAAAAAAAAAGAGAGGGCTATGGTTGCAAGGGCATCCATGGCTGTCGTGTTTACGCTATACCAGTGTGTGCATGTGCTTGATGGTGTGTGAGTGGGTGGGTGTATGGTGGTGTTACGGGGCAGCGTAGTGAATGTAATATGATGGGTTTCAGAGGTAAAAAGGGTGCGAGGTGTTGTAGTGTTTTTGTGAGTATAGAGGTAGAATGAGCTAGGGCTGGTGTCATCGCCGACCTCTTCACCGGCAATTTCCTCGGTAGAGACGGTGAGTGACATTGCAACGTGCCTGATTGTATTTTACCTTGATGCATGATTAGTCTCCTATGTATTTCATGAACTCTAGAATATCAGTACGCTTGAGTTAGCAAGTAAGCTTGAACTTAGCACATAAGCTTGAATTAAAATATATTTTTCATTCTGGGGGTAAATGTCCTATGTACCTCATGAACTCCAGAACATCAGTACGCTGCTAAGCTGTACAAGCACTCCACAAACAGTCAAGCAGAGAGCTGCATAGGCACAATGACTTCTCTATACATTCAGTAATCACACTTTGGAACCTGCATTATCATGCATTGTAATTGGACGGTGCTGTTTTACAAGCTTTTACATGGAAATGTACTGCATATGCCCTTATTGATAGCATTTCTAACTTATTGCAGGCAATCTTCGAGAGCCGGTGTAGCCCAAAGATGCTTGCTGCTTTGATGGAGGGGTTAAAAGAAAATGCCGCCAAATCCTCTGCAATTGAGGCAATGGGTTTTCATTCTTTTTTCAACATGCACTGTTCAACATTGCCAAGGAGTTTCTTAGTTGGCCTTGTTGACAGATTTGACCCGTACACGCGCAAGATGCGCATAGGCAAGACCGAAACCGTACGGATAAATGTCAGTGATGTTGGACTCGTATTAGGCATTCCACACAAGGGCAAATGAGTTCCAACATCCATTGACGATGATGTCTTGCATCCCATTCAAGCTCGTTTTTCTCTGATGAGTTTAAAGGCCTTGGCCTCGTACCTCACGAGTGTACAAGTGGTCAATGAGGAATTTTGCCAGGCTTTCTTGCTATTTTTGTTGAGTACATTTCTTTGTCCCATGAGGGGCAGGCCATCCATGAACTTATTTCCAGCCATATCTGTCACATCAACGTCCGCACAATACAATTGGTCGTAGCTTGTCCTTGATAAGTTGGTCTGAGGTGTGACCAATTTCAAGCAAGGCACGACCAAGACCGGTATCGCCGGCTGCATTGCGTTGTTGATGGTACGCAAAAATAACTATATGTACATTCGTTTGTAGAGCTATGTTTATTATTGATCAGATCCATGATGACATTTCCCATGCAGTTCTTTTACTTCCACAAAGCTCCATGCAGCGTCCTTGACATCGAAGAGGTTGAAAGTCCCTATATGGCACATTGGACACCACGCCATATTACTAGCCGCATTGAATTGGAGAATCATGGGGAAAATGACACGGATGTCTCCCCTGCCCCTGCTAGCACCTCCTTCACTATTCCGTTACGTACCTTAGCAACTCAATGGACTGAAGTTATTTGCTTATGTTGGGTTTCTTTCTTACACCTTCAAATCATTATGTTTTTGTATGAACTACAAAAACATATTAATTCAATTAACAGATTAATTCTATTACCATGTCACTTTCTAATAACAGGATAGTGTCTTTTGTCAAGCCAGCAAAATCTTTTTAAGTCTGATAATAAGCAGCTGAACTTTAGGATCAAGAAATTTTTTCTTTATGATCTTCATTGTTTTTGAAGCTGGGGACTTGACGCTTGCCCCTTATCTTTTACCACCTAGATGATCTCTTTGTTGTTCCCTGCTATTTACCTTAATATGTTATTGCTAATGAGATAATTCTATGTCATGAAACAAAATCAGACAAAAACAAACAAATATTAACCAACTTCAGAAGACACTTGACATCATATACACGTCTCAGGTTGCCTTAACACCACTAATGTCGCATTAAAAGCATCTTACCTCCCCTGGACCATATTTAAAATCTGCTCATATAGATTAACATGATAACATACTCGGTAAAACTTTAGGCCATTAATTATTAACCATTGATGTTTCCTACATCGGCTTATATTCTCGAGAATAGAAATGTTAGGGTTGCTTCGGTCTTTATTGCCTAACTGAACGATGCATACATCAAGGCATGACTATTTCAAGGCATTTTCTTTATTTTTCTAATATATGCTTGATGCTAAAGATTTCATATAACTGGCTAAAGAACAAAGTTTTGTGATAGTATAGATAGGAGTAATTGAACAAAAAATCACATAATTAGATTGCAAATTGTATAAATAATACGCAGAGTAGAATATAGTGCATATTCTGTTGTAGTCATACATCTATGTTTAGAATATTCTAATACCACTTTTATTTTCTTCGGGATGTATCACTAAAACCATGTTTTGAAATTACCAGTCAATCCTAATGTCCCATAAAATGCTTCTTAATTGATGCTAGCTTAAACATATTGTGAAGCAGAAGGAATTACTGGAAAGATTCATGCAACAAGGTTTAGTTTGTTACATGAATCTTTCCAAAATGAGGTGTTTACCACTGGCTGAGATCAGGTCTAAACGTTAACTCTTCCTCTGAGGCCCTTATAATTGACAAGTGAGAGATGCATAATGATGCCAAAACCAACTTGGTTGACCTCTAAATCAATGTGTGTGACATAAGGGACACATCTTGCTGTAAGCAAAAGAATGGCATTCCAGATTCATCGTCTAGCATGACATGCATATGTGGCTCTACATTATGATGATGCTCAGTCCGGAGTGGGCTTGTAGTTCCCAAAATTCTTCTTTTTGGAAACTTCAATGATACTACGATACTATCATAGCTCATGATAGCAGTTCGAACAAAATCTTTCATGTAAAATCATTTGCTATGGCAATAATCTTCTTTTTTTAATTGTGCATCTTCTTCTTTTTCTTTTGTTATACGTGTGTGATATCTTCTTCTACCCAATTGAATACTTCGAGCTCACGGTGGGTTTTTTTGTTTAAGTCTATAGCTCTTCTTTTTCTTGTAATTGCACTCATTCCTTTGTCATTTCAATTGGTGTACATTAAGTTGACGTAAAAAGCAACAGCAAGGTATAGAGAGAAGTATGCGATTGCATTGAACTCGTGGACAATGTTTACGAGTCATCATCGTCATCTAGGCCTTCGTCCCACATCGTTAGTTTGGCTAAATGAATCCTTTTCTTTTATTTCCCTCAATCAAAGCATAGGACTTATTAGCACATGTTTTCTTACAAATCTTTAGCTATCAAGTACTTTCACACAACTTATACCTCTAAATCGTCTTACCCAATCAACTTGTCACAAATCAACTTCTTCTTACAACGTCGCTAGCCTCACTGCCGTCCTATAAAGCTTTGCTTAAAGTTTGAGAAAAATAACAAAATCACAAAGCACCCAAAAGCCAATCTCTACTTTAATGGACTGCTCTAAATCTTGCAGGCAACATGCTCGTCAACCTCTCCCTCCTTGTGCCCATCCATTTTAATTTCTTCCCGAGTGCCTCCTAGTTTTACTAAAATCAAATCGCATCTCCTGCTTAATCCAAAACCTTTGAATTTCAAATTACTCCCATAACTTTAACTTAACTCACTCCTACTCTAGCCTCATCAAATTAAACTAGATCATTTGCAAATAAAATAACATGACGAACGTCATCCTAAATATGATTAGTGAGCTTCTCCATCACCAAGGTAAAACCATAAGCTTCTAAAATCAAAGCCTTGGTGAAGTCCATTTTATTGTTCTCACGTTAGTAGTAGCTCGTTCAAACATATCCTTCATCAAATCAACATAGCTTATAGGGACTCCTTTTTCACTAGAGCTTGCTACTCATAAATCTACAAAGACCATGCGAAGAGAGACTCTTGTAAAGCAGAAGGAATTACTGGAAAGATTCATGCAACAAACTAAACCTTTGACCGATTAATTCCGATTACTACCACTTCCCTCTTATTGAAATTGCATCAATACTGTTGGTCTCAAGTCTCAACAGAAACAACAGAACCAAGTATGTTACCTTAAACTTCAAATGTCAAATTATACTAAACCGAATCTAGCTCGAGTAACCAAATCTAAAATTTGGTCTCCAAAATAGAAGACACGTTAATCTTGACCTCAAAAATTCATTTCTTAAACTTTTGAGGGATTTCCTTATACTTTGAAGTCTGAAACATCTAAGTGCCCCATTAAGACTTAATCAATCACTACGTAACTTACAATTATAATTTAACTTAGCCATAAAAATTGGCATATGATTCCAAGGTAAACTTCATGATAGCAGTAAATCACTGTGCAGACACGTGTGCATAAAATAAATATGGGGGTATATGGCATGAAACTTAAAAGGAAATCATCCATGTTTTACACAAGCTACATATGTATACTCTCATACACAAGCATGTACATATCTTCAGACTAAAGCAAATAGTATACGTCAAGCACCTATTCAGAAAAATAAGTTAACTTGTTATTACTTGCACTAAACTCAAAGCACTCACTCACCTCAACCTTTGAGAGAGAGGTGCACATCTAAGTTAAAAGCGACACTCATTCTGTTACATAGGCTATTTGTGATCTGGCTTCTCAAATAACTTTCCTGGTAACAGTCACAGCCCCGCATGCTTTTAGCTGCGTATTCTAGTGGTAACGTTGATAGGGCCAATAACTGAAAAAGCAGTGGCACCACAGCTTTGCCGTCCATCAGAATACTTTATGAGAACTTGTAACTGTTGTAATCGTTGGAACATATATTTTGCCCATGTTCTCCTCCCCTTATCGTCCTCATCTTCTCTATCATATAATTAAAGTGAGAGCAAATTACGTGTCGTCGGGTAAAATTATCTGCAACGATTTTGATTAAATAGCAATAAGCTCGTAAGCTAGAAATTCGCTTATCTGAACGATATATTGTCGGTTCAAGTTGATTCTCCGTTTTATTTTCATATCTCACTTCTAAATTTGTCACAGTGTCTATTTGCATTTTTTTATCAACAAAGGCATCATGTATGTCCAAGTCCCTAGAACAATATGCATGGGTAAAAAGACAATCAACTAAACAAAAAGGCATAAATTCAAAGCAGAGGACTATATTCTTGAACTGTAGTGGAGCAATGACAGAAAAGAAAGGAGACTAACTTCTAAAACTGCAATGGAATTCTAGCAATAACTAATTAGTTGACATTTTCACTGATGATACCATCATAATTCTCTCCTTTAATAAATAGTAATAGTTGCCAAGGCATAAGCCTCGTAAACTTAAAAAAAAAGGGGAAGTTGCAAATGTTGAGAAGGCCCAGTTTACTCGCTCCGGTCTTTTTCAAAACCTGTTGCCTATATTACAGTTGCTAACGTTTCTTCGTCTCAATGTGCAACACCAGAATTGCTTGTTACACCAACCTAGTCATTTCCTTAATACAGTCGTACGCGTCATACACCTCTCTACTACTTTATAAAGCTGCAGCCGTGCTGGTTAAATAGCAGTTTGGCTTTTACCAGTTAAAATGACGATACTTGGCAAGATTGAACTAGAAGATACCACAAGTTTTAAACTAAGCAACGATCTTTTACTAGTTCTAACTCCATCTTCACCTTCTTTAAAAAGCTGGCAGTGCCTCTCCTCGTCAATCTCATACAACACATGTGCCACCTCGACTTCTTCTAAACCATAACGAAAAGCAACTGAACAGAAAAACCGAATAACGACATTCATCGCCAGTCAAATAGAACAGAAACAACACAAAACTCGGGCTTTACAGCGGCGTGCACAAACAAACGTCGAAGAAACCTACTGATCACTCAAAATGTAAGAAGGGGGGGGGGGGTTCCTTTACCCTGGTGCGCACCAACATCGAGCTTCGGAATGCGATCTTCAGTGCCTCTACAACGACATGCATGAAACGATCCTTGATTTTCTCGTCACGGTAGCGGGGTTGGGGGAAGGACCACCACGTAGTGGTGGTTGGGGGCTGAGGGTTGGGCGAAGGGGATGGAGGACCGTGCGGGTGCGGGTGGTGGCGGTGCTGTGTGCGGGGAGGAGACAGCCGTGCGTAGAGGCAGGAAATAGAGTGCGGGTTGGTGGAAGACGTGTCTCTAGGATTGGGGAAAAGTCCCGATTGGAGGGAAATATGGGGGGTGGGCACAGGTGGGGTGGGGGGTGGAGTGGGTTAGGCAGAATTTTGGAGGGAAGGGGTCTGAAGGGATTGGAAGAGAACCGCTAGGCGGATTGCACGATGGGGGGTCAATGTGGGGAGGGGTATTTTGGGGAAGGGAAAATAGTGAAGTTTAAAAAAAATCATTTTTTTTTCAACCCATCCCAGTTTGGCCCCCTTTTTTTTTTTTTTTTACAATTTCTCAAAAAAAAATAAAAATCATCAACCCCAAATAATTCCAGTGAAAACCATCCTTTCCTAATTTTCCCAAAGAAAAAGCTTCCTTCGCCATTCTAAACTCACAAGCTTAGCGGGGATCCGCTAAACTCACAAGTTATGCCCTTCAACATCTATGTTTTGACCCCTCCTGTTAAGATATTTTACTCTCACGACTACCCTCCTACATAGTCCCTGCACCTTCGCCACCGTCACTGCTCTAGAGCTATTTGAAAAATGGTGCAAGTGCGGTAAGTGTTGATCAAATAAGTTTGTGTAGTTATAAGCCATCACGAGCTTGGACTCTGCGGGGAAAAGAAGCCAATAGATTTAGAGGTAAACTATCCCTATCACTAATAAGCTGTCTTACATTCTACCTGTACATGAAACGCCTGCAAATTGTTCGACGAAATGCCTCAACGAAAATTACCTATAAAAACCCTCAACGGTTTTCTGGGTCTTGTTTGGTTCAACGAGATCAGTTGCACTGTCCTGTGTTTTGACATGCGATAGTCAAATAGTCTGCTATTTGATTTTATAGAGAAAGAAAGGATTCCATAACTTGGTGCATCATTTTCGAGATTTGCTCAATGTCGTGTAATTTGGTGCGTAATTTTCTCGCCCAGTTGCAGTATACGGTTACTGCTAAAGGTACCTTACTAATTTTATCTTCAAGGCTGCGGCCCAAAAGTTTTGCACTGCAAAACAAAGCTCTGTGTTCCAATCACCAACTTGCCCATCATATAAGTTCTTTTCTAAGCAAGCTTGCCATGTGAACTTAGAGTAGATAATTGTAAAGAAAATATCTGCAGAGTTTCAGGTTTAGATCAATTAGCTAGGGTTTGGCATATAAAATATGTGGATATCAGGGCTCAAAAGCAGTGGAGGCTGGGCACTGTTATTTATTTTGTGGTCCATTTGAATAGGCACGCTTTTGACATAGTTGAGTTTTCATCGAACCCCAGATTCTATTGTAGCTTTTGTGGATTAATCTCGTATTGCGGCTGTGACATAGCTAATTTCAAGTGTATCATATCCCGCAGTCCCCCTACCTTCCAGTCTGTCTATAATTCCACCTCTATAAACTGCAGTGTGCCTAGTCTGGCGTTGGAAAAAATGAATTACATGGGCATAGGGTCATGTCGTTGAAGAAGAGCTACTAATGTGATAAGAAAGCATTAAGATGATATACAGAAGAAAGTGAAAAGCTGAGCTGAACCAAGAAGTATAAGAAATATACCCCAACACCAGATTAGCTTAGGCCAATGAAGCCTGAAAGTACTCACTGTAATGCCCTGCCTCAAAAAAGCAGCAGAGTTTTAGTAAGTACAACGGCCGTTCCTACATGCCATGGTGGTTCTCAAAATTTTAGGCAGTTCATACGTATGATCTTAGTTTCCTAAAAACACAAATACAGCAATGAAGGAAAAGTTTAGAATAAAAAAGTTACAGTATTGTAAAATTCATGTTTCTATATTCAAATTAGGAGTGTAGTGCCAACAGCATCTTTTTTCTGTTGTAACATAATCACTATGCTGCTTATGAATCGGTATATCTACTAATCTATGCATCAAGTAGTGTAACACGTTGCCACTCAGCCAAAGTATTTCTATTTTTTGGCTTTCTTTGACGAAAGGGTTTCCTCATAGCTAGATGCAGATTAGGAAGCCTTAAATTGACGAATGTTAGTGGCTTCCCTATAATGACACTTGCAATCTGTTACAGCAGTGTGTACATATTTCTGAGGTGGGTGTTACATGACATAGTAATAAGAGAAAAAGAATGAGTATCGTGCCTAAGGAGACAGTTGAGGTCATCGCACAAAGCATTGGAATTAATAACTTATATCCAGATGCTGCTCTTGCACTTGCCCCTGACGTGGAATATCGGATGCGTGAGATCATGCAGGTAATATGAGTTTTCATTATTGTCTGTTAGGATGTTAAAAGGACAATCACTTGGTTGCTATCTGCACATGGTCCAATACTTGATCTTGCCATAAATAGGTTCCATAGAACCAGGTATCTGGCTGAGTCAATCGTAAGGAGTTAAAGCTGAAATATATCTTTGATACAAGTCATTGAATGATGGGTATGTATAATAAGCCGTTGGAACTTTGAGCTTGAGACTAGTACTAATATTTATTTGTCGTTTGCCTTTACAACTTAACAAGCACCGGAGTGCCCTATGTGATGTCACTAGTTGAGATCTGGATGCTCAATATCCTATATGGTTGTATAGTACATAGATATTGTCAAGCATTATGAAGATTTTATTCGTAGTTTTTGCCAAAGAAAAAAGGTATTAAGTAACATAATATTAGCACTGTAGTTCTGTCTACCATAATCCAATAAGGTAGGGATGCTACATGACAAAAATTGGCTAAGTACATAAATCACTTGCTCAATTCAAATACTGTTTCATCGTCTCTACTTTACCTGCAGAAACATGATACAAACTGTTAAAACAGTTCCTTTAGTCTTTCAGACATACATGCATCTACTGCAGCTCTACTGATCCTCATGTTATTAAAAAGCTCAGAAAAAAAAACTGTTTACAGAAAATGAGGAAATTACTCTTTTGGACAGTTATTGTAGTTTGTAGAGGAACATACTAGTTTCAGTTTCACGCTGGTGATGAAAGCAGTACGTGGTAGTTAGTTGTTGCGATTTTGCCTGAAGCATCAGTGTAAGCACCCATGTTCATATGCCTTAAGCTATACAATGCAGTTTAGTTGCTGTCGTGTTCGTGGAGAGACCCACACATACAGTCACTGTTGTTTTTCTGACATATTGCATGCACCGGACGTCCATTAATTTTAGAGGGCAGGAATATCTGTACATTTTTGTCGACTCTTGTGAAGTGCTTAAATCTGGACAATCTATGAAGAGTTGTGATTTACACTCCTTGGAAAGGACGGCCTAGTGGACAAGGCTTCCTCTAGTATATCATGTAGGGAAAGTCAGTTTTTATTTACACTTAAGGAGTTGTGTGTGGGATAATAAAACGATATATACTTAGTAAAATCTGTGTTGAACAAACTTCTCATTCTAATTTCATAGATGAGATTTTTTGAGACCTAAAGTGTTTCTTATTTGTGAACTGCAGGAGGCAATCAAATGCATGCGCCACTCAAAAAGAACTACGCTGACAACAGATGACGTAGATAGTGCACTCAACTTGAGGAACGTTGAGGTAAATTACCGGCGCTCAAAAATCCATTCCCTAGAGTAAGTGTGTAGATAATGCACTCAACATTAGTGATGGATTGTTGAGAAAATAGGAGAGAGAGAAGTGTGAGAGATTGAGAAAAGGTATATCTATGTAGATATGTTTATATATATATACATATACATGCACATATATATGAGAACCTCTTACAATTAAATAGACAATAAAGGACATTAAGATAGGATAGGGCCTTAACACTTCCCTTCAAGTTAGTGCATATTTATCTCGCATGCCCAACAAACAAAAATGGATGAAACACTAACGACTGCATATTTATAACACCTGAAAGCAATGAAGCACCGGTGCGGCACTTAGGGTGAAGCACCGGCACCGGATACGCGTCGGGTACGCCTCGGGTGCGGCACCGGTGCTTGTCCAACCTTTTTTTTATTTTTAATTTCTTAAATCCTGGGTGCGGCTCGAATCAGATCTGTCACCAACGGCGACCATCGGAAATTTCGGCGACCACCGGCGATCTGCAGAAGAAGGAGAAGAAGAAGAAGAGGAAGGAGATGGAGAAGGGAACTTACCGGCGATCCACTACGGCGTTCACCTTCGCCGTCGCCGTTGCTTGCTGCCAGAGAAGAAGGAGAAGGAGTCGATCTGTGCCAAGGAGAAAGAGTTGGTGTGTCGATGTTACCTATGTTTTGGTTTTCTGACTTTTGACTTTTTGCCACATAGTTTTGTTATATTGTTAAAGAAACCCAATTGTTAAGTTATTACTTAAACCAACCTCAATATTTCAAAGAAATAACAGTGATACCACATAAAAACTTTATAATGTTCAGTTCTTCAATTTTAATATTATAAAACAACTCATTAAACTTTACAAATTCTTACAAATTTGGTTGAAAGCTTTAAAATTTACAAAAGAACCCATTAAACTTAAAAACTCACTAATTTGGTTGGAATATTAATATCTTTTCACATATTATGATTATTAAGATTTAAATTGTTTAAAAAAAATACTAAGTATATATAATTAAAAAAATATTTATAAAATATGCCGTATCCCCGCCGCATCCGTATCCTAAAATTTTTAAAAATGCCGTATCCGCACCTGTATCCGTGTCTGTGCTTCTTAGGCTGCAAGTTGATCCACAGGCTTAACAAAGGAAATACAAATAAGCTCACTGCATAGCTTTTCCTGATGAAGTGTCTATCAAACCTCAACGTGGTTTGCTCTGTCGCGCTAAACTGGATCATTGGCAATGTTAATGGCTGCCTTGTTATTGCAAAACAATCTCATAGGTCCACCAAGCTATCCCTAAGTCCCCCACCAGGGTCTTAAACAGCATCAGCTCATAAATACCCTGAGCCATGGCTCTATATTCTGCTGAAAACCCGGAAGGGTGCTAAGATTTCTGGTTAACAAGGTTTTCTAGAGGAGAGAGAAGAGGAAGCAGCAGCAGCCTCTGGCGACCGGAGGCAGAACCGTTGATTGGTGATCAAAATGCTCCTATTTTTTCGGGATAACCAAAAAAGGGCAAACAGACCAGAAGAAGAAGAAGAAGCTGCGGCAACAGTGAATACAGCTATGACGATCTGACAACAGGTCTGCCATCATCGAATGCGATTCCTGGTTCGCGTCTCTTTAGTCTCCGTCTCCCTTCTTTAACCAAAGAAATCTTTTGTCGATGTGTTGTTGTGGGGCTTTGTCACTCGTGGCCTTTGGTACTCACATGCATTAGTGGACTGGTTGGTGGATACAACTGTATTTTTTTTTTGGACTAACTCTTGTAGTTGTAAATGACCCACAATGTCCATACAACATACAAGAGCCCTTTAAACATATCTATTTCTGAAGGAAAAATTAATTACTTAAAATTCTAAAAATTTGCCGCATCCTAGCCTCACCTGTATCCTTTTTTTAGAGATGCAGTATGGGTGTATCCCCACCCGTGTTGTGTCCGTACCCGTACTCGAGTCCGTGCTTCTTAGGATATAGCTATCTACCAACAAGTCTCTGGTATATCTCTCTCTCCAATGTATTGCCAACACCATGACGAAGTCGATGGTTGGCCTTAATTGGAGTCTCAGCTGGCTTACATCCCAGCATACCAATCTCTGATAAGAAAGCAAGGACATATTTCTACTGAGACACAAAGATACGTATCCTAGATGTTGCAACTTCTATGCCCAAGAAAACATCGAAGAGGACCCATGTCCTTAATCTGAAACTCCTTATCCAAATGAGCCTTAAGCAAAGCTACTTTCTTCTAATCATCACGTATTACAACTGTATCATCAATGTAGACAATGACTGTATCCAAACTGCAGCATGACTTCAGGAAATCTTTCTTACCATGCCCTTGGGAACTGCTTTAAGCCTTATTGAGTGTTCTTGAGTTTACACACCCTTACCACTGTAGCATGTGAAGATAATCCTGGGGCTAAATCACCATGCAGGAGTACATTTTGTACATCCAGTTGCTGGAGATTCCACCCCTTAATGGCTGCACAGGAGAGAAGTATCCGAATTTCTTTACCACTGGAGCAAAAGTTTCTTGGTAGTCAACACATGTCCCGCAACCAACCTAGCCTTAAACTTCTTAAGAGCACCATTTGACTGTGCTTCACTGTGGAGACGCACTTGCAACCAACTGGTCACTCCTCATGTGGAAGAGGGGAGGGAAGTCACCAGTCTCATTCTTCACCAATACATTTATCTCCTCTATCGTAAGTGCTTTCCAACTAGGATCCTCAATAGCTTCTTTCCAGACCTGGGGAACAGATATAAAAAGATGAAAAAGAAAGAAAAGCATGATATCAAGAAGATAACGAATAACACGAGGCAAGCCCGGACTCCTTTCGTGACAATAATATGAAGATTAGTCGCCATAAACACTACTGCTGGCGAGCCAAAGGAAGTAGTGCTAGTTGGAAAAACTGGACCCCATTTTTGGAGAAGATGACTAGTGTGGTACCCTTTTTGACCTCAAGACATGTGTCCTGAGAGTAAGTCTGTATCTCAGGCCTATCAGAATGTTTTCCCTCGAAAGGTTTCTCTTCCTCGTTTTCATCTTGCTTCTGGTACGTGCCAGATGTAAACACCCATTAAGTATGATCTGCAGTACGACAAAAGAGATAGACACGGATATAGATGAAGATTTAGTGTAAAAAAATTCTGTTCCCAAAAACCATTTACGAACAGCAAAAGTTTGACCACAATGGGAATCATAGCAATTGTGTCCCTTCTGATTTGGAAGGTACCCCAATATATGCACTAGTAGACAAAGGATCCGTTGCCCCGTGAAGGGCTATTATTTTGCACATAACAAGCATATCCAGAAACATGTGGGGGAAGAGATGAAACCTATTGCCCAAGGAGAAGAAAAGCCGGTGCCTGAACTGGAAGAAAACCCTAAGGAAGATGATTAATAAGGGACGAATTGTGGGATGTCCAGACATAGCATAAGAGAACGTGCAACCTCAAGCTAGGCGTTGAACAGAAAATGTCTTAACAGAAAAGGACACGATGTGAAGGAGTAAAGACTTGATAAAGAAGGGGAACAAAGAATAGATCCATTCCCTGTGATAGCGGAGAGGGTACCATCCGCCACCTGAACTTTATACTTACCAGATGAAGGAGGATAAGTATGAAACAAATCCGAACAACCAGTCATGTGCTTAGAAGCACCAGAATCAATGATCCTTGTAGTTGAGGGTATGGACACACCCAGTCCTGATATATATATATATATAGAAGCACCAGAGTCAATGATCCTTGTATATATCTACATATATATATATATACATATATACATACATACCAGAATGAGCTAAATGAGATGAGACTGGGCAAGTGCAGAGGTGGGAGTATTTAGTCATCAAGTGCCTACATATGAGCCTGAGAGTTATGCCCTCCTGGGAATCACCCAAACCACTTGAGGAGCCACCCCGACCTACACGACCTCTACTTCAAATTCTTGTTTTCCGGTTGTAATTGTAAATCCAACAAATGCTAGACTAACCAACCAAGTTGTAATGAGCCCACAAACAATGGTACCAAACATAAGGTAGCGATTCGCAGCATCCGTGTCAACCAATATATGGAAGAAATCGAATTTCCTCAGTTCAAGGCATTAAAAGCCTAAGAACAGGTTGCATAATCAATATTCATCCTAGCCATGGACGTAGAACCCTAGAAAAGCTACATCATAAGCTGTAAAGTCTCAGAAAAGAAACATACCCTGCAAAAATTCAAGTAAGCAGCTGTCTAGAAAAGCTTGCCCGAAGAACTCCACAACATAAAAAATTTCTAACTGTTTCTCCAAAATAGATGATTCAACACTCGAAACCAACTGGTGACTGACGATCTATGGTTTTCGATCACCAGAGAGGTATGCTGCCGCAGCAGGAGTAGCCATAAAAAAGAAAACAGCAAGTGGGCCTGGTGACTGTTCGCCAATGTAGGGGCTTCAGAACACGATTAAGCAAACTTCAAAATGTGTGCAAAGATCATCAAATTAACCTACATAAATTCTGACTCAACCCCTGAAGTTTCTAAGCTTATGCTGTCAGAAAGTGATGACGTCAGGACCAGAAATTTGACGTCAGCACATGTCTGGTGACTTTTCTCCTGTGCTGGCGAATTTCTAGTTGTTCCAAATGTAATTACTGATATTTTGGGTTTTGGCGAGGGCTTTTTGAGAAAAGAAGAGACTGAATAGAGGGAGACTGAGAAAAGGCTGTGTTACTTGTACCACAGAGGCCTCACTGTTTCATTTATAATAGACAATATTGAGATAACACTCAAGGGTTTGTCCCTCCACCAGTGTCTTGTGATGAGTCAATAGTGTAATAGATGTAGAATTTCTATTGTAGAGGTCGTTGGTCTGTTAGGATATGCATTACTGTACAAGAAGAAAATTACTTAATTTACACCTTGAATTAGTGAAAGTGAAACGTTTTGTGTCTCTTGTAAATATACTATTTGGATGACAATATTGTAAAGAAACCGCCTCTTGGTTAAACATGAAAGTTTTGCTTTTGTGTCCTCCTAGATGTTTTTCTTTAGGCATAAATTGGCTTAAAAGAAATTTCAAGGACCACGGGGGCTTACTCGTGCTGTTATTGCGTACTAAGGTGAACTTTGACACAGAACATTACTTATGGTCCGTTATGCTCATTATTGCAAGTTGGCAAGACAGAGTATACAGATTGTTAGACAGGTCAGTTAAATAAGCATGGTCTTCCTAAGTTACTAAGGAAGCTCAGTGCAGTTCAAATGATAAGGTTATCGTTTGTTTTGTTTCTACAGGAAAAGGAGTTTAGGAAGGTCTCTTGAATTTCTTGCCAAAAAAAGAAAGTTGTGAAAATATCAGATTGTAACTGTTTTGGAAAATTTATATCTACAGTCTAACAATGAAAAATGTTGTCACCTCAGCCGGTATATGGCTTTGCCTCTGGTGATCCTTTGCGGTTCAGAAGAGCTCTTGGACACAAGGATCTGTTTTATGTTGATGACAAAGATGTGGATTTTAAGGATGTAAGAATTTCTGATCACGTCAACTGTGTATATCTTTGAAGTGCCTTTCCATGTTCCCTTACTCCCCCCCGGTTAATCTGACACGTAGATTATTGAGGCTCCTCTACCAAAAGCACCACTTGATACATCAATTTTCTGTCACTGGTTGGCTATTGAAGGTGTACAACCCGCTATTCCAGAAAATGCTCCGGTGGAAGGTATTCATTAACACCTAACTTCTCTTGTCTTTCGTTGAGAAAAGTAGAACTTCTATTTTTAAGGATTAAATTAGCCGGTAAAATTGAATTCGAAGAATCTGGTGTTATGCCTGCTTATTCTCTTCTTCTGCTTCTAAAGTTAGAAGGCACGATATCTAACTTGTACATGTTAGAAGCGAGCTCCCGAGGAATCCTAATTGAGGAGCATAGTGTTAAGGCATGATATCCATTGTTTAAGCTTTCTGAGCAGATGAGAATTTAACTTGGTATTAGAGTTCTCGTTTAGTTTGCTACTGTCCTTCTATGCATTTCGCAGTGGTGCCATATTTATCTCGTCGGTTTGAATTTCCACATGCAATCTGGGCTTGTACTGCGGAAGTGTTAATACATGATATACATTGTTGGGTCATTCTCTAACAACTTAAGCTTTTAGAGCTAATGGTAACTTGACGCATAAAGTCCAGGATCATAGAGAGATACCTAGCTCTAGGACAAGATTTCTACAACTTAGACGGCCATGTCAAATATCTTGAATTTTCTAGTGCAGTTATAGTTACATCAATCGGGTTTGCGTAATTGTGTTTCAGGTTTAATATACGGGACTGAGTGTGTCTCGGTTTCGCATGTTGGTATTTTAGTCTAAATAACTTGCTGAGTTCTTTTGGTTTTCTAAATGTTTATTGGCTAGTATTTGTGTGATCTGGACCAAAGTTTGTTGTGGATTGAATAATTTGAGCCAAAGCTTTGAGCTTTAGAGTGTGAGCCTTGGTGCAATGATAGGATTGCTCTATTCTGACCTGGAGGCCACAGTTTCAAGATGCAAATTAGCCTCTCTTTAAACAGTCGCAGGAGCGTTGCACAACAGGCCACCTTTCTTTTTTTTTTTCCTAATGGAAAGCTTTGAGCTTTGGGGCCTTCGGGCACCACAGGATCCTTGCTAAGGTGTAGCAAGTCTGGTGTTCTCTCCTCTTTGGTAACCTATCTCAATTACTGTTTGCTGCTCTATTCACCGAGATAAAAAATAATCGCAAATCAGGACATGTTATTCTTATTTACCTTTTGGTCATTCATACACGAACCGCTCTTATCTTTAGGCTCTTTTGTTAAACCTAAAGTAAGTTTCTAACCCCTTAAGCACTTTTTATTTTTTTGAGTTGACCTTTAAATTTTGTGTGCATGATCGACAGTAATTACTGCTCCCTCTGAGAGTAGAAAGCCCGAGAAAAAAGACGATGAACTTCCTGTTGATATTAGATTACCCATCAAACATGTACTATCTAGGGAGCTTCAGGTATATCATTTACTCTATGCTCCTGATTTCTTTAATTAGTGTTCTCAATCTGCAGATAGTATAAGTCACTTCTGTTCTTGCAGTTATACTTCAATAAGATAACTGAGCTCACTGTGAGTAGGTCCGATTCTGTCCTTTTCAAGGAAGCCTTGGTGAGTTTGGCCACAGACTCGGGACTTCATCCTTTGATTCCTTATTTCACTTGCTTTATTGCAGACGAGGTACTTTCCAGGCTAAAGTTTTAACATTACCAGGAATTCAGACCGTGTGGTCTTCAATTTTGCTTGTATGAAGTGCTGATTTTCAATTATAGGTTTCTCGTGGTTTGAGTGACTTCCCTTTGCTCTTTGCATTGATGCGTGTTGTTGGGAGTCTCCTCCAGAATCCACATATACGCATTGAGCCTTATGTAAGTCGCTGCCTGCTGCTGATTAATAGGGGTTGCTTGTTACTTTGTACAGGTAGAAAGTACATATGATTGCTTGAACTGCAGGGAAGTATATTAGTCTCTGCTAGCTCATTAGAGTCCCGGGGCGCACATTTGGTTGGAAGTAGCTGCTTCGGCAGCATATAATGCTTCCTGCAAGGATAAAGCATAGACAGCTGTATATCAAAATGAATGACATTCGCCTTTAGCTATTTGACTTTTGGTCTGAGTGAGACTTCTAGTTTAACAATACTCGTTTGCTGGAATTAGCTAAGCAGTTCTCTTATAGTTCGAGGAGGGTTACAAGAAACTAAAACATGAGCTTTCTAAACAAATCAGACAAAAGCAACAGAATGGATGGGGTATAGAAACAAAATTGGGTCCCTGCTTTTGTCCATTTTACTTGCAAGACTTCCTTAGTTTTAACAGGTCTACTGTTATCAACCTAATGAACTGGTTTTTCATGTAGCTACACCAGTTGATGCCATCAGTTGTTACCTGTCTTGTTGCAAAAAGATTAGGAAGTCGATTTGCAGATGACCACTGGGAACTTAGAGATTTCACAGCGAACCTGGTTGCCTTGATATGTAAAAGGTGAGAGTTGTAAATTTGTTTTGTGCAGAAATAGAAAATGGCTGCCTTAATTTGATGAGTAAATTTAAGATAGTACGCTCGATATCTTGTTTGACTTGCCTCTCACTTCTAGATAATTCTGTCAAACAATTAAATAATAGTAGTGACTACATGATAAATGTGCATTAGCAAATAATTTAGTTGTGTCTGCAATTCATCCATATGAGATTGATAGCATAAAGCTTGTAAAGTGCAAAGGGTCTTGGAGCCTCGGCGCTAACCGCAAAGCTCAAGCACAGGCTTAATCGAAGAAAAGACAGCATTTTCGTGATACCAAAATCTAGTCATACTATGCCAAAACCAACATATTCAGCTAGATATCTATATACAGAGCATTCACGGCCGAAGTTTGAATTCAGAAATTTCCAATCATTGTTTGGAAACAACTAAATACAAAGCATAGGAGAAAGAGGGAAGAGAAGCCTGCTTGTGGTTCTTCTTCTTCTTCTTCTTCCTTGTTTGCGTGACTACAGTGAGAAGAGACTGCAGAGGGTCAAGTAGGTTTTTTGTTATTTTTGATGTGCATCGATTCGGTTTAGGGCAGGGGAAGTGTTGTTACTTACTTTAAGAAATTATGGTAATAGTTTGTCGTTGAGTTAGTCAGTGCTTAAAAATTCAGTAACAAAAAGTTCAAATTACGACTAATAAGGAAAAACCTCGAAAGAGCGTCTGGCATGGGGCATGAGCGCACCAAGTGTGGGATTCCATGAAGGGGCTTTGCATAGCCAAAGCAAAGTACTAGGGTTGGGCTTTGCTGCGTTTTGTGCGTAGGCGTGCTTTTAAGAACTGTGACCAATTTGCCCTCGAAAATGTTACGACTGTTAGCCATCCCTTTAGAGTTGCGTAAATTTAGTATGAGATTATTGTCCACAAAATGTAACACTTAAGGACTGATTCCATTCTCCACTTGTGCATTAAATTTCTTCTTAAGCCCAATTGCCACAGAGATATTAAGAGTTTTGAGGACTTATGTATTGACAAATATTTAGATTTATCCTTTCTGACCTTAGACGTGTCATTGGTTTTTAAGTCTGTGAAAGCATCTAACTCAAAACTAATTGGCGATGAGGGGAGAGCTCCACAAGGCTTATATATAGAAGTATAAATTAATCTTTTCCCAATGTGGGATTATATTGTAATACGCCCCCTCACGTATGGCCGGACTTCTTTTAAGTGGGCCAAAAACGTAGATGAATTAGTGGGTGACGGTAGATTTTTAAGTTGTCTGCTGGGCCGTGATCGATCTGCGTTGATGCCATGTGAAAGCATCCAACTAATCCAATTGGGATGAGGGAAGGCTTATGTGATGAAGTATTAGTTAATATTTTCTTGATGTGGGATCTATCTAAACAAAGTCTTTGTTAGATAACGTTCATACTATCAAGAGTAAAGTAGCTCTATTGACACTCCATAAACTGGTTATGGCTCTATCTGCATTTTTTGCATGATGTCACTGGCCATTTATGATGGGAATGGTGCTACCAAAAAATCCTGTTTCTGCCACTGTTGAGGAGTTATACTTTTAGATGAAGTACCAGCCCCCTTCACTTTTGTTAATGTATGTATTTTCAGGTTTGGACATGTTTATGATACCCTCCAGACACGTCTGACTAAGACTTTCCTCAATGCGTTTGTGGATCCAAAAAAAGCAATGACTCAACATTATGGTGCTATTCAAGGGTTAGCAGCCCTTGGACCTAATGTGGTACTCTCTGCTTTCAATGCTCTTTATGATGTACTGTTTAAAATGCTTAATCCAAGTTTGAGCTTTAGTTGTATGGTGTTCCATCTATAACTCACTGATATAACTGAAAACCATTGGCCTGTTGTTTAATTTTTTTAATAACCCGTGAATAGATACTGATAGGTTAGCAGGCTTCTACAATTTTCTTTAGTGGGTTTTCTTGGTGAAGTGTAGTAAGATAGTATGAAGGTGGGCACAATTGGCCACGATTGTTAGTTTTGGGAATTGAAACTTCAAGTGGTTTACTCGCCTTCTTTTTCTTCTGACTTTTCAGTTTTAGCAAGATCTTTTTCTAGGATACCTTTCTCCACAATCAAATGAAACTAAGAACGAAAAAAGTTCCTCTCCTTTCTCCTTGAAATCTACTAAACATAGACTAGAGGAAAAAAAACCATCTAGTCTTTTACCATTGACACTACTAGTGTTATCTTTCTACAATCTGATATTGGGTGGGTGGTTTGGATAGTATATATCTATATTTTGTTTATGCTTATGCTTCCTTTTCGATCAAAGATTTTGTTAACATTACAGACGGCACTTACTTACCTCTTTTAAACTGTGAGTCTATGTCTCCATTCTGGATTCTTCTTGACAGATTCTAGTTTCCTCTGCTGAGGTCAAGCTCTTTCTTTATTCTTTTCCTTTTGAGGTCTCGGTTGATCGGGTCTACACACAAGATCTGTTATTTGTGTCTACAGCTCTCATAAGCAATTTTTGGTGCTTCTCAACTTTTGGGCAGGTTCGCCTTCTTATAATGCCAAATCTTGAGACCTATCTACGACTGCTTGAACCAGAGATGCTTCTTGAGAAGCAAAAAAATGAGATGAAGAGGCATGAAGCTTGGCGTGTTTATGGGGCCTTGTTGGTTAGTATACATTATAAAAGAGTGATTGCATTCTTTGCAATTGCATGTTTGTGGATGCATTTGTGCTTGAACGAGTCCATGCACATTTCAGCGTGCTGCAGGTAAATGCCTACATGATCACCTCAAAGTTTTTCGACCTTTACCATCCCCGCCTGCACACGCTATCTGGAGGACCAACCCAAGGGTTGTCACTACAAGTCCAAAAAGTAAGTTCTATTGATACTTGTCAAATGCTTGCTTACTGAAATATTTAGGATAGGCTCCTTTCTCTTTCTTCCTTGTGACATGCTTGACCTCTCTTAACTGTCCTGTTATTGATGATGTACAAGTTCTTCTGTTTATCAATATTAAAACCCTGGCTACCTTTTTCCCCCTTTCTACTTGCCTTTGGTTCTCTTTTAATAGTATTCGTGGTAGATCCACATAAACTATGGCTTGCTTTAAGTTATAGATTCTGTACCTAAAAAATGAGAACATGACACAAATTTTAGGGGTGTTAAACATGGCACTGGGCCTGGGATTTAGTCAACCTCGAAATGTTTTCAAGACGCGTAATATGAAATCAATATGGCAATGGACCTCGTATCCGGTCAACCTCTCTCTCTGGACAGCATGCAGAGAAAGAAGGCGATAAGGATTTTTCTTTGCACTGCCTCACAGTTTCAATATGATCTATGGGTCTGGCGGTTACACCTGGCAAAATCTGGCCCATATCCGCGGGTCTATCTGACACGTTTTCAAATACCCGGGTATGGGCATCTAAATATGAGAACCGCTGAAACTGGACTCGTACCCGAACGGACCTGTAAATTTCGGGTTGGTCTGGGTCGGGTACAGGTTGCCCCGGCTACCCGAGTTTCTTTAGATAAGCATTAAGGGTTCACTCTTTCTCTATCTCTCACTGTCATCTCATCCACGCTGCTGCCCTCCCTCTCTAAACTCTCTCTCTCACCCCCAGTCAGATTCACCTTCGACCACTCCACATCAAGTCAACTCAATGGCGCCAAAATGTCCCTCTCACGCTCATCGCTTACAGCTCCGACGCAGCTCCACCGCCACTATCATCGACTCTTCTTCGTCACAACATCACCTTTTGCTTCCACCGTCACCACCTAGCCCTAGAATCGCTTCCACCATAACCGTCCATAGAGGCACCACCCTCGCTGTTTGAAGGCTTGATCCCTTGACTAGATCTACCTTCTCAAAGTCGACCTGACTATGAAATCAACCAGATCTCCCTTGTATTATTTGTGTTAACTCGTTCATTTGTTCACTAAATTTTCTGTATGAATTTTCACCACTTTAGACTAAGGAATTAATTTTGAGTTGATTTTCTGGGATTTTTAAGATTTAGTGCTTATTGGGTGGGATTTGAGATGATTTTGTTGGTCTGTTGTGTTACACAACAAAAATTGATAATTGAAATAACAAAAAAAGAAGGGGAAAAAAAATTAATACTCCAAGGAAATTAGCCAAGTGAATATATGTTTAAAAAGAAAAAAATATCTAAGAAGTAACCAGTTTACCCAGGGGTAAGACCCAAGCCATCTGGGTAGCGTACTGGTATAGGAAAGGACTACCTGGAAAAAAACCGTGTAATTTTATCTGTACCAGTTTTATTTGTACCCTACCGGGAAAAACCCTTACCTGGCGGGTGGATCGGTTTGCCAAGTCAACTGTCGATTGAGACATTGTCGGTGTGCTTGAGACTCCTTTTTCAATTAAAAATGATGAGGAGTGGTCACATGGCCTGCCTGAAAAGCCCATTTAGTGGTAGCTGAATTCCCTTAATTGTTCTGGTAGTTTACCCGACCGAGTAATCACTAGGTTCACGGTGGGTTGGCGGCGGTCGTAAGTGGCATTAATAATGTTGCATGGGATGAAGACGTGATATTGGTTGTCTCAGAAAGGGGAGGGAGGGTCGATTATCTCTTGGGGGAGCGTAGTAGTTTGGTCCTTAATTGCAGGATTTTCCAATTCGGGTGATGCTCCCGCCCCGGTATCTAGCTTCCGAATCTCGCAATCCTTCCCGTTCGACGAAAAACACACTATACTATCCAAGCTCCCACTACGGAACCTCACACCCGCTCCCGTTCCCACCCTTGCTTTGTGCAACTATGGTTCGGTCTCTCAACTTTGGAGGAGGTTTGGTTGCTTCATCTCGTTTTCTGAATACTACCTAAAAAAGAAAAAACATTCACGTTGTCTATCATTTCCAACATATTTTCAATGATAGTGAATCTTTAACTTTGCTGAGGATAATTTTCTGGTTTCATTTGCTGCTTCCGGTGGATGTTCATTTTTTGTTTGTGTGTGGGGGGAAGGGGGGGGGGGGGGGTGTTTATATAGTGGGCTGTAGTCTGCATGCCTCTTTGGTGTCTACAACTTTCAAATTGATGTTCCTACGTCCTAAGAATTTTGGTTTGCTTTATAAGCCAGTTATATATGGGTATGTGTGTGTGTGTATATATTCTTTTATATTGCAATTGGATTTTTTCAAAAATATATTAGCTTTGAAGTTTTTAAGTATTGGTCTCGTAAGATGGAACAAGTTTGGTGCTCAACAAGTTTATTGAGTATATAGATAATTGAATTTTAGAGTACTAATACTTGACCTGGTTCTGAGTGATATATATGCTGAGTATTTTCTTTACTATTTGAATTTTGGACTGTATGGTTTGTAGTGATATATATGCTATATGCAGTAGAGAGCAAAGCAAAATGTGAACACCTTTTGTTTCTGAATTGAATTTTCTGGTCTGATACTGATAACTTATAATCTATCAAGATAAACGCAAGGCGACTGCTGAGGACTTGGAGCAGCAGTCTCCCCTGAAGAAAGTTGCAACTGATGGTCCGGTGGTCACGCTGTCAAACAACTCCTTGCCGTCTAATATGCAAGGAGAAACGGGCATTGATGGTCCTTTAGGTGATTCTGAAACAGGCCCATCTTCTTCTTTGAGACAGAAAAATATTGAGTGTGTTCAAGGCAGCAAAGGAAGAAGAGATAAGGGTACCAATCAAGCTTCGAGGACGTCAGCTGCCATCAACCAGACTTGGAAGGATGAGCTGAGTTCTGGGCATCTTCTGGTATCGTTGTCTGAGCTATTCGGTGAAAGCATCTTCTCCTTCATTCCAACTCCTGAGATGTCGTTGTTTCTATAGCACTTAGGCAAGAAGGATCAATTCGGTTTTAGTGGTTACTGAAATATATCGGAAACCGAAAAAGGAAATAGGAAACCATAGAAATACATAAATGTAAAGACATCGTGCTTATTGCTAATTGATTATTTTTGTTTGTCCCATTGAAGGTTAAGATGTGCAGATTGTTTAAATGCTTTTTCCATCTACGGCAAGTCTTAAGCAATAATCCTCTTCTATTGAGAAGGCAATAAAGATCGACTTGGTAGGGTGAAAGAAATACTGGCACAATGCCGTAAGCAGAAAAAGATAGGCAGCCGCTTTTGGCATTTCCCTTTCAACTGCTTTGCTCAGGAAGCTGTCCTCTTCAAGAACCATTCCACGGGCAAGCAGCCGATATCTCATTGGCCGTGGCAAACATCATAAGCTCGCCGTTCCATTTGAGTCAATAACACAAGTGCTTTCTGCCTTGAACTCTTCAAAATCCATCGTACCATTTGAGTCATGATCAAACAGCCAGATTAACCACGCCGAAATTGGTTCCAAAGACACCCTCAAGCACTGCAGCTCTTCAAGTTTCAACATTTCTGCAGAGGAAAGGAGGCCATCATTATTGGTCCCGAGGTGAGCGCACTACAAAAGAATGGGTCTTTATAGACAGAATGTTTTGTCTATAAAGATTCAAATTCCATCTGTAACTTTTATTGATGGACTCTCCGTGGGTAAAAGTCAGTGGTTGATAATCCTGTTACTAAAAGTTTACTGATGGAATAGGGTATCTGTTAGTATTACTTAACTTTTACTGACAGAGAGAAATACCTTTACGGATGGGAAATTTTGCCTGTATAGGTATTTTCCTAAAATTTTCCTTATTTTTTGGTTTTGCAAAAAAGAAAGGAAAGATCATTACCAAGTTTTTTTTTTGAAATTTTCTTGCAATTGAAATTTCGACGATAAAAGTTACAAATTCAAATCAGTTTTCTATAATTAACTCTGTAGTTCACACCACACCTTTTAACCAATCAATCAATTCACATTTAACCCAAATTGTCATGTAATAAACATAGATACCATACAACTCCTAAATACAAATGTATACTGACATACCATCAACATTTTTCCAGCAGAAGGGACAAAAATAAACAACTACAAAGTCATCAAAAGGATCAAGAGACGTGGGGGCTGAAACATCCTTGAGCAGGGGCGTGCAAGCTCAGTACATTCATTCATCATCCAAAGCGACATCTGGCTTATCGTCATTCCTCTCTTCATCATCCGCTTCCTTGGACTCTTGCACGGTCATTATTGCGGTAGTCACCCAGTCAACACAAGCAAGCCTAGCATCTATAAATACGTTGGCAATCTTGACGTGCATATATCTAGCTTCAAGTTGTCTATGTTGGAGGATAATAGGAATAGGAATGCTTATCCACGTTGAGTTCACCTTATATATCTAGCTTCAAGTTGTCTATGTTGGATGATAATAGGAATATGAATGCTTATCAACGTTGAGTTCACCTTGTGTAGTCACTCATAAAATCATTGCAAGAAGATGTCATTTTATTACTATTCTTTTTCTCCAATATAAAAACTCACATTTACTATATGATCACCTTATCTTCTCAAAGTCTTAACATATTCAGAATGCGCATAACTGAACTCGAAAAATTCTTCGGTGCGATTCTCGAAATCATCATTATTTTTCCTTTTCTCATCTAATCGACTGACATGATTACTAGTATCACTATATAAACAATAATAATAAATGTTGATATGTAAATGAATGCATGCACATCAACATATGTCTATCTCCCCATCATTCTTTTAGGCAGTGGTGAGTGGTAGAGCCAGGATTTCACCTAAGGGAGTGTTAAAAATATATCGAAATTAATAAAAAAATTTATAAGTAAAATAACACAAAAAGTGTATTTTTTTCGATAATACACAAAAAAATACGAAAAAACATCCAAAAGGTCTGATTAAGTTTCATGAGAGCTACTAAATACTCTTTACAGTACAAAAGAAGCGAATACAACATAAAAAATTCACAAAAAGTCAAAGCACACAAATCCGATGAAACTAAGTGAATTTTAAGCACGTTTCAAGTGTAGCCATGTGATTCGCATAAGTACAATTGTTTGAAGCAGTGCAAGGGTGCTGTTGCCCTATTTGGGAGTGCCACCAATATGTGGGGAATCTTAAATTAAGGTAAGGTTCATTTTTAGCAGACTGTGGTTGATTCTTGATGGTAAATTGTAAAATTCAAGAACTCTAGTATTTACCCTCTTTTGTTCTACTGTTTATTAAATAAAAATACTAGAAGATGCAAAGTCAAGTAAAAGTCATTTTTCTTTAGACAATTACAGTGTTGACATTCTTTGTTGTACTTGCAAGAATAGTAGTGTGATTATGCACTTCCGATTGTACCTTGTCTTACTCATCACCTATTTGAACCAAGTTTTTGATTTGCTGCTTTAATGTTGAAGCAAATCACAAATGTGACAATCATTCAAACATGATATTTTTTACAGACTACAGTTACGCCTTCAGCATCTTGAGATTTTCCTCTCGTTGTTGTCTTGTTGATATTAACATTGGTGGTTTTGTCTTTTTGTAGTGTAGAGCAAAGAACTGATTGTGTAAATCAGTTTTCGACTGAACTTATGATCAACGACGGAGCTATTGGTGACTATTGTGACAAAATCCAATTCAATTCAAACATTAAACACCACATGTCCACATTCAGAATATGATTCAAACAGTGAGAGAATGAAGAGATGCATCGTGCAAGGCGATTAGGGACATACCCCTCGTCGCCGGTGGAGACGTGGAGTCAGGGGCTGAAGATCGTTCGTCACGATGCCGCCATGCCGATTGAGGTGAGGTCGTCACTCGTCAGTGACTGTGAGCTAGCCGTCGGCGTTTAGATCTAGATCCAGATTCAGACAGCCCAGATTGTGGGCTCGTGTCGTGGCCACCATTGCCGTTTGCAATTTGCCGAGTGAGGCACCCGTCACCGTGAGACGGTGAGAACTGAGAGAGTGAGAGGTCGTGAAAGTTGAAACTGAGAGAGAGAGTGAAAAAAAATCTAAAATAAACTATATATATTTTTCCCCAAAATTTGAGGAGGTGCATTAGCCCCTTTCGTACAACAGTAGCTCCGCCCTGGGGTCCTATCGTATGACACGTGTTTATAAAACAGTTAACTCCTCGTGCCTTTTCCTATGTCTACTAAAAATTTGGCAACACCTCGCCGTATTTTTCTAAGTATACGACATCAATTATGTGTCCTAACATCCAAATTTGCTCCGCAAGTAAGAATAGATGTACAACACCACATCTAGTACGCATCGGAGAAACACAGGATAACATGTGCCAAATTTCCAAGACATAAAACACAGAAGCAACTGCTACACTGTTCTATAGAACTTTGCCTTTTCAAATTGTCCAAACTGGACAACCAAAAGCTTATTACTCTATTATCAGTACATTTGAAGGGGAGCAAAGTGTGTTTTACGCATGCATACACTAAGAATTGGTAATATATAACAATCTTTCGGAAACATGAAAAAGATGGAATCATAAGGTTAATTTTCAAAACATGCCATTACCGAAATTGTTTCTGGGCTTTTACCGACCAGGGTTATAACCAACTCGTTGTCAATGGACTTCACAAAATTAAAGCAAATCTTCGCTTGCCTTTATCCGTGACTCTAATGCTTACACGTAATCCATGAGAATATTGGTTGGTTTGTAAAGTAACCAAATACTTTTGAGGCAGGTAGCGTGCTTGCTAACGTTATAACTTGGGTGTACTGGACGAGACCAATGGCCCGATCATGCCCAGCCGACTCTCACAATCCCGCTCCCATGCTTAGGCTAGCCCAGGAACCGTATAACATCTGTCCAGGCCTAGCTTATGAAATTTTTGGTGGGCACGAGCGAACACGTGCTGCTCACGGGTTGTCAACAGTTACAAATTAATTATGATTTACTTAATTTTTAATCATATCAATTACTATCCAAGTCGACAAATTAGTCTTGAGTTACTATTTACCTAATTTTTAAGCATATCAATTACCAACTGTGTTTACTAATTCGTGTAATGGAGAAAAGTATAGCAAGTTTTCAAAATGGAGTTAAAAATAGGCATAGAAACAATGTTTTAGGACAACATAAAAGAAAAAGATAAAGATAAGAGTCTCGAAACAAACGCAAAAAGTCTACTCCTATATATAAAAATATAAAACAGAAAAAGAAGTCTTCAAAGGTCTCCAAAACCCATAGTTTAAAGGATCTTAAAGTCTAAGGAAAAAAAAACACATTTTGTACGCATTAAATCTTCATACTTAATTTATGCTCTATACAAGTTGGACGAGGCTGGGCTTCTTTAAAAGCCTTTGCCCATGCCCAACCTATATCTTTGACTGGCCCAAAATTTTGTACCCATGTCCACTACATTTTCTGTAAAAGTAAGCTCACATCTAAATTTTTATGGGTTGACACAAGTTGCCAGTCTAAGTTGCACCCCTAATGCTTGCTCCAGAGAGAAACCTTGCTCTGAATCTCTTCTAGAGATCCAGACTCTTCTTTTCTATCATTTTCTGTCTGAAATACTTAATATTTGCTAATCGAAAAAGTAAGGGATTCAAATTTGTGTCCTCAATAAAATCATTGAGACCTAATTCTACTGTGATATAGATAGCCCTATCATTGATCATGATAGGTAAAAGTCAATCACGAAAAGTGTTTTGCGACAGAAATTCCGTCACTAATGCTTTTAAAAGGCTTTTTATCAACAGGCAGAGTTCCGTTGGTCAAATCCGTCAATAGAGGTGATCTTTAACGATGAATTTTAGTCCACCAGTAAAAATCCATTGCTAAAGGCGTTGCTTCTTGTAGAGAAAATATGCATTCATGTACAGAGATGGGAATGTGTGGTGTCATTCCTTTAAAATTATTACATTAGTTGAGACTTATCATGAGAAATTCTAGAGTCATTACCTAATTAGACTTGCATGAACATCGTATCAAGTTACTAACATAAGAAGCAGTGTGCACATGAATCACTCACAATTAAGTTCATTGTACTCCCTCCGTCCTCTATAATTTGATCAGCTCTTCTTTTTGTTTCGTCTGAGAAAAATTACTCATTTTTAAATTAAGAAAGGTCATGTTGTGGATAATTTTACATATTTATTCTTTTTACACTTTTTTATTTTAAAACAGACATGTAGCGGCGCCAAATGCCAGCGGTTTAAAAATACGGCTTCCACATGTAAGGTATAGCGGCGGCCACAAGCGTACGGCTGCCAAAGGTGGCCTTCTAGAAAAAAAAATCCCGCTTTGCCCCAATTGGCTTTACTTCTCCTATTTGGGTCAATCATACACGCTCTCTAAGCACAAGACCGCCAGGTTTGCACTCTCTCTCCCTCTTCCCCCTCCGTCCCTCCGTCCCCCTCTCTCTCTCGCTCGCACAGATTGTGTTATCTTCTCTGAATTTTGCCCCAAACCTAATCTATAGCTTCATTTCTTTAGGTAAGACCCGTGTTGCCATCGTCGCCTCCACTGTCTGTCCCAGCAACAGATCTACCCTATCTCAACCACCACTACTCGATTGACTCGTATTCATAGTTCCATTAAAGGTCAGATTGTGATTCTAATACCATCACCATGCTCAATTGCTAACTATGTTAGTTGACAATTGTGCACGCAGGCTACTAGGTTGGTCGTCAATTGGTGAAGGAAGTCGAGAAGAACAAGTCCGACTTTTCAGGTTGGGGCTTGTGGGTAATTTATGTTTTCTAATCAGTTTAATGTTGCTTTTAGTCAAAACTTTTTTGACGAGATACTCTACTTCTTTCTCTACATCTCCCGTTACTTGAAGATCTTTTAATATTTTTAGTTTGCTTTTGGAGTGGCGGTCTTTAATCTTCCCTTTATGGCAATCATATTGCTGTGATCCTTTTTTGCATTTATTCAATTATCTTAGTGAGGTAAGAGTTTGATTTGGCATGTATATTGCTTGTTGCAAGGGGAAATCTGGAGTTTTGATGACTATCTAGTTTATAATTGTGATTTTTGTCGAGATTACTGTTAGGTGTTGAAATATTAACCTATGATTCCACAAAATGTTAAGGGGGATCGAAGATATAAATGGTTGGGAGTATTAGAATGTGAATCTTGTAAATGTTTATTTTGTCTGATGTTGTGGTTTTCTGGGGTAAACTTAGAGTTGTCAAAAGGGCTCGGTGGCCTGCGGCCCGGGCGGGCCCTTTTTGGGCCCAGACTGGCCCTAACCTTAGGGCTTGGGCCAGGGCTAAGGCCAGGCCGAATTTTTTGAGAAACAGGCCCTGGCCGGGCCCTAAAACGACCCATTTTTGGCCCGGCCCTAAAGTGGCCCCAGTTTGGCCCGGCCCAGCCTTCTTTTGGCCCAAAAAATGGCCCCCTTTTGGCTCTAAGGTTGGCCCTATTTCTGGTCCTTTTTTAGCCCTACACACAGGCCCTCTTTTGGCCCAGTATTATTGTATACACACATTATTATATATAAGTGTGCGTGTCCAATGATAATCGAATGAGCAATGAATCTGAACATTAATTATGATGATCGTTCTTCCTTGGTTCAATAATTAAAGACATGTTTGACGTAAAATAAGAATTAGATTACAAAGATTACAATCGAACCGTGAGAAATCATGAGCCTCCTTGAAGAGGCCTTGGCGGTCTTGGATGGACCGAACTCATTTGTCAATAAATACCAAACCGACTAATTCCACCCTCTTACATATAAATTAGTACTGGCACCGTGCATAAAAAATTAACTGTTAAAATGCATATAAAAAGCTAGTATTTATATTATTAAATAATAATAACAAAATAGATAGTAAAATAATAATATTATTTTGAATAACAAAAAAAAATTTGGGCCCGAGCCCGAGCCTAGATGTCGGGCCTAGGGCCTGGGCTTGGATTGGGCCCAGATTTTCCCCATTCTGGCCCGGCCCCTACCAAGCTCCTTTGCACTATGACAGTCACACTGTAACAAAACACCACGCTGCTTAAAGTCAAGCTCCTCTACCAGTCCCTTTAACCATAATGGGCCGGCCCGTTTGACAGCGTCAGTTCATGTGATATTCAAAAAGAAAAATAAATAGTTGGCGAAGACGATTGTCTTCTATAGTGCTGCCACCGTGGCAATTAGGCTTGATTACACATTCTTGTGCATATTGTGTATTATTATGGTATCCAATCCATAGCGTGTCTTTCCAGCCATTGCCTTATTCTGGATTTGGGTGAGGGTCTTCATTCGTTAGGCAGATTGTATCTGATTTTAGGTGTTTAGGTACCTGCTGTTGTGTGCTGAAGGGTTGCGACTGTAAAAAAAATATTATTGACCTATCGAATCTGATTGACTTTGAAGTTATTGCTTCGGTATTGAGAACTCTTCTTCCGGGGTTCATTTATTACCTATACTAAACATATCAACCACAATATCTAGTGCATCAATATACTAAAGTTACTTTAATATGTTTATAAAGGTGGACAATGCCCCAATCCCTCTTTCTTTATCTTGTGACATTGCTTCTCAACTGACCACCCATGGCAGCTACTCCTCCATGATCAAACAAATAAGCCCCTGGCTTTATTTTCTCAGAAAACCCCAAAAATGGGGATCGTGATCAAACACCATTTGGTATTCTTTGCTTGGATGAAAAGACCTCAATTTTACCTTAAGAAAGTTCATCTAAAATAGATAAATAATGACTGGTGTTTGACAATTCCTTGTAGGGAACTCTTTGTCGCCTTTAAGAGTATTTTAAAAAAAAATTGTAAACATGGCTTATAATTGCAGAGAGAAGATAGTAGCTGATGCTAATACAATGTAGCTGAGAAAAAAGGACTAAAGTTGGCTGCTGTAGTGAGAAGGCAAGTACTTAACCTTGTGTCCCTAATTGCGTCGCTTGCTTGTGATTTTGTTTGCATTAGTTAGAATTTTTCTTCTCAATTATAATCAGAACATATGAGTTGTTGTTAAGTGTTTAAATCAGAAGGATAAACCCCTCTTTTTACTTTATAAAGTGATAGTTATAACTTCAAGTTTCTAAATGGAAGTTGCGCATGATGCTTCAAGGTATGTTCATAATTTCATTTACCAAGCTATTTTCATTTGCTTTCTAACTTCTTAAAGCTAATACATTATACATATTGATTTTATTTTGGCATTTTCGAGCTCAAGTTAGGTATTATGCGATTGGATTTGAAAGCCCTATTTTGGAAGCTATAACCTCCATTGGATGCGTACAGTCTCTGAATAAGGTTCATAGATTTGTTTTAGTTGAAAAATTTGTAATTTAGGTTAGGTATTTGAATGATGTAAACCACTAATTTAGTGAATATAACGATTCTGATGTATCAGTTGCAACATGACTTGGTTCTTATTTATACTACTTTAAATATCTCTTTGTCACATATGGTAAGAAACCTATCCATGTATTAGTACTATTTTTTTTTCCTAAAAAAGAGAAGCTACCACAACGGTTGGCCTAATGCTGCCGTAAGCCTACGAAAGCGGTCATTAGCCGCTGTCACAAGCCGTGGCCGTTGCGAAATGGGACATGAGTAACCGATGGAGGAAGAGATATACAAGCAGGGAGCACCGTTGCTAAAAACTCTATTAGTCGTTGTCATATGCCTATCGCAGCGAGACTTACTGAAGCAGTATGTGACCATTGTGATAGCTTATGGCAGCGGTCTTTAGGCTACGACATCATTTTTTGACCGCTGGCATAGGGCATTTTTCTTGTAGTGACAAAGTTCCGTTGGTTAAATCCGTCAATAGAGGTGATCTTTAATAATGAATTTTAGTCCGCCAGTAAAAATCCATCGCTAAAGGTGTTGCTTCTTGTAGAGAATATATGCATTCATGTACAGAGATAGGAATGTGTGGCGTTATTCCTTTAAAATTATTACATTAGTTGAGACTGGTCATGAGAAATTCTAGAGTCATTACCTAATTAGACTTGCATGAACATCGTATCAAGTTACTAACATAAGAAGCAGTGTGCAATGAATCACTCAGAATTAAGTTCATTGTACTCCCTCTGTCCTCTATAATTTGATCGGTTCTTCTTTTTGTTTCGTCTCAGAAAAATTACTCATTTTCAAATTAAGAAAGATTATGTGAATAATTTTACATATTTATTCTTTTTATACTTTTTTATTTTTATTTCTCTCTCCACATTTAAATCTCCACTAATCCATTTTCTCTCTCCTAACCCAGTTTCTTTCCCTCCTCTCTCTAAATGATAGATTGAAAAGCACACAATATATCACTTAAATCCGTACGGTCTGTATTAATTTTTTTTTTTTAGAATTTAGATTTAAAATTCGTAATTAGATTTGGAACTCAATTCACTTTTTGTATTGTTTGGAATGGAAGGAATCACATAATCCATATTTTGTATTTGGAGAACAAAAGAAATGGAAAGGTAATAAATTTTTATACAATTACATCCTTAACTTATGATGAAAAATGAATTACTGTAAGTGGTTTCAAGTGTGCTAGTGCCACCATGTAATGGTGGTGGTGGCACCACATGGGGTAGCGAATGATGGTGGTGGTAGTGGTATTGAGGCATAACGAGGTGTAACTGGTGGTGGTGGCGACAATGGTAATAGTGGCAGTAATGTGGCGGTGGTGGTGGCAGTGGTGGTGATAACGATGGCGGTGGTAGTGATAGTAGTGGCAGCGACAACAGTAATGGTGACGGCGGAGGCGGCGAGTAACGTCTGTGTTGGTGGCAGTGGTGGTGATGGTGGTAGTGGTAGTTAAAGTGGTGTAGCGGTAGTGGCAATAAAGACGGTGGTGGTGGGTTCATTGGTGGAGAGATCCAGAAAAGAGTAAAATAGGTAAACAATTACTTCTAGTTTGAAGATATTTAAATCCCATGAAATCCGACCATTTTTTATCGGATTTCATACTATAGAAACAAATCCAGTCAAATCTCATGAAATCCAGTTCTAATTCCTTTTTTAAGGGTTAATTACAAAACTGTCCCCTGAGGTTTACACGTTTTTGCACTTTGCCCCCTGTGTATACAACTTTTGCAATAATGTCTCTCGAGGTTGACAAAACCATTGTAAATAGCTCCAAAATTGGATGTCCGTTCAATTTTGGACGTTAAGTGATCATGTGCGGTGCACATGCCATTTTGGCATGGGCAAATTTGTAATTTCCTTGCCCCTTCTTCCTCACTGTGTTGTTCTCTCTCTGCTCATCTAACGGACGGTCACCGGTGGTTGTAGGTTCTAGCAATTAAGGTTAGAGATCGACAACTGCAGTTTTGGCTCATTGTGAAACTGTAGCAGCGACGGAAATTTGAGGTCCTGATGGCCATGGCGGCTGCTCTACGGATAGAGGAAGAGGGTCGACGACTGGCCGATGGTCGTCATTTGGTCTCGATCGAAATTTTTGGTTGGCCGATGATATCGTGCGATGGTAGAAGTAGGGCGTTGATCGAGGCACGGCGCTCGCAGAGACGTTGGGCAATGGTGTTTCGGCGAAGGTGTGTAGCCGGAGTTGTCGCCGGTGGCTACGTGCGTGGCTGGAAGTGGGGCTGCCGAGATCTGGCATAAGCACCGCCCGATCTAGGTCTAGCTGCCAAAAATTACAAATTTGCCAGAGTGGGGAAGAAGAGGATCGACTATTGGCCGATGGTCGTCGTTTGGTCTCAATCGGAATTGTTGGTTGGCAGGTGATATCGTGCGATGGTAGTAGTGGGGAATTGAATGAGGCACGGCGCTCGTAGAGACGTTAGGCAAAGGTGTTTCGGCGAAGGTGCGTAGCCGGTGGCTACGTGCGTGGCCGGAAGTGGGGCTGCCGAGATCTGGCATAAGCACCGCCCGATCTAGGGCCGGCTGTCGAAAATTACAAATTTGCCAGAGTGGGGAAGAAGGGGCAGGGAAGTTACAAATTTGCCCATGCCAAAATGGTATGTGCACCGCACATGATCACTTAACGTCCAAAATTGGACGTCCGTCCAATTTTGGAGCTATTTGCAACGGTTTTGTCAACCTCGAGGGACATTATTGCAAAAGTTGTAAACACAGGGGGCAAAGTACAAAAACGTATAAACCTCAAGGAACACATTGGAATTAACCCTTTTTTTTAATGTTCCAAACAGCAAAAATTGAATACTTGAAATAAAATTCTATCAATTTTATGATTCTAAACACACTCTTAATCTACATAAAAAAAGTTTATCAAATTACGTGGACGAAGTGAATTACTAGTACGAAAAACTTACAAACATATGAAGAGGAATATTGTACTTTCTTTTTTAAAAATGGTGTTGTGTGCCATGACACCATCTAATACTCTCGATCAGCATTCATAATTTCTTGGAATGATGTATACCAAGTCCTTGTAATCATATCCATGGTAAGTAATTACCAGACTTGAGAGCCTCGATGTCTAATGGCTGACTGCAAAACTTCAGTTCTGGCTAGCTAGTTTATTTTAAATGTCCGGATTACAGTATAGTCCGGACCTTGAGATCATGACTGGTTACCTACAAATGAAGAAGGTTGGGCTTCAAAAGGCTAATCTCTACAAATGGGATTCCACCAACTAAATAAAGGTAGAACACACACACACACACTTACTTGCTCCGGTTGTATCTTCCAACCGTTATGGATGATTAACTCTAGTTTTCACTTAACATGAAAATAAGTCATGAAACATGAAACCTATAGGGGGGACCTACGTTGTGACAAGGGGGGCTGAAGCACCCCTGACGTTTGGGGAAAAAATTATAATTTTTTGGAATTGCTCGGCACTCTCTCTCTCTCATCGACTGACTGGCGACCGCCGGTGACTGAGCTCAGGTAGCACAGGTCGTGACGACTGACGAGGGCACGAGGCTACTCCGAGTCTCTGACCAGATCAAGATCTGCCGGCGACGCACCAGATCAGGTAACCCACCGTCCCTCCGAAGCACCTGATCAGGCGACGCACCGAAGCTGCGACGGTGGCATACGAGATCTGGCCCCTCCGCTTGAGATCTGCTACTCTGAAGTCCGACGACTCATCGGCGTCACTCACGACTGACACGTTGCTGCTGTCCTGTTGCGGTGGCCTGTGTGTGGGTCTTACATGTTCAGTTCAAGGAACTGAAACAACTTAAACAAGACTTCAAGAGGAAGAGGTGGGTCTTTAGACTTTAATGTGTGATGTGTCATGTGTCATCAGTCGTGTATCATGTATGGGCGTATGGACGGTATGGGCGATTGGGATTTGGGCGTATGTCATGTGAATTCTACGTGCAAAGACAGTTATGAGATACCACTAGGTAAAAAGAAAAATGAACTGTTTATCTTGTAAGAGTTCATCCGATATGGGAAAGAATATAATCGGATTATAAATCATTTAATACGTAACACAATGCTCCAAGAATAGAAAAGTGTAAAGAGCATATTCAAACAGTTTTTACTGGACTGGATACATTATCTCCCAATTTACCTTCCTTTAATTGCATTGTAAAAACATATACAAATGTCACCCCTTATCAGCCCTTTAGAAACCGCGAATGCATGACTAGGATATGCAGAATGATTAACTTTAAAATTGGGCGCCTATGTGCTTCGACTTGTGCTATTGATTAATCTAGCTAGCAATAAATTTATCCTCAGACAAGAAAATGATTATGGCCTATGTGATTCGACTTTCGCTTGTAAACACTTGAAGTAGAATTTGTATTTTTTTTGTGTTGTACTTGAAAAGAGTCTTTAATGACTATCGTAAAACTTAATAATACTTTTTGTGTGCTTTATAAATGCACTTTGTTTTTAATATTTTTTAATAAGTTTTTTTGGTAAATTGGATATAATTTTTGCACCCCTTGAAAAAAATTTCTGGTTCCACCCCTGCCTGCAGGATTCCCAAGCTAGCCGCCCCGTGAGTTTAGGGTCTTGGTGGTATAATGAAATTACAAATCTCCAAAACAATACAGAAGAACAAAGGAAAAGAAAGTAACCTGATAAGGATAAACCTTTATTCGTCTCCCACATCACATCATATGCAGCTGAACACTTTAATATGATTTTTGGACTAGTAAATCTATATTAGGGAGAGATCGATAACTAAGGTTTACTAGAATTGCATAGACTTCAGCACTCATTCAATTTGCCTTACACATACGGGTAATGAGTGGCGGAGCCAGAATTTATTTTTAAGGAGGACACCAAAATTTCAATATAAAATTAACAATCCCACTGGCAGTAATTGTCAAATTCCACCAATTTTTAATTACATATTGTAAGTTCTAAAACTCAATTGCCGCATTCTAGATTGATACAAAAAAAGGAAGGGTTCTTAGAAGTAGAAAAATTTAAGAATTAATCCCTGAATTCTTTCCTTCTTTCTTTCACCGACTGCCGTGACCTTTAATGTCATTGTCGAGAAATTAACCTGCAGACTGCCGTCCATGAGCACCATCGCCGGTGAGCTTTTCAATCCCCCCCCCCCCCCGCCCGGCCATGCCTAAGCACGTGAGGTCGTGACCATGACTCGCGAGCCCGTGACCTGTCGGATGTGGACCGGCCAGTGGAGGCAATGGCATTGGTGTTGAGGGCGTGCCGGTGAGAGGTAAGGCCGGTGGGCAATGAGGGAACTGATGAGGGGGTGGTGCTCTCCAGTCCGCATATGTTCTTTTAAGGCTTTGAAAGTATTGTGGCTTTGGAAACCGTAACAATGAGAGTAAAATTTTTTTTGTCAACTTTTTGCGTAGATTAAGTTTTTTTTTTATTTTTTTGGTTTATTTGTATAAGTTTTAACATTTTAAATGACTCAAAGGATATTTTTTTTAACTATCTTTCAAACTTTTAGGTATATTAATATATAAAATGACCACAAATACATCTCTTTTAAGCAATTTTTTTTTAAATTTTTAGGTGGGCACTTTCACCAATAGGGATAAAATACACCATCTAAAGAGGAAAAATTCTGGAGAAGCAAGTGGGCACCGGCTAGAGTTGTCAAAAGGGCCAGGCGACCCGCGGCTAGCCCTGCCCGGCCCCTTTTTGGCCCAGGCCGGCCCATTTTTGGGCCCGGACTGGCCCTAACCCTTAGGGCTTGGGCCAGGGCCAGGGCCAGGCCAAATTTTTTGAGAGACAAGCCCGGGCCCGACTCTAAAATGGCCCGTTTTTGGCCCGCCCCTAAAATGGCCCGGGTTTGGCCCGGCCCGACCCTTTTTTGGCCCGAAAACTGACCCCCTTTTGGCCCTAAGGTTGGCCCTATTTCTGGCCCTTTTTTGGCCCTACACACAGGCCCTCTTTTGGCCAAGTATTATTGTATATACACATTATTATATATAAGTGTGCGTGTCCAACGATGATCGAATAAGTAATGAATCTGAACATGAATCGTTCTTCCTTGATGCAATAATCAGAGATATGTTTGACGCAAAATAAGAATTAGATTACAAAGATTACAATCAAACCGTGAGAAATCATGAGCTTCCTTGAAGAGGCCTTGGCGGTCTTGGATGGGGCAAATTTATTTGTCAATAAATACCAAACCGACTAATTCCACGCTCTTACATATAAATTAGTACTGGCACTGTGCGTAAAAAATTAACTGTTAAAATGCATATAAAAAGCTAGTATTTATATTATTAAATAATAATAACAAAATATATAGTAAAATAATAATATTATTTTGAATAACAAGAAAAACAATTGGGCCCGGGCCCGGCCCAAGCCCGACCCTAGATATTGGGCCTAGGGCCAGAGCTTGGACTGGGCCCAGATTTCCCCCCAATCTGGCCCGGCCCAGCCCATTTGGCAGCCCCACTAGCCCGGCCCCAGCTCGTTTTGTTAGAGGCCCGTTGGGCCGACCTAAGCCCTGCCTATTTGACACCTCTAGCACCGGCCCATTGGTGCCCCCCGCTCCCTCCGCCACTGCGGGTAAGGCAAGGCAAATATCATATCTTGATGGATTTCAGAACAGCGGGGTGTGTGGGTTCGTTGGGGCGGCTCAGCAGCGAGGTGGGTGACTGGATTGGGGCGGTGGCAGCAGCGGGGTGAGATGGCGTGGAAGCCAATCATGGAACATCAGCAGCGACTGGATGTGAGAGTGCTGCGATCAGATGCCTGTGGGTGGGGCTGTGAGAAAACAAGAGAGAAAAGGAATAAAGTGGGGCAACACTTTTTTAACGTCACTAAATAAAAGTCACTAGAAACATTTAGAGACGATTGATTGTCGCTATATAAGGGATAGAAGGAAGATTCCTCCAATCGGCGTAGCAGCCAAATTTTTTCCAAGGTGGTGCGGTTGTTAGAAAGAGACAACGGCAAAAAATGGGGTTCGAGTAGTCTTTGGTGACGGATTCGTGATGGAAAGTCCGTTGCTAAATACAATCAAATAACTTTAAAATAAACACAATTATTCTGTGGAAAAAAACATTATCCAAGTTTTTGCAAAAAAGAAAAGTATTTGAAAAAGGGGAAAAAATTCCAAAAAATCGTTTACTAAACAGAAACTTAGATCATTAAGGCCTTCAAAAGGCTTTATCGACGGATTGTCCGCCAATTCCGTCGGTAAAGTAGACCTTTAGGGACAAATTCGAAAGCTGCTTCGTCTTCCACAAAGCAACCTCTGTTAATTTTGAACTATAAAGCAATGAATGAATATGAGAATATGAAACTTCTTCGAGTGATGGTGAAGGTCAGTTGTGTGCTTCTGTACAAAGTTACTGGTGCTGACCCTCTTTAGCCTTGTACCAAACACTACTTTCGGCCTGTTGTTTTGTCCGCCATAGTTTTCAGAAATCTTCGACAAGACTTCTGATGGTTCTGAGATGCGGTCTGTCCTTTGGAAATGTGGTATCTTGGTTTGGCGATATACTGGAAAACCAGTAGTTCTTAGAAATCCTTGTTTTTCTTTATATTTGGGACGAATATGAATTGCTATTCTTGTGCGATTAAAGTGGGATAAACAATCTCGAGGATACCTATAAATTTCAGGTCTATTAATGTTTTTTCCTATGTTCATAGTTTAAGAGGTGACAAAAATGGTATCAATTGTTGTGTTGTTTCTCATTTACATGTAACACTATATATATATACTGAAGAACTAATTCTATGGGCTAAAATGAAGCTATAAGAGATGAAAATTCTATAACTATGCCCAAAACTTAAGCTATACAAGAAGGAAGGGAAATAGATCATGGCATTTGTTATGGGCTATCAAGACTCTAAAGTTAAGCATTTATTTAACATGTGCATGGCATTTGTTATGGACTGTCAAGATTCTAAAGATAAGCACTTATTTAACATGTGCATAATTCCGGCTGATACTCCCCCTCAAGTTGGAGCATGGAGATTTCGAATGCCCAATTTTCCGCAAAGATAATGAATCTTGCCGGCAAGTAGCTGCTCGAACATGTGCTGTACTAATGTTGCCGGCAAGTAGCTACTCTCTAACGTAGTGACAATCAATCTCAATGTGCTTGGTCCTTTCATGAAAGACCGGGTTCGAAGCAATATGTAATGCCGCTTGATTGTCACAGAAGAGTCTCATGGGACGATCATGGTGAACGCCAAGAGAAAGAAGAAATGATTTGAACCAAGTGAGTTCGCAAGTGGTTACCGCCATCGGACGGTATTCTGCCTTAGCAGATGATCGAGAAACTGTCGGCTGTTTCTTGGTATGCCATGAAATGGGGAAATTTCCCAAGGAAACAAAATACCCGGTAACAGAACGCCGGGTGAGTGGGCAGCTGGCCCAGTCTGAGTCACAAAAGGCATAGATCGGAAGAGGACTATCAGCCGGCAAAACACAAGCCTTGGCTCGGGGTGGCTTTAAGATACCGTAAAACCAGAAGTGTGGCGTCCCAATGATGGGAAAGAGGAGACTGCATGAATTGGGACAAGACATGGACGACATAGAAAATGTCAGGCCTAGTGATGGTGAGGTAGACAAGGCGACCAATGAGTTGCCGATATGGTCCTGGGTCAGGAAGGAGAGGACCGCCAGGAAGAGCAAGACCGTGGTTCTGTTCCATAGGGAATGCAACAGGCTTAGATGCAGATAAATCGGATTCAGAGAGGATATCCAGTGCATATTTGCACTGAGAGAGAAAGAGGCCAAGCGGTCCATGCGCTTCTTCGATGCCCAAAATATACTCGAGAGGCCCGAGATCTTTGAGCTTAAAGCAGTCGTTAAGATACTTTTTGAATGAAGAGTAGGCGGTGTTGTTATTCCCAGCGAGTATCAAATCATCCACATACACAAGGACAGAGAGGAAGACGTCCCCTTTCTGGCAGGTGAAGAGTGTGTGATCAGCATGCGACTAAAGAAAGCCATAATAACGTAGGGCGGTGGAGAGCTTTGCAAACCAGTTGCGGGGTGACTGTCGTAAACCATAGAGAGATTTGCGCAAACGAAGAACCTTATTTGGGCTAGAAAGAGAGAACCCCGAAGGTGGCCATATATATACTTCTTCATGGAGATCACCATGCAGAAAGGCATTGTTTATGTCCATTTGATGGAGCTCCCAATTTTTAATAACGGCGACTGCTGCTCACCATTTTGGCAACTGGGGCAAAAGTCTCAGTATAGTTAAGTCCTTCAACTTGAGTATCCCCTCGAACCACAACCCTGGCCTTGTATCTCTCAATAGACCCGTCAGAGTTGAATTTAATTTTGTACACCCATTTTGAGCTAATGGGCTTCTTGCCAGGGCGTAAGTCTTCAATAGTCCAGGTACCATTTGCTTCAAGAGCGTCAATTTATGCTCGCATGGCTACATGCCACTTTGGATCGTGGGATGCAGTCTTGTAGGAATGCGGCTCAGGGCCAGAAGAAATTGCATCCAAAAATTGAGTGTGCGCAGTAGAAAATGACTTACAAGATAAAAAATTAGCCAGAGGATACCTGGGACCGCTAGAGCCATTGGTTGGTGTTGAAGATGCAGGGGGGGGGAAGAACTTGAGCAGTGTGACATACATAGTCCTTGAGAACAGAAGGAGCTTTCTTTCGTCGCTTTCCATGACCAAGAGTGGGAGACGGAGCAGTAGGAGAGCTCGGTGGAGAAGCCGGAGAGGAGATCTCGGGGTCAGGACCCACAGTGATACTTGACAGACCAGGGGAAGGAGTGGCAGCCGGTCAGGGTGGCGGATCTCCCCCTGTCATTGGTGGTGTGTCTCCCCTATCACCAGATGGGATGCCATAGGATGTTCGGCACAGTCCCATGCTGGGCAGAAAGTGGTGGTCGCGGGTGTAGGAGAAGGGCCGATAGGTGTGGTAAATGGGAAGATGGTTTCCTCAAACTTCACATCCCGGAAGAAGAAGACTTGATTAGTTTCAAGATCATATACCCGCTAACCTTTCTTGCCCGGGGGATACCCAAGAAAAACACAGCGTCTACTTCTAAGGGCAAATTTGTCTGCGAATTTTGTGTGAGCATAGCAAAGACTCCCAAAGACCCAAAGATGGGAATATGATGGGACCTTCTGGAAGAGGAGTTCATGGGGTGTTTTATGTTTGAGAATGGCTGAAGGAGTACGGTTTATGAGGTGAGCAGCGCTAAGTACACATTCCCCCCAAAACTCAATAGGTAGGTTGGCTTGAAAACGTAGGGCTCGGGCGACCTCTAGAATATGACGGTGTTTCCTTTTAACCCTCCCATTTTGTTTGAGTGTATCGACCATATAGGTTTGGTGTAATATACCGTGATCATTGTAGAATTGGGTCATGGGCTGGGAATCAAATTCATGGTTGTTATCGCTCTGAATTATTTTGACGAGTTTGCCAAATTGGGTATGGACCATATTGCAGAAGTTTCGAAGCAAGGTACCAGTCTGACCCTTATCATGCATTAAATAAACCCAGACAACCCTACTATAGTCATCCACAATTATCAAAAAATATTTTGCACCAGAATTAGTGCTTACCTTATAGGGGCCCCAAATGTCACAATGTATCAATCCAAAAATATCCATAGCACGACTAGTACTATCAGGAAAAACAGTCCGACTGTGCTTTGCACGACAACACACATCACAAATAGTTTTAAGGGAAGGGGAAACAATTGAAACTATAGGAAGATGAATAAGAGGCAGACATGAGGGATGCCCCATGCGCCGATGCCAGAGCTCGTAAGACTCAGACTCAGAGACGGTGGCCACTGTAGCAGTAGAGAGTGGCTGAAACACGAACACCCCCCGATGTATCTTACCCAGTCCAATCGGGCTCTTCGAAGTGCGGTCCTGCAATACACATATATCATGGGAGAAATCCACAAAGCAGTTAGCATCAGTAGCTAAACACGAGACAAAAATAAGATTAACAGCCAAGTTTGACACATAGAGCACGTGGCGAAGAGTGATGCCGTTTGCCAAGGAGACACTGCCTGCTTTGATGGCATTAGTTTGAAGACCGTCCGGTAAGCCTACCGGAGAAGGTGGAATATCCTAAATACTTGAAAAGAAATTCAAGTTACCCGTCATTTGGTGCGGGGCACCGCTATCAATCAACCAAGTATGTGTAGTAGGTAGAGATTTACCTGCGAGAGAGTCTGTACCTAATGGAGAGGATTCCAAAAAAGTGATGAGGCGTTGCATCTGCTCGGATGTCAGGCCGGGAAGAGCGGAAGTGGCGGCGGCCTGTGCCTGGCTGAGAGAAGGGTTGTTGTTCTGTGTCGAGGCGACAGAGGCCTGGAGTGGGCCAGATGAGGAGCCGATTGCGTTCTGTGACATGGCAGGCGATCCACGACTGGACAATTATGAGTTTGCTTGACTGGACAAGTAATATTCTGAAGTTGGATCGAGGTGCTTGGGCTTGGAGGTTTCTGCGTCCTTGGCCATGTCAATGAAGATGGAAACACACTGCTCCTTGATTGCGGGTCTGATTGAATGCGTCGGCAGTGATTGCTGAGAGTTGTCGGATTGCTTGCACACCAGCAGAGAAGGATACGGGACCCGAGAGTCCGATGAAGCAAAGGCCTGTTCAATGGGCTACAGGCTGGAATTTGATGCAGCCGAGTGACAGTGGTCCGGGGAGGATAAATGCCGGACGAGGAGAGAAAAAATAAGAAGAAAAGAAGGCTAAGCGAAAATATTAGGCTCTGATACCATGACAAAAATGGTATCAATTGTTGTGTTGTTTCTCATTTACATGTAGCACTATATATATACACTGAAGAACTAATTCTATGGGCTAAAATGAAGCTGTAAAAAATGGAAATCCTATAACTATGCTCAAAACTTAAGCTATACAAGAAGGAATGGAAATAGATCATGGCATTTGTTATGGACTGTCAAGACTCTAAAATTCAGCACTTATTTAATATGTGCATGACATTAGTTATGAACTGTCAAGATTCTAAAGTTAAACACCTATTTAACATGTGCATAATCCCGGTTGATAAGAGGGCTACAGTTTCGTGTGAGACAATGGCTCTAGATTTCATTTGGAAGTCAAGCAAACCGTTGGGGCCAATTGGTATAGTCCTGTCAGGTGCCGGATGGTTACAACTATCTGGGTTCCAATTTGCGTAATTCTACGAAAATCTAGAGAGTAATTCGTCAGGTAGTCCAAATCTTGCGTATCAACACCAAGAATTTATGAGTAGCCCGCCAAAGTCTGGTTCTTGTATCTCTCGGTAACGGGTACAGTCAATAGTTCAAGTTCGGATTTGAGCAAGTGGGCTGCAAGAGGCCAACCGTGTAACTCCAAGGGATGTCAAGTTATGTAACTCCATTGGAACCAAATAGTTGAGGTTTTTAAAGGAAAAAAGTATTCTAGAGAGTGCAGATCTAAATTTCAACCTCTGTTTGCAACTTAAAAAAATTCAACTGTTTACTAGTCTATTAACTTCTCTAGCATGTTATTCAAATACTGCTTGCAACTCTTTCTCTTTCTTTGTTAGATTCCAATAATTCTTGCAAAATTCTTCTGATTCAATAATTACCTTTTGTGCTTGAACTACATAAAAGTTTGCAACTTACTTCTTTCAATTTCCAATTAAAATGCAAACTTACCACCTGTGCTCTTATTCGCGACAAAAATATCAAATTTCCACTTATAGAAATTCCTTGGAAAGAAAAAGAAAGGGAGCGCCAAAAGCAAATATTCACTTGAGTCTCTGGTGTGATGTGGATGATTTCTTTAATCTGTTGCGTTGTCAATTGAGTCCTTTGTGTTGCAATTAGCAATTCTGCCTAATTTATGAGAGGATAACAATTCGTTTAGCCAGTGCAGTTCCATGAATACTACCGTCAAAGCTGTGTATAGACCGACAAATAATTGTTGAAAAGATGCGTATATTGCAACAAAGAGTGCCTTAATTATTATTTTTTCGCTTCATGTGAAGGAAATTTCTATATCAAAGAGGCAGTGAATTCGCATATTTGAAAGCATATGCGTGTTGTACGTCCCTAATAAAATGGTAATATAACCATCAAGAGAGACAGAGACTACCTCGTCCTTGTGAAACATAAGTTTTTGCCTAACCCTAAGGGGTAGTGGAGTGGTAAAGACTTGAGGTATGACGTCGAGGTCCCGAGTTTGAATTCCTATACCAACAGCTGGTCAAATAAATTACAGTTCTAACTATTTAAAAAAAAAAAGAAGTTATTCCCTAAACATTTTAACTAGCCTCACCCTCCAAAAAGTCAAAAGCATCCTTAATTTTTGTGAACTTTTTAAATTTAAAAAAGATATTATTAAAGAAACAATATTTAGCCATTTAACCCCTTGCAACCATGCATATTTATACGGTGGGGCTGGATCCCAACCCGTTTTGCTTAAATTTATACTATCTAGTTACTAAGAGATGCATTAGTAAACTTTTAACCTCTTTACTAATAAAATCTTTAAGTTTAACTAAAATAGTTATAATTTAGCCTCACCCTTTAATTTAAAAGAAAAAAACACCATAACCTTTAAAATACTTTTCAAGTTAAAAAAAAAGTATTTTAAGGAAAAAAATATTTAGCCATTTAACCCCTTGCTTATCAAAACTTAAAGAGTTATCAAAACTTAAATAAATTGTTGTCCTTATTAGTTGGATTTCTGCTTATTTTTATCACCCATGAGAGTGGAACATACAAGGACAACAACTATACATTGAACATGTTATCATGCAAATATATGGTATTCATGGTTCTAGTGTAACATACAAAAATAATTATTATGTGAAAAACATGTTATCATGCAAATAAGAGTATGCCACTAATGTTAATACGAACTTAGGATTATTTATTTTACATGAATCCAGATTATAATCAGAAGCTAATTAATGATTCGATCTAGCAATTCTTAAAGGTCATGATTATACACCTTCGCCGCCCCCTTTCCCCGCACAAAGCAAAATGAAAATTTATTTCCATCACTTTAGGGCAGCACCTTTGCTTTTACAACCGGACTCTCTTATCTGAGAGTTTTACATTAGAACTTGAAGAGTGCAAATTATAATTAGTTGCAATTTTTGCAATTATCAGGATATGCCTTGTTCAGAAGACTCTATAATTGTCGTAGAAAAGGAATTTATTTTTTCACCTATAAAAAGGGGATGTCAGGAAACCTAAAATCTCCAACGAGGGAAAACAAAGGAATTCTTTTGTAAAAGGAAAAAGATCATAAATGGTATCAATTTATTGGCGTGCAAGAAGTTTAGTAAAAGATACAATAAGGGAAATATAGTGAGATCTCCAATGAGGAAAAACAAAGGACTTCTTTTATAAAAGGAAACACACTCTCCTCTGTTGCTTATTCCTCCCATTTCGGGGACTTCACTACTGTCGATCTGCTTTCTCCATGGCCCTCACATTAGTCCTCTTCGTCGCCGGGAAGATCTTCCACTTCGATTCAACAACAATAAATCCTTTTTATCCGCGTTTTTGCAGCCCCCGTGTCATAGTTTTTGCTCCTCTTACCCCTTCTCTGATGGGAAGAAATCGGTGTCGTCATCGCCGTGGCTAATGTTACCTTCTTTAGATTCAGATTTGGGCACAGAGGTTGTTGCCGATCAACAATGGGATGGATACTGCTTCTACAGGCTGAAGGCAAGAAGATCATTACCCTAAAAAACAAATAGGTTAGTGATAATAACGAGAATGGCTGCTATGAGTATCTGGTTCACGGGAAGATACCAGAGCACGCGATGTGCGTTGGATCCTCTCACGCGATGTGCGTTGGATACTGCCTCCCTACGGCTCTTTCTTCCTTACCAACCCTGTTGTCTGCCCTGCCCGCCCTTCTATTATGCTTCCTCCGACCACTAAGCTTCCGGTGTATCTCATGCCGGTGCACTACAAGAAAATTAACTTTTAGCGACGGATTATTATTCCGTCGGTAAAAATAACTTTTAGCTACGGATTCGACCGTCGGTAAAATTTCGTCGCTAAAGATCTTTTTTCGACAGAATGTTCCGTCGTCAAAATTTTTTAGCGACGGATTATTACCGATGAAAAATCCGTCACTAAATGTTATTTTAGAGTTTTTTTTCAAAAAAATTAAATAAAAAAGGGTTTCAGTGACGGACTTTTACCGACGGATTGTATCCGTCACTAAAAGTCTTTACATTTGTAATTTTTAATGTACTTTAGCGACGGAATTTAGGCTAAAGATGATTGAAACCTATTAACCCTACTTTCTCTTCCTCTTTCTATTTCGCATTCTCCCTGCCGCTCTTGCTTCTCTCTCTCTCTCTCTGACACACACACACCCACACCGACTTACGTCGCCCACCTCCCACGCCATCCCGCCTCCACCCGCTGCCCCACCTTGCCTCCCCCACCCCGCCATCCCCACCCTGCTACCCCACCTTCACAATAGTTGTCGGCAGGTTAGGGTGTCGATGATGGAACAGTTGGTGCCAGAGATCACCACGCATGCTAGAAAATATCTTGGAAGGTGATGGTGATGCATCTGGAGGTGTTCAAATGTGTTATACACGTGGGATTCTGCATATGGATTTGAGGTAAGATCTGAAATGATATGGAGTATCTAGGTACAGGTCTTATTTTGCCTGCATTTTTCTCTTTTCCTGAATGTTAAATATTGATGGGTTTTTATTTTTTTTACTTTCAATATTTTGTTTCTTGGTTTATTGTCTTCGTGTTCTTGAGTTGCCCACTTGCCCCTTATGTATAAGAAATTACTAGCTAATTGTTTCTTGTTTTAATTTGTAAGATAGAGAATATATATAAAGGGAGCCGATCCACACCCACTGGTGGAGAAATAACAATTTCTCCACCACATATCTGGCAGTCCACGTGTACCCGTGGATTGCCCAGATCTATTTTTTTAAAAAAGTTACAACCGTTACTCTTTCAAGCGATTGCAAAAATGTCAAAAATGCCCTTGAAAGGACAAAAAACCCCAACCACCAGTCTTTGTAGCTGTTGGGGGCCCACTAATATCCATGCAATCGCTACAAAGTGTAGCAGTTGGGGGCACAACATCATTGCATTTTTTTCCTGCTTCATTGCCTTCCTGTAGCCACACAAAGAGAGAGAAGGCCCCACCAAAAGCAATCCCCAACCGCCACTAAGTGTGGCGGTTGGCATCTGACCCCCCCCCCCTCTTTTTTTCCAGCTTCTTTCCATTTTTTCCAGTTTGTTTCAAAGCACTCCCCAACAGCCACTAAGTGTGGCAGTTGGCATCATGCCCTAATTTTTTTTTTTGCCTTGTCATATCATGTCCTTTTTTTAGAAATGTCATGTCATGTCTTGAAGTATGAGGTAATTGAAAGCAATAATATTACATTATAAGTTTTGCCTTTTCATTTCATTTTATTCGTATTCATTTCATTCCATTTTATTTCTGTTTCTTTACAAAAAATTTCATTTAATTCTATGAATCATTGAGAATTTATATAATTTTTTTAGATTTTAATATAAATATGGATACAACTGGAGGAAATAATTTTTGTGAAGGTTCTGATCCACCTTACAAAGGTCAAGTTTTTCAAACACTAGACGAAGTTGAAGCATACTATAGAGCATATTCAAAAATATAGGTTTCGGTATTAGAATTAAGATGACTAGAAAACGGGCGAATACAGATCAAATTTGTTCAAGACTATTTGAGTGTCATAGAGGAGCACCGCATGTACCCCCGGTTGTTCGGATCAGTGACGAAGGGCCAACAAGACAAAGAAAAAGGGACACATTTTTGGGTACCGGCTGCAAGGCCCATGTGTATGCAGTACACCGAAAAAATGAAAACCATTGGGTTGTAACGGGAGTGGAGTTGAGCCATAATCATCAGTTGATGACCCTTAGTAAGATTGGTCAAATTCATCAACACCGACAAATAAGCGCGGCACACAGACAATTGTTATTTACAATGGCCGAGGCTAAAATTCCACCTTCTAGAATGATGGGGGTTTTCTCAAGCCAGGCTGGGGGGATTGACAAGTTGAGTTTCAACGAAGTAGACCTTCGAAATGAACTTCGTGCTCAGAGGAGAAAGTCTTTCGGTAAGAGTGATTCTCAAGCTACACTTGATATCTTCAGACGCCTTCAGAGTGAGAATTCTGTCTCTAACTGGATGATGAGAACCGCATTAGTACTATATTTTGGGCGGATGCCCGTTCTAGAGCTGCTTACCAAAATTTTGGTGATGTTGTGACGTTTGACACCACATACCGCACAAATAAGTACTCTATGCCTTTTGCTCCGTTCACCGGGGTGAACCACCACTATCAGTCAATCCTGTTTGGCTTTGCCCTGCTTAGGGATGAGACGGAGGAGTCATTTACGTGGTTATTTGAAACGTGGCTTCAAGCAATGTATCATATTCCTCCAAAGACCATCATCACCGACCAAGATCTGGCAATGAAAAATGCAATCGCTAAGGTCCTTCCAGATACTCAACATGGCCTGTGCGGCTTCACAATGTATATGCAAACCATCCGGCATTCAAGACTGACTTTAATACATGTGTGAAGAAATCGTTGACGGTAGACGTGTTCGAGGAGAGGTGGGCCAAGTTAATGGATGACTACTCTTTGCACAATCACGAATGGTTACAAGCGTTGTATGAGATCAAGACACAATGGGTCGGTGCCTACACCAAAATATTTTTGCAGCCGAAATGACTACGACCTCGAGAAGCGAAGGCATGAATGCAGTCTTTGATGGGTACGTAAGCCATTCTTCAAGTATAAAAGAGTTCGTACTAGAGATGCATAAAGCCCTTGACGAGTAATTTTTCATTGAGAGAGAAGCCAACGCAGCTACAGTTTACAGAGAAAGAGTCATAATAGTTTTTTCACCTTTGGAGTTCATGCGGCTCAAGTTTATATATATATATATATATATATATATATATATATATATATATATATATATATATATATATATATATATCAATCCTAAGTGATGGGTTTGAGTTGGTTGGTATGCTAGATTTGAAATTTTCAATCTTTGGGCTTGACAAATTCTATATATCTGGTTTTATGGTTCAGTAATCTCTATATTGGTACTTATCAATTTGTTGTTTTTTTCCCTTTATGATTGGAGATTAACATCCGGAAGGCTATATAAATCCAAAAGGCAACAAAACAAAATTAGCTTACATTATCGGTTGATGCCTAGTTCATATCAAAAATGATAATCTTAGTTTAGGTACCCTATCTGTCTGTTTATATTGTAAATATGGGCTGAACTTTGTTAGAAGTTGGATAAATTCAGTTGCTAGATGGTATTACTCTTTATTCAGTGACTGGATTGGTAATTGGTTCCTTAAAGGGTGAATTGTTGTTCCTTGATTTTTGTGCTTGAATTTTGTTGTACATGATATGAATATGAAGCTTGTAATTTATCAACTTCATACGAACATACTAGAAAATTAGATATAAATGGACTCAGGGATGTGTTGGTAGATGCAATGTTTAAAACATTAGCTTCTGGGTTGTTCATTTCATCCTTTCTTGTTTCCGTTTCGACCACGGATAATTGTGTACAATTGGGGGAGGAAGAATTTTGGAGCATCAAATTTAGTTTATATTTAGTTTCAAGGAAACTTGTAATTTTGTTTTTGGGTTTTGTATAATTTGTTCTATTTTATTTAGTGATTATTTGATTTATTGTATTAAGTGTTAATTGGTGGTATATATAATTTAAATCTTATTTGTATTAAAGAATTAATTTTTGTTTAATTATTTGTAATAGGTTTTAATGTATAACAAAAAAAGTCCCTTTTAACATATGAACTTTTTAGCGACGGAAATCAGTCGCTAAAAGTCTTTCTACGGATCAATAAGCATGTTTTAGATATACACATTAGTGACGAAATTAATGTTGTAAAGAATTTTGTGACAAAAATTCTGTTGCTAAATTTTTTTTATGAAAAAATCATATAGTAGACAAAAATATAGAAAAAAACTTTTAGTGATGGAATATTTTGTGGCTAAAAGTAATTAATTTTGTCGGTAAATGTGACATTTTTAGCCACGGATCAAATAATTTCGTAGCCAATCTTTTACCGAACGAGTATTTAACAACGGACTTTTAGCGACGGACAGTCCGTCACTAAAAGATAACGACAGAAAATGGACTTTTAATCTTGTAGTGGCGAGGCTGAGCATGTGGTGCGGGATCGCCAATCATTTGGTCACCCTTATATTCCGGGCAAGGGCGAGGTGCTCAATGGTGCTGAATGCAAATCCGTTGAGAAGTTGAGCAATTACTTCATAAGAAAGGTTATCATGTCAGAAGACCCAGGTATTGACATGGAGAAGGACGCAGTGGTGGTCATGGCAATACAAGGAGAGCGTAACGGAGCTTGCCTTCTGTAAGCCTGGCGACAGGGAGTGGACTGATTTGGAAGATCAAAAGCTGGGTGAGTACGGCGACGTTGCGTACTCCCACAGGGACCAATTGTTTTATGCATTGAAACTTGATGGGAATGAGCTGGAGGGTTGGGATCTGAAGGATCCTTCTTCACCTAAGCGGAACGAGTTCGGGAATAAAACCTGGCGCTCTTTGATGACAGGGTTGACTTATTACCAAAGACGCCTAAGGGATGCGTCGGCTAGAGCAGAGTATGTTTTGGAGTCACCGTTTGGGGACAAACGTCTTCTTGTTGTTCACAGGTTCACTAACCTAATTGATGAGGATGATGAGACCTTTGAGACGTGGAGTTTTGACGTCTATGAGGTGGACTTAGAAACAAAAGCGTGGGTTCGTTTGAAAAGCCTGGGAAATTGTGTGTTGTTTCTGGGGTGCAACCAGTCCTTCTCGCTTTCGGCTACTGACTTCCCAGAATTGAGGCCGAATTCTATCTACTTCACTGGTGACTTTAACCATATCTTTTGCTGCACGAAGTTTAGCTTTCCCGATTCTTATGATATGGAGTTCCCCAGACGCCAGATGCTGTGTTCGAAAGTCGCGATATGGGAGTCTACCACTTGGAAGATTGCTCTATAACGCCCCGTTATGATGGGTGTCATCAAGTGAAGAAGACGAAACGATCACTACCCGTATGGGTTACCCCGAAACCATGCTAATCCATCAGTTACAGCAAAACCTTATGCTTGTTTTGCATGCTTCAAAGATTATAAGCTACTCAGATCTTGGTTGATTTTTTTTTTTGTCAAATACATTATTCAAGCATTTCAAAAAGCTCTACTCAAAACAATTTCAAAGTAGGACAAAATTTAAAAATGCATGTAAGACTACATTTGGACCTCACATAGGTATTTGCGCCACATCACTAAGAGATGTTTTTTCCCGTAGGATATCCAGTGCGTCTAATTTGTACTAAGGGTCAAATGAGAGACATGCAATTAGAGGTGTCAAATGGGCGGGCTTGGGCCAGCCCAGCCCAAGCCCATCGGGCCTCCAGCAAAACGGGCCGGGCTGGGCTAGAATGGGGGAAAATCTTGGCCCAGTCCAAGCCCTGGCCCTAGGCCCAACATCTAGGACCGGGCTTGGGCCTGGCCCGGGCTCAATTTTTTTTTTTTGCTTTTTCTTGTTATTCAAAGTAAAGACTTTAATTACGGTAATTTGTGTACATAGGCTCTCCTCCTTTTATCTGGGCTTGGGACCGACTGCTTGTAAACAAACAGACAAAATTACCTATTTTTTTATATATACGAAAAAATATATATCTTACCTGTAAAAACTTATTTTATATATATATATATATATATATATATATATATATATATATAATTTTTTTCATATATATATATATATATATATATGAAAAAAATTATATTTTGTAAGAAATTTTATTCTTAAAACTTAAGAGAAGGAAAATAAAAATAAATTACCTAATCATTTGGAAGTACTTCAACATCCGAGTCACTGCTCTTTCTATCATCAATTGATTTATCTTACTCGCGGTATTTCGCATCAAGATAATCATTCCAACATATACATAACTCGAGCGACTCGGGGTTAAGATGACTCCTCCTGTCATCCAAAACCCTCCCGCTGACTGAAAATGCCGACTCTGAAGCAAGTGTGGAGGCTTGCACTGGCAGTACATCCCGTGCAATTTGAGCTAAAGTTTTATACATATTTTGATTTTGTTTCCAAAATTTAAAAAAATTAAAATTAACATGTTCTTACATTGATAAATTAGCAAAATGATCAGTATTTGAATATACACCAACCTCATTAAAAGAGGAAAAAGTAGATGAATCTGTCGAATTAGAAGTAAAAATACAAAAAATTATATTTTGTAAGAAATTTTATTCTTAAAACTTAAGAGAAGGAAAATAAAAAGAAATTACCTAATCATCCGGAAGTACTTCAACATCCGAGTCACTGCTCTTCCTATCATCAATCGGTTTATCTTGCTCGCGGTATTTCGCATCAAGATAATCCTTCCAACATACACATAGCTCGAGCGACTCGGGGTTAAGACGACTCCTCCTGTCATCCAAAACCCTCCCGCTGGCTGAAAATGCCGACTCTGAAGCAACCGTGGAGGCTTGCACTGGCAGTACATCCCGTGCAATTTGGGCTAAAGTTTTATACATGTTTTGATTTTGTTTCCAAAATTTAACAAATTAAAATTAACATGTTCTTGCATTGATAAATCAGAATAATGATCAGTATTTGAATATACACCAATCTCATTAAAAGAGGAAAAAGTAGACGAACCTGCCGAATTAGAAGTACCTTCACCTGGTAGTTGTCTTGCTACTAGATGTTCAAAGCCCTTAAGGTATGGCGCATAATACCTCTCAACAGTCGATGATGAAGCTCGTCCGCGCACGTCAGCAGAATTACGATAGAGGTTGAACAGTTCCTCAAATGTCTTGCTCACTTTCGCTTGGAGTGCGGTTGTGTCCTCTAGTGGGTAGCACATTAATATCGATATCTCTTGTATCGAGACGTTCACGCCATGCAACTTTAACCTAGGATCTAAACAAGTAGCAACAGCAAAAACAACAGGCAGTTCACTCCAATATTTATTAAACTTTTTATCCATCACTTTTACTATTTCCTTAAAGGGTCCTATATATCTCCATTTTGTTAACATTGTAGCCATCTTGAGAATTTCTATTACAGCGAGAGGAGAGGTGGGATAGTACGTACCAGACAATAAATTGGTAGACGTGTAAAATACCTCAAAAAATTCAGCTAGGTATGTGGCCATCTGCCATTCCTCTTGAGTTGGCAAGCCGGCTGGGAACAAGGTTAGTAGAAAATGCGTATAGACTTCTCTGTATGCCAGAATGTGTAAAAGCATATGGTATGTAGAGTTCCACCTGTGGACCACATCTGTAACTGCTCTCCTGCGAGGCATATTATATTCAACACACAACGTTTTAAATTGTTGTGTTCTCGGACTCGAACTATTAACATACGCTGTCATACCCCTCATTTTGACAAGAATATCTCCTGCAGCAGCTAAACCATCTTGAACAATTAAATTAATTATATGACAAACACAACGAACATGAAATAATTTACCAGAAAGTACAGGTTTGAGGCTCTCCTCTAAAGCATCAACAGCAGCTGTATTGTTAGAAGCATTATCAAAACTAATACTCATAATCTTATCCTTTAATTTAAACGTGGTACATGCTTTTAATATAATAGTAGCAATGTTCATTCCATCATGCGGAAAAGGAAAGAGCTCGAAAGCGATGATTCTCTTGTGCATAATCCAATCTGCATCAATCCAATGGGCCGTCACACAAGTATAACTAACAAAAGTAAACGAAGATTGCCAAATATCAGAAGTAAGACTAACTTTACCGTCAAATTTATCGAAATAATCGATCAGGCGTGCTTTAGCAGCATTATACTGTCGGAGTGCATCGGATCTAGTTGTGTTTCTATGAACCTTTTTGTACAAAGGTTGAACGTATGTGTTCATATATCTAGAGTGCTTAGCATTATCGGCAAAAGAAAAGGCTTGTTCATCGTGAATAACAAATTCAGCGAGACCGTCTCTTTGCTCTCGCTGATTATAAACAAATAACTTACCGTCAAAAGATAACTGCGTTTGGGTAGGTTCGACGTGGCCTTGTCGAGGTGCACACTGAGGGTAATGCCTGTTAAGATGTCCATTACCACTACCAGACGAAAATAATTTAGCACAGTACTTACATCGAGCTTTTCGGATGCCGTCCACCATAACTTCATCAAAATGATTCCAACACTCGGCTTTCTTTTTTTCCCTTTTGGACTTCTGGCTCATTACCGGAGGCATTGCTCGGCCCTTCTTCATCATGACCAGGCATAGGGTTAAGATTATGCCACGGAGTAGTAGCTTCGCCAACCGAGCTGCGTCCTTGACTATAATGCGGGGGGTCTTGATCAGGCGTGTATTCAAAATCTGGAATGTTTTGATTGAACTCCCAATTGGCTTGGGTATCTATCATACAGCCTGTACTCATTCGTCCAGGAACGAATGGTTGTGGTGGTGCTTGGATTGGTGTTTGTGATGGCCGTGGTGCTGGCGCTCGTGCTGGTGGTGGTGTTTGTGATGATGATGATGTTTTTCGTGATGATGATCCACGCTTCAGTTTCTTCAGTAATCCAGCCATATTTGACGCTAAACTTTTTTACTAGATTGGAAAATAAAATTAGTAAGAGTAACTAAATACACAAGTATAAGAGCAGTAATTAGTAATTAGAAATAACAATTAAAAGAATTAAAGAGTAACAAATGAATCACTGAGGATAATTCGAAATTGGAGAGAGTTAGTAATTAAAAAGAATTTAGTAATAGTAATTGATAAATATAAATTCACTAATTACTAATTACTAGACAAAAGAATTAGAGAGTAACAAATTAATAAGATGAGTGGTTAGTAATTAGAATTTAGTAAGAGTAGTAATTAGTAAACACGAGTAATAATTAACAAGAGTACTAATTAGTAAATAAAAGTAGTAATTAGCAAGAGTAGTAATTGGATAGAGAAATAGTAGCAAAGCTTGTAGAAATGTAGAATGTTTATATAAGAGAGAGTAAGAAGATTGGTGTGAAAAATTAGAGAGAAATGATGTGAATTTATAGATTTTTGAAACTTCACAAAAGACCAAAATACTCCTAAAAACTATCCGTTTATAGTTGTTGGGGAGGGTAAGAGTGTAAAAACTTTAAAAGAGTTGAAAAAATTAAGTTGGACCAAAATACCCCCCAAACTAGCCGTTATTTTGCTGTTGGGGGGGGGGGGGTAAAAGTGGAATTTAGGGGAAAAAAAGGGGAATAAAACCGTTGGGGGGAAAGGAGGGGAAAAGCTGATTTTGAAAAAGGTAGGACCGGGCCAGACCTGGGCCACTTCCGGGCCAGACCCGATCCAATTCTGGGCTTTGGTTCCGGCTGGGACTGGCCCGAGCTTTTTTCTTGGATTTTCAGGCCTGATCCAAGCCCAGGCCCTAAGCCCTAAAATCGCGGGCCACCGCTGTTCGTACACGGGGCCGTGCCAGCCCGGGCCAGAAAGGGTCGGGTCGGGCCGCCCGGCCCTTTTGACAACTCTAATGCAATAAACAAGAAGTGGTGGCATTTAATGACAAACTGTGAAACTGGTAGTTTTGTTTTTTGGCCACTGATTTTTATTATATTTTACTGAAGAATTTAATCGCCGTAAAGAAATCATGGCACAAAAAAGAAAAAAGGGTAATAGTCTAAATTGAGGTGAAACCTTAAACAGCTCTTGCATGGTTGATTATTCTCCTGATAACATATATAAGTCGGACTTTAACTTATGTTGTCGTGGTTTGCATTGAGATGATTTTAAGGACCTCCTACTAATATGGTTTGATATTTCTTTTAGCAAATTAAATCACCTTAAATAATCCTTTCAGATTTTTGAAAGAGATGTGGTCCAAATTTTTTATTACAAAAATTATATTTTGCCAGAAGAAGGGCCTTTGTATGCATAGAATATGTTTTAATTAAAGTTTCTGGAGGGTTTTGAAACTTTATATTGGATATTTGCCTTGAAGAATAGTTTGCAAAATATAAATCCCGTCAAATCTAACTAGTGAAAGTCATTTTTTGAACTTGGCACAAACTTGCGGGATTTTCAAAATGTGGGTTGCCTTTTGGATTTTGATTTAATAAGGGCCTTTGGGTTAATTGATAACCCTCAAGGCATGAACTTATTGAGATTCTTGTAGGTGAAAAGGCACTATAACTTTTAAAGAACTTAATTCATGCAGAATTTGTTGAGATGCTGATGATGGAAAAATAAAACCTGTAAAATACTAAAATTGTGGATTCTCAAGTTTCTAAATGATGTGTTGTTGCCCATTGGATTGATTAAATATCATTGCAAGAGTTGGATTGATTAAATATCATTGCGAGAGTGGTTATATTCTAACAACATGTTTAGAATTTTCTTAAAATTTTTTGTCCACTTTGATGCCACTATATATATTCTTTGGTGCTTGTGTTGACGTTAAATATATTTACTGCTTCAGTTAGTCCTAAGACTAAAACTGACTCGTACTTATAGATGCAGTGACTTGCTTCTTGTGTATTGTGATCATCTTGTGGTTAAAAAAGGATTGTAAAGTGCTTCATGCACCAATTTAAGTAGATCAAACCAATGGACGTTTAGAGAAGTATTTGGGAAGATATGGCTATCTTGGATGGATATTTTTTTAGGCTTTTTCAGTCTCGAATTATTTGTTAGCCTGAACTGTCACGGTGTAAAAGCAAGTACCGACCTCGCATTCATTTGAGATATAATGTTCTTGATTGGCAAAGCAAACCAAGAAATTTTATTACTCTTATATAATCCTGCTAGGAATTAATACCCACCGTTTGCTTGACGGTCCCTTAAGAACAATGCATAACTCATTTAAAATGTACGCTTATAAACTGATATTTTGTGCCTCCATAGCTGGATGAGTTTAGTGACAATCATCGCTGCCTGATGGACCGTAAAAGGAAGCCTTAAGATGCATCTAAGAAGATTGCATTCTTAGCATTTAGTGGCTTATGCATTCAAACTTTTCTACATTAATGTATAAGCATGATGCCCGTGTATTTGATGTTATAGCTAAACCTTGAATTAAAAAAAGAAAAAAAAAGGAGTTGTTCCTTACCTGTTCATAAGATCACATGCATGAATTGAAAAAACCTAGTCCATACTGGACATGCTTGATTAACTAAGTTTAAGTGAATAATAAGACGTGGTGTTGGCCGGCATAATTGTTATCCGTATCATAATTGAATTTCCTAGGTTCTAACATGCTTCTCGGTTGATAAGTGGAATTTTAATTTAGAATGATTTCATTTCTTTGGAAACATGAGATTTTGCTATAAGCCGGGCTTTGAGCAAAATTGAGTCTTGAAAATTTTTAATATTTTATAAAATTACATGGAGCGCTCAAAGCTCTGAACTTTGAGACTGTATAAAATTAGCACGAGTATCTTCTGCTTATAAGATGACTTGCTATTTCATGAATTTTATAGTTAAGCCTTGAAATATTTATAAAATCAAATGAAGTGCATCTTGAAAGGAAAAAAAGAAAAAAGTCCTTTTTTTAAAACGAGGCTATAGCTTTACTCTTTAAGAGTTTTGAATGTATAAATAGATTCAGGGCTACATGAAAGGTTGTTTTGGGAGGAAAAATGTTACTCATGTTGTTGCAGCTAAAAACTGGATCGGAAACCACACCAGAAAATAGGCCTGCAAAAAAGAACACAGAGTGACCGCCGGGTGGGGTTCCGGCGGGGGAACGTTCCGATACTTAAGTCAGAGATGGCTAACAATGTAGAACTCTGAAAAGCAGTAAGAACACAATGTGTATGTCAGCTTCTCCATACCTAAGCGGTTAGACCCCTTTATATAGTAGTGGGAGGAAGATCCCTAGTAGGACAGGACTGTAAACAGATCTAACTAGAATCGGATCAGGATCCTCGAGGATCCTATATCTATCTCAAACGATAGAATTGAAGTCCTTTTAGGAATCTGTCTGATGATCAATATGGCCAGTGCCAAATCGGCAATAAGCTAGCAAGGGATTCGTGTTATAATCGCCACGTGTCATTCCCAGACTAGAGGCGTATTTTAGCTATTTCACACACTACAAGAAAATATGTATTTTGCCACGGATTTTTAGCTACGGAAAGTATTCCGTCGCGAAAAAGGTCTTTAAGCGACGGAAGATCCCGTCGTTAAAAGTCCGTCGTTTAATATTATTACCGTCGGTAAAAGTATTTGCAGACGGACTTTAAACGACGGACTTTTAGCGACGAAATTACCGTCGCTAAATACTTTTTAGAAAATAGGTATTTTTTGAGGGTTTTTTAAAATTATTTAGGCAACGGAATAAAACCGTTGCTAAAAATTCTGTTGGTAAAAGTCTTTATAATAAGCCCTTCACCAAAGGATTTTTAGCACTGGTGTTATTCCGTCGCTAAAGATCTGATATATAACCGGATCTGGTTTCTTTCTCTCTCCCCGTTTCTCTCTCTAAAATTCTTCTCTCACCCACCTACCGCCGTTCTCACCTCTAGCGACCCTTCTCGACGGTGACTACCTCCGGCGACACCCCCGTTCCCCCACCCGACGCTGCGCCACCAAGACTTCCACTGCCGCTGTGCCAAAAAAGCCCTCCACTGTCGCCACGCCACGAAGCCCACCATTGCCGCCGCACCAACGCCGCCGTCGTCGTACCCACCTCGAGATCTGTATGTCAATTACCCTAAATTAATCTTGTTGTTTATTTTTCAAAGTTGATTATCAAGCATTTGGCCATAATCACACTTCTGCTTGTATAAGATCTTCTGAATTTGAATGTACGTACATAAAACATTAGAATTTTTCTTCTTTGCCATGTATAATCTGAATTTGTTCTTAATTTGGACGTTTGGCCATTATTTTGTCTTCTGAATTTGTTGATTATGAAGCATTTGGCCATAATATGAATTTGTTGTTAATTTGTCTTCTCTACCATGTATAATCTGAATTTGTTGAATAATCTGAACCTATTATTGAACCCTAAATTGAATGCCCCAATTGAACCAAGCCCTAAATTGAACTAATTGAACCCTAAATTGAAGTAATTGAACCATAATTAAATCCTAAATTTAATGCCATAATCGAATCGAACCCTAAAATAAACTAATGGAACCCTAAATTGAATGCCCTGAGCCAACCGAACCCTGAATTGAAATAATTGAACTCCTTTGAACCCTAAATTGAATGTCCCAAATCTAACTGAACCCTAAATTGAATCAATAGAACCCCCTAATTGAACCCTAAATTGAAGTAATTGAACCCTAAATTGAATGCCCTAATCCAACTGAACCCTAAATTGAATACCCAAAATCAATCGAACACTAAATTGAACTAATAGAACCCCCAAATTGAACCATAAATTGAAGTAATTGAACCATAATTAAATCCTAGATTGAATGTCATAATTGAATAGAACCCTAAATTAAACTAATTGAACCCTAAATTGAATGTCATGATCCAAATCGAACCCTAAATTGAAATAATTGAACCCTAAATTGAATGCCCCAAATCAACCGAACCCTAAATTGAATCAAGAGAACCCCCTAATTGAACCCTAAATTGAAGTAATTGAACCATAATTAAATCCTAAATTGAATGCCCTAATCGAATTGAACCCTAAATTAAACTAATTGAACCCTAAATTGAATGCCTTAATCTAACCGAACCCTAAATTGAACTAATTGAACCCTAAATTGAATGTCCCAAATCAAATGAACCCTAAATTGAATCAATAGAACCCCCTAATTGAACCCTAAATTAAATTAATTGAACCCTAAATTGAATGCCCTAATACAATCAAACCCTAAATTTGAATAATTCAAGCGCATCGAAAATGTGCATTTTGAACAATTTTATTTTCCATTTGAACATTGATCATTTGTTTGATTATTTTAGGTTGTTAATTGTGCATGTGAGAATTGAGATTATTAATCGATGATTTTAGATTGTTAATTGTTGATTTTAAATTGTTAATTATGCATTGAGCATTGAGATATTGAGATTATTAAAGAAGGATGAGACCCAATTGGATTGAATATGTGATTTTTATTAGTTTTTATTGCATTGAGCATTTGAGAATTGAGAATTAAGATTGTTGACGGAGGATGGGACCCAATTGGATTGAGATACCTGTCAGTTAGTGTAGACATGGACACCACGTCTAATCAACGGTGTCCGACATTTAAAAAATAAATCAACGTATGTCGACGTGTGCAGAGGTGCGTGTCCTGAGGCATCAGACACATGTCTGGAGGTGTCGGACACGTGTCCGGAGGTGTAAGACACGTATCGGACACCATATCGACACCCTAAATGAGGTGTCAGAATTGAGATTGTTGACTATGCATTGAATTTAGGTTAACGCGACATTTTTAGCATGCACCCATTGGAATCTCATCGTGGCTCCAGCACTTGCTATTATTAGCCTTAATTAGTCCTGATTCATAATATTTTAATAAATCAATTAACCTTAATTAGCTCTAACGAGCCTAATTAGTTTTAATTAACCCTAAGAACCCAATGAAAATCAAATTAGCTGTAATTACTCCAAATTAGCCCAAATGAACCCAATTACGTGCATATTGACTATAGTTAGGCTAATTAGTTGTAATTTTGCACTAACATAACCCAATTAAGCCTAATTAGCGCTAATTAAGACTAATCAACACTACTCGGCATAATTAAACAATAATTAGAACTAAATAACCCTAATAAGTCCTAATCAACCCTCAGTAGCTGTAATTATCCGAAACAACTCCTCATAATTAGCCCTAACATAACCCAATTAAGCCTAATTAGTCCTAATTAGGACTAATCAACACTGCTCCGCATAATTAAACCCTAATTAGGACTAAATAACATTAATTAGTCCTTATCAACCCTAATTAGCTATAATTATCTGAAACAATTCCTCATTAACAGTAATTAGCCATAACATAACCTAATTAAGCCTAATTAGCCCTAATTAGGACTAATCAACACTACTTGGCACAATTAAACCCTAATTAGGACTAAATAACCCTAATTAGTCCTAATCAACCGTAATTAGCTATAATTAGCCCAATGTACTCCTCATTAACACTAATTAGCACTAACATTTCCTAATAAATCCTTATTGGATTAATTAAACCCATAACGCTAAATCTTAAACCTTAATACTCGTAATTAACCCTAATAACCCAGTTAGCCCTAATTAGCCCTTGTACATCCCAAATTACTCCATATTACCTAGAGATGGTTCAATTACTCGTTATTTACAAACTCTGCCATCTTTATATTAGTTGTTGTTTTGAGAAGTCCATTAGCTACGAGATGATTCAACTCGTTGCCAACAAATTCTATTTAATGTGAAATTGGTAACATACGTAACGATTTTTCTGCAATTTTGATATTTCGGAAAGACTCTTGCATATGTTATCAATTTCTGAACGCATGCATGCATAAAAATCCTTAGTTCCAGTTCAAAGGTACTCATTACAAAGTAATACTTTATAATGAGCCTTTGGATGTCCAGTTTGGACAATTTGGAAAAGCTACGTGTTTATAAAATAGTGTTTCAACTCATGCTCTGTGTTCTATGTCATGGATATTTGGTACACGTTCTCATGTGTTTCTCCGGGTGCATATAGATCTGGTGTTCTAACATCTGTCAAACCTTGCAAGGCAAGGTTAGATGAATGTTAGAACACCTAATCGGTGTCGTGTACTTGGAGAAATGCGGGGAGGTGGTGCCAAATTTTCCGTAGACATAAGACTAAGCATGAGTTATTCACTATTTTATAAACATGTGCTTTTCTGAATGGGATAGGACCACTACCTGTTAGAGAATGGAGGGAAAATATATAGACTTGTTGTAACATTCATGCATTCATATTTACATCGACCCTGCCTAATGACTGGTCATAATTGAAGGTGGTATACAGTACAATAATTCAGTCGTCATGTCGGTCGATCGGAGTTGGATGAAAAGCAAGAATGCTAAAGATTTTGAGTGTCTTGTTGACGAATTTCTCGACTTCGCTTATGCGCATCCTGCACATGTTGACCTTGATAAGATAAGGTGTCCGTGCAGTAGATGTGTGTTGTTGCATTGGAGAAAAAGAATTGAAGTAAAATGATATCTTTGTCGGTACGGTTTTATGGGTGGATACACAAGGTGGACGCAGCACAGGGAAACGATAGTATTGTCGTCCAACCCGGCTAGTCAAATTGAAGTTAGGGAGGAGGTACGGTATGATTACCGAGATATGATTACGGATGCTGGGTATGCTAATGTTGACTGGGGTAACGACGGTCGCCAACCGCCGAACGAGGGGGCTCATCAGTTTTATGAGTTGTTGAGAGCTGCGAAAGAGCCACTGTGGGATGGAGCTCCAAAACACACACAGCTGTTTGCGATTAGTAGGTTATTACAGTTGAAATTAGACCACTGACTGAGTGAGAAAGGTTTTAACCAGTTTGTTACCTTAATCAAAGAAATTTTGCCCGAAAGTGACAAGCTACCACCGTCGTACTATGACGCGAAGAAGATGATGAGGAAACTTGGGTTGAGCTATGAGCGAATAAATGCGTGCAATAACAATTGTGTATTGTTCTGGAAATAGAATAAGGATTTGTCACAGTATCCAGTATGTGATCATTCGTGGTACAAACCGGACAAAGGGAAGAAGAAAAACATCGCGTGGAAGATATTGCGATATTTCCCGGTCACACCATGGCTTCAGAGAATGTACTACTCCTCGAATACGACTGAACATATGAGGGCTCACCGTGAGACTCCAATAGGGATACTTATCGCATAGCAGTTCTTTTAAAATGCTTATCGCATAGGGTTCAGTTTGAGATGTCTGAAAGTATGTTCAGTCAATATTTGAACATACTTATTGCATATCAGTGCTTTTATTGAGAACATCCATTGTATATAATTCGAGATAACCAATAAGCAAAGTATACACAATCAGACATCAAATTTCGATTTAAAGGAAATGAACCCTAGCACGTGTGGACTAAAACTAAATCATCCCATCCAATACGTTTTTTTGCTCTGTAACATGTAACTAATCATTAATTTAGCTTTATTACCTAGTATTAAAGAAGACCTGTAATAGACGGCGGCAGTGAAGGGCGGCGACGCAGTGCGGTAGAGGGCTTTTCACGCGGCGGCAGTGGAGGGGTCACCATGGACGGGATCACCGGAGGTCACCGTGTAGGGGGAGTGCGGAGGTAGGTCACCGTGTAAGTGGAGTGCGGAGTTGAGAACGGCAATGTAGCAGTGGGGTGATTTTCAGAGAGAGAAACGAGAGGGAGAAAGAAGCAGATCTGGTGTTTTAATCGAGGACTTTTAGTGACGGAACCAACCCGTCGCTAAAGGTCTGTCGCTGAATTATGGCTTTCATTGACGGACGTTTTAGTGACGGCAACATTCCATCACTTAAACAATTTTATAAAACCCTCCAAAAAACAAATTATATATATATATATATATATATATATATATATAAATAGAGACGGTAATTCAGTCTCTAAAAGATCATCGCAAAAAATTTGTCCCCAAAAATATTTGCCGACGGTATGTTTCGTTGGTAATATATTGTCGGCAAATATTAATTAACGACGGATGTTTTACCGAAAGTGTGTTCCGTCGATAAAAGTATATTTAACGACAGAATCTCTTATGTCGGTAAAAACCCGTCGCTAATTACATCTTAACCACGGTGTGTTCCGTCGGTAAGAGTATATTTAACGACAGATGCTTGAGTAATTCTAGCAGCTTATTACATCATAACCATATCAGGGAACCATCCTAGTTTATTATAAACCAAACTTTTCTTGAGGAATAGTTGATATAAAGATAGTAATTATCCCTTCAATTATGTACATCAATGTAAGTGAATTAAGACTTTAAGATACTCAACGAATGCAACTTCATCGCAATTTAGAAGGGCATATATTGTTGCAGTACTGTACTCTTCATCCGTTAGCCATCGAGTATACGTTCGGCCGAACGGACTACTTGACTGCTTGAATATTGACAATTGCCCATCCAAATTTGTGCTCGATCCGGGCTCATTTCGGCCTAATTGATTTAACCTTGTATCAACATCAGGCCCGGAATATTGACTACAAAAGTTTACAAGTTCTTCCATTATGTAAGCCTCCACAATTGAGCCTTCAACCCGAGCCTTATTGGGACTTTTTTCATTAAATGGAACAAGAACTTAGAAGTTTAGCAAATCGAGTTAGGTAGAATATCAATGATAACAGGTGTCGCATTAATGCAAATGAACAACTGTAACAATTTAAAGATTACCTCTCGAAGGGATACATCCACCGATATTGCACGGGTCCACCCATCTTAGCTTCATATGCCAAGTGAACAGGCAGATGCTCCATTGAATCAAAGAATGAAGGTGGGAAGATTTTCTCCAGCTTACAAATCGTCACCACAATGTTCTTCTCAAGCACTTCCATGCTACTCACCCGGATAGTAGAAGAACATATATCTCGAAAGAAACGAGATAATTCAGTCAAAGTCTCGCAAACTACCTATGGCAACGGTACCCTAAAGGCAATAGGAATGAATCTCTCCATGAATACATGGCAGTCGTGACTCTTCATCCCTTGGAACTTGCATTCTGATACATGAAACAACAACTAGATATGTTGGATGCAAACCCATCCGGAAGCTTCAAATTCTTAACCCACTGACAGACCTTCTCCACTTGTTTCTTGTCTAGACAGTATGGTGCTTTTGGAAGTATCATCCTCCCGCTGATTGTCTGTGGATACAATTCACGGCGTACACCCAATTGTTGTAGATCCCTTCTCGCTTTAAGGTGATCTTTCGATTTGCCCTTGACATTCATCACTGTGTTGAACACATTATCAAAAATTTTCTTCTCAATATGCATCAAGTCCATGTTGTTTCGGATAACGAGCGTCCTCTAGTAGGCTAACTCCCAGAAGATACAAAATTTTCTCCAGTTGTGCTCTTTCCCTACCCCTGGAATCTTTTGATTTGACATACCCTTGCCGTGTGGTATGTCAGTATCAAGTGCCTCCAGGTGTGAGAGCACTTCTTTACCAGATGGGTAGTCCAGTGTGACAACCTCACGCTAGATTGTCCCCCGTCAAATTTATCGTTCTGCCTACGAAACTGATGGCCTGGTGGCAAAAGCTTACGGTCACATCCGAACCACGAGGGCTTTCCGCTGTGCTTTAATGTATGACCGGGGTTCATGCCCATACATGCAGGGCATGCTGGCTTCCCATGTGTGCTCCAGCCACACGTCATTCCCAATGCGGGAAAATCATGTATAGTCCACATCAAAGCAGCCCTCATCTAAAAATTCTGTTTAAGGGATGCATCATATGTTTCGACTCCATGATTCCATAATTGTTTTAACTCATCAATTAACGGCCTTAAATACATATCTATGTCCTTGTCTGGACTCTTCGGGCCCCGAAATAAGCAACGACAAGAACATGTACGGCTTCTTCTTGCACATGCCTGGTGGAAGGTTGTACAAGACAATAATAACAAGCCAATATGAGTAAGGCGTGGTAGACTGACCGAAAGGGTTGAATCCATTGATTGCCAGACCAAGTCTAGCATACTAAACTTCCTGAGCAAAGACTGGATGCCTGCGGTCAAACTCCTTCCACGCCTCTCCATCGTTTGATATTTTAAATTATACTGTAAAGTTTCACGGTTCCCCGTATCGGTTTACCCCGTTCCAGTTCTCAGAAAAATCTGAAAATTTTCCCTGATGTAGATCTCCTAAAAATACATGGGGTCTCTTTTTCTCACTTTGCCTAAATCTGGCTCTAGATAGTTTAAACATTTATTGAAAAAACTGCTTAATTTATTTTGGTCTTTAGAGACCATTATGGTTACTGGTCATGATCAACACACATAATTTCACATTTTTCACACACATCACTCTTCTTCAACCTCACACCCGAACCCATGCAGCCATGAACCCCCTCCCTTCATCCACGATTACACCCCTTCTTCTCCATTTCTCTACCTAAAACTCACATCCAACATCACCAACACATTACAACATCTAAATTTATAACCTAACTCATCTAAAACACACACAATCACACATGAACACACACCCGAACCACACGCAGCACTCAAGAACACACACTTACACACCCCATGGCACCCACTCTGCCACCCACGAATTTACCCACCTACACCTAAATCTCTCACAATACCTGCTTTCGGCAACACCTCCTAGCACCAATTCTCTCATTCGCCCAAACCAACACCATTCATACTCGAAATACACACAATTACCCACACTACCCAAGCTCCCAGGCGCACATAAGCTACCAAACCCACACACACGGCTACAAGATACACACAGAACATACACCAACTCGTCCAAACTTCATCACCCTACCTCCTACACCCTGTGCACAAGGAATTCACACAGCCCAACACATACAAACTGAAATGGGTAGAGAGATTACCCTTTGCAAATTCTAAAATTTGTTTCCTCCACCGCTTGCCCGAGCTTGGTTCTCTGTTTCTATTTTTTTTTTTTGCTTTGTTCTCTTATCCCTCTTCTTTGTTCACCCGAAATCCAACCCATCATTTTTAATAATTTTCACATTCACTTAATCACCACCCTAGCATGAGGTGGCAACCAGTAAGAAGTTCTCCTTGAACACTTGGCATTTGGGCATTCTTTTCAAAATTTATGAATTGACCCCCAATGGTTTTCATATTTATAAAATAACCCCGAAACTTTATGTAATTAACTTTTTGCCCCTCTAAATTAGGAAAATTCCACTTTGACCCCAAAGCTACACTGACACCTCTTCCCACTTCTCGCCACTTAATTAACGCCAATAGGACGTTACTCGATAAAATAATTTCCGTTAATTAATTAACTTAGTGTTAAATAATTTTTTGATACGTTCGGGGTATCACACCCTCCCCCCCCCCCCCCCTTAAATAAATTTCGTCCTCGAAATTAAGACAAACCTTGTTCAGCAAAGAAATGCGGATAACGCTGCATCAGTGCTTCAGGTTCCCAGGTGGCCTCCTCTAGCGTGTGATTTCTCCAAATGACCTTAACTACCGGTATTACTTTAGAACGTAACATCTGTTCCTTCTTATCGACCACTACCATAGGTACCTCTGGATATGACAGATTTTCTTGAATCTCTACTGGTTCCAGTTGGATCACATGTGTTGGATCAGGAACATACTTCCTAAGCATCGAAACATGAAACACATCCTGTAGCTGGTTTAATTCTGGTGGTAGCTTAAGCATGTACGTTACTGTCTCAATCCTCGCCAAACCTTAAATGGTCCAATATATCTCGGACTCAATTTTCATTGCTTCCCGAATTGCATAATGCCTTTCCATGGCGATACTTTCAAAAACACCATGTCCCCTACTTTAAATTCGAGCATCCTACGTCTCTTATCTGCATAGCTTTTCTGTCGCTCTTGTGCAGTGCGTATCCTTTCTCGAAATACCTTCACCTTATCTTCCATTTCTTTACACAATTCTGTGCGGGACAATCTCCTTTCTCCCACCACATCCCAACATATTGGCGTACGACATCTTCTGCCGTACAGTGCTTCATAGGGAGCCATTTTAATACTCGTATGATAGCTATTGTTATACGAGAACTCAATCAGGGGTAATTGTTCATCCCAGGCTCCACCAAAGTCAATAATGCACGCCCTTAACATATCTTCCAATACATGTATGGTACGTTCAAATTGGCCATCTGTTTGAGGATGAAAGGCAATACCCATGGTCAACTTTGTTCCCATCTCTTCTTGGAAACTCTTCCAAAATCTTGAGGTGAACCTCGCATCCCTATCGAATACAATGGTTACCGGCACCCCGTAGCGGCTAACTACCTCCTTGATGTAGATTCGAGCTAGTCTTTCTGTAGAATACCCTTCTCAAATAGGAATAAACTGAGGTGTTTTGGTCAACCTGTCTACTACCACCCCGATAGCCGTATTCTTACTGGTTATGCGTGGCAACCCCAATACGAACTCCAATGTAATGTGTTCCCACTTTCACTCAGGTACAGGGAGTGGTTGCAGTAGTCCAGCAACCTTCTTATGATCTACCTTCACTTGTTGACAGGTCAAGCACCGAGATACAAATCCTGATATATCTCTTTTCATCCCAGGCCACCAAAAATTATGTCGTAGGTCACGATACATCTTTGTTTCTCCAGGATGGATCGAATATTTAGAGTTATGTGATTCTGTCACAATCTCTGTCCTTAACTCTCAGACAAACGACACATATATTTGACCTTCATACCGGTAAACGCCTTCCTTATCGCAATCAAATTTCTCTTTCTTATTTCTCTCATAACCTTGTCGGATTTCCCATAGTTTTTCATCTCGACTTTGAGCTTCCTTGATCCGATCATAAAGTGTCGGCCTGACCTCTATCTGAGATAGGTTACTCCCTCCTTCTGCTCGAACTCGAACTTCAATCTTGAGTTTGTTCAAATCTCCAATGATAGACTTTGTGTGGTAATCATCGCAGTTAAATTCCCCATTCGCCTCCTGCTAAGTGCATCTGCCACCACATTAGCTTTTCTTAGGTGATATTTGATAACGCAATCATAATCCTTAAGGAGTTATAACCATCTTCTTTGTCTCATATTCAATTCCTTTTGGGTAAAGATATACTTTAAACTCTTATGGTCGGTGTATATCTTGCACGCAACCCCATACAGGTAATGTCGCCATATTTTTAGTGCAAACACTACTGCTGCCGATCCAAATTATGCGTCGGGTAATTCCTTTCGTGGTTCCTCAACTGACTAGAGGCATACGCAATTTCTTTGCCATGTTGCATAAGGACACAACCTAACCCCTCCCGAGATGCATCGCAATAAATGACGAATCCTTCTAGACCCGATGGTAATGCCAGCACAGGCGCCGTCACCAACCTTCTTTTTAATTCCTAGAAGCTATTTTCACATTTCTCCGTCCAGGTAAACTTCACGTTCTTCTTGGTCAGATTTGTCAATGGGGATGCTATTCTCGAAAAGTCCTTAATAAATCTCCGATAGTATCCCGCTCAACCTATGAAGCTTCGAATTTCAAACATCGAAGTCGGACGTTCCCAGCTTAACATCGTCTCCACTTTCCCCGGGTCTACAAGTATGCCCTCACCGGACACTATATGTCCCCGAAACTGTACCTTCTCCAACCAGAACTCACATTTCTTAAGTTTGGCATACATTTTACGTTCTTGGAGTATCTGCAATATTTGCGTCAAATGTTGGGCATGCTCTTCCTTACTCTTGGAGTAGACCATAATATCATCAATAAACACGATGATGCAACTGTCTAAATATTTTCGAAACGTCCTATTCATCAAGTCCATAAAAGGTCGCAGGGGCATTAGTAAGCCCAAATGGCATTACCAAAAACTCATAGTGTCCATATCTTGTTCGGAAAGCAGTTTTCGCTATGTTATCTTTCCTTATCTTCAACTGATGATACCCAAACCTAAGATCAATTTTTGAAAAATACTTCGCATCTTTTAATTGATCAAAAAGGTCAACTAGGCGAGGTAAAGGATATTTATTCCGAATGGTTACTTTATTTAACTCACGATAGTCAATACACAACCTCATCGTTCCATCTTTCTTTCTTACAAACAACACCGGGGCTCCCCAAGGAGACACGCTGGGGCGAATAAAACCCAAGTTCAATAACTCTTCCAATTGGTTCTTTAACTCCACCATTTCTGATGGCGCCAACCTATAAGGGGCTCTTGATATAGGACAAGTTCCTGGAAGCAGATCGATACCAAACTCAATCTCTCTATCCAGTGGTAACCCTAGAAGGTCTGCAGGAAAAACATCTGGAAATTCACATACTATTGGAATCTGATCCAACTGCGGTTCACTAGCTCGAGTGCCATATACCTGTGCCAGATACCCCAGACATCCTTTACGAATACAATGGCGTGCTTCTACCGCCGACATTAAGTAAGGAGGTCGAACTGACCGATCTCCTTGTATAACCACCTCAGGTTTCCCTGGGATCACTTATTGTATTCTCTTACGTCGACAATCCACATTTGCGTCATACGCCGCTAACCAGTCCATCCCAAGTATAACATCAAAATCTCCCAACTCAAGGGGTATAAGGTCAGTATATAGTATCTGACCAGAGATCTGTATCGGGCACTGTCTATATATCTTAGTAGCAAAAAGGGCGTGTCTGCTAGGTATGTTAACCGTTAATACTGTATTCAACGGTTGCTCGGGGTACAATTAGCGAATGCTAGAGAAACAAAGGAGTGTGTGGCACCCGAATCAAATAGTATCATAGCCTGACGTGAACATACAAGGAATGTACCTGTCACCACGTCCTCTGATTTTAAGGCTTCCTTCAGGTTAATAGCATTTGCGTGGCCCGTTGTCCGTGGCCTTCCCTCCAAAGCCATCATCTTCCGCTGCGGGGGCACACCTTTGCATTATGGCCTGGCTGCTGGCACTGGAAGCAAACCCTCTGATTTAACTTGCAGTCATTTTCCCTATGACCTTGTCGACCACATTTGAAACATGCTCCTGTTACGTTAATACAATTTGTGCCTTCATGCTTCAATCCACACCACCTACATTCTTTATTTGCCACTTGACTTGAACCTTGCCCGAACTTCCCCTCCTCCGTCCTCTTTTTGAATTTCTTCCCGCTATCTCTTGGCCGTTGCTGGTTATTATTTCTCTTCCTACCTTGCTCCTTTCTTTCCTCCCAGGCTTCCTTATTTTCGGCATCTATTAGCAGAGTTTTCTCCACAACCTCGGTGAAGGTATGTCTCAGCCCTTCCTCAAACCTTCTAACTTTTCGTTCTTCCGTAATCACCTGATGCGTGGCAAAATATGCTAGTTCATCAAATTCTCATATGTATTCCTCTACCCTTTTGTCTTTCTGTTTCAGGTTCAGAAAATCTGTCTACAATTTATTATGCACTGTCATGGAAAAATATTTTTCATTAAATACCCGTTTAAAACGCTTCCAGGTAACACAGGGGCGGTCAGGCTTTTTCCCTTCCTCAACTTGTTTTTGCACTTCCCACCAGTAACCAGCCGCTCCCATCAGCATGTGGGTTGCAAAAATCACTTTTTGGTGCTTTCCACACCCCGTTATCTAAAAGCCCTTTCCATTTCCCGAGCCCAAGCCACTGCCTTGATCAGGTCACTACCCCCGTGAAACTCACTGGGATGAACATCTTGAAAGTCTCAAAATTTACACTCTTTCTTTCCCTCTATCGGCACAGGCGCAGGCACCGTTGTTGGCTGTGCAACAGGAGTTCCTACAATCTCCCATAATAGTCCTACTAGTTCTCTTCTTAAATCCTCTCTATTATTATTTTCAACTTCAGCTTCCCCATGTTCCCCATTCTCACCCCCGGCACATGCCGAAGATGCTTCCGTAGGTAGCCTTCTTAAGTTACGAGCCTCCTCCACTAGGGGTATCATCCGATTTCGTAATTGACGAGCCATTCCTGACATAAACACAATTAACATTCTTAACTATAACATCTTCTACACCCGTAAGTACAATATTTCATTTATACAACATACCTTTGGTACAGACAACAGTTACAACCTATAGTTAACGTTTGTTCATACCCTATTCTGGCTAGACCCCGGGGGCCCGCTAAGGGGCCTGCGTTGCGCGACACATCATCCAATCAACGGTCAAAAATTCAACGCCATAACCAGGTCAAAGCGCATCTTCTTTCGAGTATCCGCAGGCATCACCAGTGCAGCGACATCAACAGTCAAACTGTTGGAAAAGGAAGGGGTCAGCCACCCCTTTCCTAAGGGGGTCGGCCACCCCTTTCCTAAGAGGGTCGGCCACTCCCTTCCTAAGGGGGTCAGCCACCCCTTTCCTAAGGGGGTCGGCCACTCCCATTTCTTCAGGGGGTCAGCCACCCCCTTTCTTCAGGGGGTCGGCCACCCCCTTTTTCTGAGGGGTCGGCCCCCCTTTCAACCCAAGGGGTCGGCCACCCCTTCCTCAAGGGGGTCGGCCACCCTTTTGCCTTGCAGGAGTCATTCCTAAACCCCCGACATCACTAATCGCGTTCTTTACCATCCGCGCTCAACACCGATGGTCACTTGTGCCATGCTTATAATACGTGCCCCCGGCACGAAGTATACCTCCGCGACAGTCGTCGCCGCACACTTGCGCCTCGCTGATGATACGTGCCCCGGTACTAAGTATTGCTCCGCGACAGTCGTCGCCGCGCCCTTGTGCCCCGCTGATGATACGTGCCCCGGCACTAAGTTTATCTCCGCGACAGTCGTCGTCGCGCCCTTGTCCCCGCTAATGATACGTGCCCCGGCACTAAGTATTGCTCCTCGACAGTCGTCGTTGCGCCCTTGCGCCCCGCTGATGATACGTGCCCCGGCACTAAGTATTGGACCGCGATAGTCGTCGTCGCGCCCTTGCGCCCTGCTGATGATACGTGCCCCCGGCACTAAGTGTTACTCCGCGACAGTGCTCTGGTATGAGGACCTTTCCCTGTGGCATGGGCTGAGCGCCATCACGGGCTTAGTGCCATCGCCGGCTCAATCAACTGCGGGACGGGCTATATGCCGTCGTCGGCTCAATCAAACTGCGGCATGGGCTAAGCGCCATCACGGGCTCAGCACCATCGCCGGCTCAATCAAACTGCGGCATGGGCTGAGCGCCATCACGGGCTTAGCATCATCGCCGGCTCAATCAACTACGGGACGGGCTGTATGCCGTCACTGGCTTAATCAACTGCGAGACGGGCTGTACGCCATCGCCGGCTCAATCAAACTGCGGCATGGGCTGAGCGCCATCGCCGGCTCAATCAACTGCAGGATGGGCTGTATGCCGTCGCCAGCTCAATCAAACAGCAGCATGGGCTGAGCGCCATCACGGGCTTAGTGCCATCGCCGGCTCAATCAATTACGGGATGGGCTGTATGCCGTCGCCGGCTCAATCAAACTGCGGCATGGGCTGAGCTCCATCACCGGCTTAGTGCCATCACCGGCTCAATCAACTACGGGAATGGCTGTATGCCGTCGCTGGCTCAATCAAACTGCGGCATGGGCTGAGCTCCATCACCGGCTTAGTGCCATCACCGGCTCAATCAACTACGGGACGGGCTGTATGCCGTCACCCGCTCAATCAACTGCGAGATGGGTTGTATGCCGTCGTCGGCTCAATCAAACTGCGGCATGGTCTGAGCGCCATCACGGGCTTAGCGCCATCCACTGCGGGACGGGCTGTATGCCATCGCCGACTCAATCAAACTACGACATGGGGTGAGTGCCATCACGGGCTTAGCGCCATCGCCGGCTCAATCAACTGCGGGACGGGCTGGATGCCGTCGCCGGCTCAATCAAACTGCGGCATGGGCTGAGCGCCATCACGGGCTTAGCGCCATCGTCGGCTCAATCACCAGGGACTATGGTCCTCGCAGCAGGGTGGGCTAGTAACCCTGGAACCATCCGGCACAACCTTGAAGCCACCGACATCACACTTGTAGGGAGCTCCTATGCAAAGACTTTACCGCAACAGACCCTAAGCACCAAGCGGTGACCATGGTCACTCATGTTACTCATGTTGCTGTTGATCGTCGACACCACCAGGGCAATGACCCAAGGGTCACTCCAGGACGGGAGCAGGTCCTTGGAGGGCATCGCGCCTAGTCCACCTGGCAGTTGGCTACATGGGAACCCTCACCACTGTCAGGTTCTCTGCGCGTCTCTTGACTCACCTTATGGGATTCAGTAAGGGCTTGGACTGGAAGCTGGGGCAACGGCTACTCTGACCATGCTACTGCGGCATGATCAGTCTCCTCAGACAGGCAGAAAGATGTTGCAAGGGCAGGGCAGCGCAAACTTAGGGACCGGCAGTCCAAACGGAGAATCAGTTCTTTAGCCCCCCCTGGCGACGTGTCGTTCCCAGGGGTGACACATGTCAACTTATGACACATGCACATTTTTGCCTATAAATAGTGGACTTTGGAGCTTTTCCGAGGATCTTTCTCTCATTTGGACTTTTCACTTTCTCTCTCTAAAAAGACATTATCTCTGGAATTCTAGTGAGAGAAATACACTTGGACTCCTGTCCCCGAACCCTCGACGTTGCACCTCGTAACGAACCGTCGACTGTCGGCCCTGTTCATCGTCGCCCTGCCTGCGCGGCGCTGCCAGCCCTCGCGACCTGTCTGGGGAGCCTTGCCCTTAGCCCTTACGCCATCCTTGCTGTCTCCCGCGTTGCCTACCTGAAAGCTGACTCAGACTGCATTCTTTGTGGCACCTCCACGTAGCATCGAACCCTTTTCCGCATGAACAATGTTATACAAACATATACATGAACAGTCAACTCTATACATTCCTACACATCAGTAGTCAACTTTAAACATTTTTACACGTTACCCATCCCTCTTTTTCCTTCTCGTTCTAAACTGGAGAAAACCTATTATGTTCCTGAGCGAGTACCATGTACCAATACTCCTCATCGAGGAGCATTTCCCGCTGATCCCTCGACATTGGCCTCGCCGGATGAGTTTCTCATAACCCATCTTGCATCATCCGAACTACCCTTCTCCCCGCATCAAAGGTATACTCTTCCCTTTTGTTCACTCGTGCCACATCCTCACGACGACGTCGCTCTAACTGTTTTACCTCCTGCCCCTCATACCTCACATCTCTTTTGCCTGATACACCAGGTGATCCCTTTCCCTCACCACCTCGATATACCTTCGTTTCCAAAAGTTTTCCTCATGATGTGCCCGATACACGGTGTTACCAACTTTCACAAATCCCACTGGCACCTCAGGTTCAGTCTCTTCCTGTTCCTCTTCCCCATCCTCTGGTCCAGACAAATCTATTTCCTCGGGCTTCTCGTCAATTGGCCAGGGGTCCTCTTCGGGATCTTCCTCCTCCTCGTCCCCGACCATGACGTGCTCATCAATCCATCCCGCTCCACCCATAATCTCCTGCAAGGCATATAAACTCACATCAGACTTACAACACAATCCAAGTAACTTTGACACTTTTCTACCCCTGTAAACGCTTAATATTTATGCCTAGTCTACATGATCATATGCCTATGCTCTGATACCAACCTGTGACACCCCCAACCCTAGTGATGTCAACAAAGCCGGGTTGTCAGTCATGACGGCATTATAAACCCTGTCGATACAGAGCAATTCTAAAAACATCCTTGAACATACATAAGGTTTCACAAAAAGCCATCCTTACAAAAAATTTCATCGTAAAGCTCAACTTGAGCACAACGAAAATATTCACACTAAATGTTTAGTTCCCAAAATGCGCATATCGCCGTCTTACTTTTTGATCTACTGATTAAGCGCCTTCTCCTTCCCTTTCCTCGAAGTTTCCCATACTTCGCCCTGACTGCCTGAAAACATTACAAGTAATGAATGAGCGCAAATCGCCCAGTAAAGATAATACGAGGAACAACGCAGACAACGAAGTGACAGCCTTGGGAGAAATGATAATCAATCTCAACGATATCAAGAATCCAAAATATCAAAGGATGACACAACATCAATTCAATGGATCAAGCAACATGTTTTCTTTTCTTTTAGTCAGACTGAGCAGCTTTAAGGCCCAACAGAATAACATTATCACCACATTTAATGAACTGGACTGACCGAACTGACTAACCGACTACAATGCATGTGAACACTAAATCGCCAAATTAAACATCAATAAAATATAAGCCATTAAAATCACAGTGTCATAATAAAGTCAAATGCAATGCAGACACCGACCGGACTGACTGGACTCAATCGACACGACTGACTCAACCCGCGCGCCCTACATCCTGTTTGCCGGTGATTATGTTTCACTGACCCTCCTTTCACATAATGTCCCGTGCTCCGGAATGTTCATCTCAGTCTCAAACAAATAAAAGGGACAACAAGCACAAGAAGGGAACACACGAAGAGTTGTTCGTCCCCAAACCACGCTATCGTCAAAGCACATAATACAACAGCTGAACGGACTAAGGGAACTGAGTTCACCCCATGTCCTCGATTCAAAAAACCACTCAACAAGAAATTTAGGGATTTTTATCCCATTCCTCACTTCTTGTTATTTTAGAATGCTCAATTAAGGCATTTGCGAAGTTCGGAGTTCGCACGGTAAAATTACCAAAAAATCCTATGTTTAGTGGCAAATTGCTAAAATACCCCCGGGGTCCACTATCGCTCCAATCATCTCAAATCAACTCCAAAACAAACTTACATGTGTTTTATCGCCCTTTCCAGACTAAAAGTCCTTCGAAAAACTCTACCGGGAAAATTACCAAAATACCCCTCTCCGGTGGCAATTTACTAAAATGCCCCCATGAGGGTTCCCGACACCAAGCAATTCTCAAAAGTGCTTAAAAACATTATTTTTACCCTCCCAAAGTTATTCCCAAGCTAAAAAGTATTTAAAAAAAATTTCACCCGAAAATTTCGGACCGATGTTCGGACTAAGCGCTTAAAAGCCTGTTAAGCGAAAAAAATAGTAAACTACCTCAGAATGGCCAAAATCTTGGGAGAAGAAACTTCTCAACATTCTAAAGTCCCCATAGATGTTTCGTGCCAAATCGCACTCGTTTGATATTTTAAATTATACTGTAAAGTTTCACGGTTCCTCGTAGCGGTTAAACCCTTTCCAGTCCTCAGAAAAATCTGAAAATTTTCCCTGATGTAGATCTCCTAAAAATACCTAAGGTCTCTTTTTATCACTTTGCCTAAATCTGGCTCTAGGTAGTTTTAAACATTTATTGAAAAAATTGCTTAATTTATTTTCGTCTTTAGCGACCATTACGGTTACTGTTCATGATCAACACACATAATTTCACGTTTTTCACACACACCACTCTTCTTCAACCTCACACCCAAACCCACGCAGCCATGAACCCCCTCCCTTCATCCACGGTTACACCCCTTCTTCGCGCTACCTAAAACCCACATCCAACATCACCAACACATTATAACGCCTAAATTTATAACCTAACTCATCTAAAACACACACAATCACACACGAACACACATCCAAACCACACGCACTTAAGAACACACACTCACGCACCCCATAGCACAAACTAAAACACACTCTGCCACCCACGAATTTACCCACCTACACCTAAATCTCTCACAATACCGCTTTCGGCAACACCTCCTAGCCCCAATTCTCTCATTTGCCCAAACCAACACCATTCATACTCCAAATACACACAGTTACCCACACCACCCAAGCTCCCAGGTGCACATAAGCTACAAAACCCACGCACACGGCTGCAAGATACACACAGAACATACACCAACTCGTCCAAACTTCATCACCCTACCTCCTACACCCCGTGCACAAGGAATTCACACAGCCAACACATACAAACTGAAATGGGTAGAGAGATTACCCTTTGCAAATTCTGAAATTTGTTTCATCCACTGCTTGCCCGAGCTTGGTTCTTTGTCTGGCTCTCTGTTTCTTTTTTTTTTTTTGCTTTGTTCTCTTCTCCCTCTTCTTTGTTCACCCGAAATCCAACCCATCATTTTTTAAAAAAATTCACATTCACTTAGTCACCACCCTAGCATGAGGTGGCAACCAGTAAGAAGTTCTCCTTGAACACTTGGCATTTGGGCATGCTTTTCAAATTTTATGAATTGACCCCCAATGGTTTTCATATTTATAAAATAACCCCTACACTTTATGTAATTAACTTTTTGCCCCCCTAAATTAGGAAAATTCCACTTTGACCCGAAAGCTACACTAACACCTCTTCCCACTTCCCGCCACTTAATTAACGCCAATAGGACGTTACTCGATAAAATAATTCCCGTTAATTAATTAACTTAGTGTTAAATAATTTTTCAATACGTTCGGGGTATCATAGGCACGATTGTGGGGTGGCTGCGGCAGTAGTGCGGTAGCTATGGGGCGGCGAGGTGGCTATGGGGATGGAAAATGTGTAGGGAGAGGGAAGGGCAGTGTGGTGGGTGGTGGGGACCTGTCACTGGCGTGGGGGGCTGGTGGGGAGGAACGTTGTCGGAGGTGGGTCGCCATGAAGGGGATCACCGGAGGTGAGAATGCTGGTGGGTTGAAACGGCAACAAAGAGAGAAACGAGGGACATAAAGAGAAACGGGGAGAGAGAAAGAAGCATCTATGTGAATTAAAGGACTTTTAGCGACGGAATTATACCATCGCTAAAAGTCCGTCAGTAAAAATGTTTTTTAACATTTCAATCGAAGAATCTTTTTAGCAACGGTAGCATTCTGTTGCTTAAATTTTTTTTAAAAATCATCGAAAATTATAAATTTTCTAAAAATATTTAGCAACAGGTTATACTGTCGTTAAAAGCCCATCGGCAAAAGTCCCTCAACAATGTTTTTACAGACGAACTTCTATCAATTGTTAATCCCGTTGCTAAAAGCACCTTTAGCAAAGAAATTCTTTCCGTCGCTGAAAGCACCTTTAGCAAAGAAATTATTTCCGTCGCTGAAAGCACCTTTAGCGACGGAATTCTTTTGGTCGCTAAAAGTCCGTTGCTAAAGACATCTTTTCTTGTAATGTGTATCCTCACAGCCGGCCCACTCCTTTTACCCACTGCACGCACTCAGCACTTTACACTGCACGACCTACATATATAAGTACAAAACACACTATATGCACACATTGCACTCAAAAAAATGCACTTGCAGTCACGACTGCCATCACCGCGACTCCATAACCACCTCCTCACGAACAGCCCAAAACACACCAACCCGCAGCCTCTCTCTCTCTCTCTCTCTCTCTCTCTCTCTCAGCAGGGCAGTATCAAATCAACACCTCAATTATTTTAATTTTTTTTAATATTCAACCATAGTTTTCGAGATAACCAGTCAAAAACCATATAATTAAACAAAGTAGCATGATCTAATCCAAAAAATTACAACAGTGGGTGCTAAATCTTGACATATGTACATGCCAAACCAAAGAAAGTGGACAGTGGGTGACTTACCTTCTAAGTGCGGCTGACGAGTAATGGTTGTCGGCGGCAGTGGAGAGTGGCGGTGTTGGTGGCGAGGCAGCAGTGGAGGGCGGTGCTGGCGCGGTGGCAATGGAGGTATATATTGGTCTACCAGCGTAAGGGGGAGGATGTGGTGTCGCCAGAGGTGGGGCACTGTGGAGGTGAAAGTCGTCGACATATTTTATTTTTCCAGATTTTCGAAGAGAGAAACGGGGAGAGAGAAAAAAACAGATCTGGTTGTTTTAAACGATGGCTTTTAGCGACGGGGTCATTCCGTCGCTTATGATTTTTTTATTAAACCCTCCATAAATAAAAATAAAAAACTAAAAATCTTTTAGCGACTGAAATTTCGTTGCTAAAAGACCGCCAAAAAAAGCCCGTCGCGAAAAACCTTTTTCGACGGATTATTCCGTCGCTAATAATATTTAACGACAGAATTTTGTTGACGGTTATTTCCGTCGGTAAATGTAATTTAGCGACGGAATCCAGTCCGTCGCTAAAATTCCGTCTCAAAATATCTCTTTTCTTGTAGTGACTTATGTCAATATGATTATTGTTATTGGAATCCAAATTGATCTCGGTGAAAGCTCATTGATATTGTTAATTTTTCTATGTTGACCTGGGTTTCTGTTCTCTGGGAAGGCGTAATAAAACTGGTTTGAATCCTACAGGAAAAGCAGGCTAGTACCCAAGTGGACTAGTATTTTGGTACATCATGCATGTGTAAACTCTGATTAGCTTACAATGGCATAGCAATCGTCCCAGGATCAACGCTGATTTTTTATTTTCTTTGTTCTGTATATTGCCGTGACTGCTACGATAATGACTGGAAAGTATTCTCTGAAATAATTTTTGCTTGAGTGAAATCCCTTGAGAAATTTAGTGTATTTTGAAAAATAATGACTGGAAAGTATGTTCTGATATAATTTGTGTTTGGGTTGAAATTCCTTGAGAAAATTCAGTGTATTTAGGAAAGAACTGTCTCATATGATCTGTGTATGTTTTGAAATCCTTTGGAAAATCCTTATCGTATTTTGGAATGATGATTTTCAAGATAATCTTTTATTGATCATTTTGGAACCCATCATGATAGTGTTTGTCTATTTTGGTATTTATTTATGATGAATTTTGATCATTTTGAAAATTATTGAGCTGTTCAGTTCGTTGAAATATTCTAGAAATCTTCGTCAGTTGGATTCTTTGTAATCCTTTTGTTTGTCCTTGTACAACCTTACCAAGCTCTTAAAAGCTCATCCTTTGTTTGGTTCCCTTCTACAGGTAATGATAAGCTGTAGCAAGTTCGGGAATAGGTTAGAGTCTAAGTGAGATTCCGATGAGCCTATCACAACCGTATAGCGAGACCCCTGTACGGATAGGTACTGTTAATTTGTTTCTTTGAAGTTTGTATTGCAAAGGACTTGAGCTGTAATAGTTTAAGCTAAACATCTTTTTGTTAGCCCTAGGGTTGGATAACCTAGGCTTACATCTTGTTTTGATAATAACTACACATTATGTTCTAATGTGTGCTTTGAGTAGATTCTTACGTAGATATATACATGACACTCATGAAGACACATTTGAGAAGTTGGACAGATGGACTCAAACCAAAGAAGCTTAAAGTTATAATGACCGTGCTTTAGAAGTTTCATCAAGTCCAATGTCAAAGCGCAAGAAAGAATACAAAGGCTAAGTTACTATCGATTATGATTGATCTTTACTATTATGTAACTAGTCTTGGTTTGATGATTGGATTGATGACTATGACTTAAAATGACCTTAGGATACCTTGTGTATTGCATGTGAGATCATAACCTTTCACACGAGTGTGTTTCTTGAAAATGAGTGAACTTTGAAGCTCACTCAAATTTTCTCAAAAATATTTTTGGAGCTAATATTTTCATATCTTGATAAAAATTTTCATTAGCTTTCCAACGCAAAAAACGGCTCCTCAATCCGATTTTTCTAGAAAAAAGTTATGGCCAAAATAAAAAAGGGGGTTTCGTGAGACAGTCGAGAAATGGTAGTAAGTAGAGATGTCAAAAGGGTCGGGCCACCTGTGGGACAGCTCGGCCAAGCCTTAAATAGGTCTGGGCTGGCCCGACCCTAAAGGTGAATAGTGCTGGCCCTAACGCGTAGGGCCTTGGGCAAGGGCCAGGGCCAGGGCTAGGGCTAAAGTTAGGGCCAGGCCTAATATTTTCCAAATTTGGGCCGGCACGGGTCAGGCCAGACCCTAGGCCCTGATCTGGCCCGGCCCTAAATCTGACCCTCTTTTCGGCTCTATTCTGGCCCAGCCCTTTGGCTCTAAATCTGGCCTTAAACCATTTTGTGTTACTTACATTTTTTTTTCTTTCCCCTTTTTCTCGCACCTTATTCTCTCTCTACCTTATATTTTTCTCTTTTTATTTAACGTTTTGGACATGCACATTTTTTTTCAGCTCATGATGATGGTTCTTACTTCTTTATCTACTTTTACTTGCAAGGCTCTTCTGTATTAGTTTCATGGAATTATTAAGAGAAAATATATGTTTGTTTGTTTAGGAACTAGAAACAAACAATTAGGCAATGAAAATTGGGAACGTAACTCTAGAAAGTACAGAAAAGTTCATGGTAAAAGTGGTTTAATGATGCATGCTTCTAATGAGATACTTAATACTATGAAAATGCAAAGCTAGAGGTATATTTGAGTGAAAATTTTTAAAGATATCATTGGAAAAAAGTTTTGTAGGTATCCATTGTTGAGTTTAGAAAACAAAAAACCTTCATGACTAAAAGTTATATTTTTTCCTGTGAATAGATTGTCTTTTTGCGAACAAAATTACTCTTTGTTGTAAATCAATATTCTCAAATAGAGTAAAAGTAGAGCTCTAAGGTACTTCATTAGTCATGAGAGAGATATTGAATGATTTATGGCCTATCAATTTTATTTATTTCATGAATTAATATTTTCGCAGCACAAAAAGAAAATTAAAAAAAAGGGCTTGGGCTGGCCCTAGGCCTGACCCTAAAGTTAGGGCCTAGGGCTTGGGCCTGGACAGGGCCTCCATTTCCTAGATTTGGGCCCGGTCAGGTTTCTAAGGCCTGAAGCCCTAATGGCCGGCCCTTTTCTTGGCCCTCTGGGCCCGGGTCAGGCCGGCCCAAGCCCGGCCCTTTGACACCTCTAGTAGTAAGGGAATGCAGTCGACTTTATTTCCACTGTAGTCGACTGTATTGACCGTTGGGAGAGAAATAACAGTTAGTTTTGTCCAAAATCATGTCAAATCTTTTCATAACGGCTGTATTTGATATTCACCCTATATAAATGATTTGGGGTTTCATCATACACCATGGAAATCACATTCTAAGCCTTCATTCATTAGAGAAACATCAAGACTCATAGATTAAACTTTTCTATCTTCATCTTTATGATTTTACATCATTAAAGAGAGCATCTTTGTGCGTAATTCTTTGATTGAGAATGAGCATTCTTCAAGTCATCAATTCTCTCATCTCTTTATTTTACTAGAGCTTCATTTGTACTCATTTTCTTTCAAGAGGGTTACTTTGTACACATTTGATCTTTGTAAAAGGATTGTGATCCCTTGAGTTTGTCAAGTCTTGGGTGAGCTCTGTGGATTCAAGGCTTGTGCTTGGTGTGGGGATATCACCAAGTGTTGAAAGGGTTTTGATCTTGACCCGGATGAAGATTGTTGCTAGTGGATGCTAGTGCTCTTGTGAGGGACTTCCTTGAAGAGGTGGATGTAGGTTTGAGGTTAGTTCAAGCCGAATCATTTAAATCTCCTTGCCAAGTATCTCTAACTCAATCTCTTTACTTATTGCTATATAATTGCTTGAAATTGTGTAGTTAGCATCTTCATTGAAATATTGCTTGACTTGATTAAGTTTTATGATTGTGTTTTGTTTAAGTTTCCCATTATTTTTTAAAAACCCTATTCACCCCCTTTAAGGTTGTTTTATTGGTTTCACTTTAATCTACTATTTTGGAAAGTCTGATAGTTGATGCTGAATTGGATGATTTAGAGTATGTGTACGTTAACGACCCAGGAGTTCGGGACGACGAAGCTCTGGATTTTTGGAGGCGTTACAGTATATTTGTTGACTACATCGGTTAACAAGTTCTTGAAATATGGGAGTTGATCCATTACTAACGCTAGCAACTGAATCTAAGTTGCTAGCGCATTCTGGCCATCCACACGCAAGAATGGACGGCCCGATCGCGCGCCACAACAACAATTTTTTTTCACCATCCGCAACATAATATTGCGGACGGTAAATTATCGACCTCTACATTATGTTGCGGACAACCAAATCGCACTAGCAACTTGCTAGCGCTAGTAATGGATCACGACCTTATATATATATATATATATATATATATATATATATATATATATATATATATGTGTGTGTGTGTGTGTGTGTGTGTGTGTGTGTGTGTGTGTGTTTTCGAGGAGCATAGGAAAAGCACTTTAATGCATCTATATAAGAACTAGGCGTAAACCTGGGCCAAGTAGGGGACAACCTTATTACAAGCCCTCTACTTTTGAAGCTCTGACTCTCTAATAATTAATTCTATTGCGAAATCCATATTTTCATGGTTAAGGAGCATTTTAATGTATCTTTGAAACAACAAATTATGGAGCAGTGTGGCAACCATGCATTAACTTTCTAGCTCCGCCACGGCCTAATGGGCTTTAACAATAATGGGAGGGCTGACTTTTTTTCCTTTGCGCATGCACGAGGATATCCTAAATCTTATCCCTAATGTCCCTTTTGAGAAGTTTTCATCTCTTCGCTTCGATAGAGTTTTGGTATGTTGCTATTTCTCGTTCATAGCTGAGGGAATTTGTTCGCCAAGAAGGTACTTAAAATGAGAGTACTCACTTGTGATTTAAAAATCCTAATCATGCCCTCGTGATGATTATAGTATTCATACCATGCGACAGAAGAGCCCCGGCCTACACCCTAGATCACAAGCTAGTTCTTAGGAGATTGTATTCACCATAATTTGTAAAAGATATGAATTGGGTGCAGAACGATTAACTTTTGTATACCTTGATTCAAAAACGCTTTTGCATGCCTCAAGTTGTTATACTATTATATCCAAGTTTATATATCTCAAAATTGGATGTCTAAAGCAACGTGACAAAATTATTAAAACTTTTTTTTAATGCAAAATAATTCGATGCATGAAGCAGAAGCAACTGAAAACTTTGCTTGCAGTCCATCCTCTGTTTTTTAAGGTCAAAGCTAGACGAAGGCTTCGTTTGACAAATTTTTTTTTTTGGTTTTCAGTTTTTAAAGAGCAGCTTAATTTTTTTTTTTTATAAAAACAAGTGGGTGTTTGATAACCCCTTTTTTTTGAGGTTTTTTTTTTTTGTGTTTGGTAACCCTTTTTATTTTGACTTTTTTTTTTTGGTGGTTTGCGGTGGCGGTGGTGGGGCGTAGCGGTGGTCGACGGTGGTGGTGGCCGACGGCCGGAGGTGGCTGCCGGCAGTCACCGGCGGTGGTGGCCGGCGGCCGGAGGTAGCTGCCGGCAGTCTCCGGCGGTGGTGGCCGGCGGCCGGAGGTGGCTGCCGGCAGTCTCCGGCGGTGGCTGCCGGCGGTGGGAGGGTGGTAGTGGTGGTCGAAAAAAAAAAACCAAAAGTGAAAAAAAAAAATCAGTTTTTGGAGTTTTTTTTTTACTCTGCAGTTTAAAAACTGGTTTTTTAAATTGAAAAAAAAATGGTTACCAAACGCTCTTTTTTTTCAGTTTTTAAAACTGAAAAAAAAAAGAGGGAAATTTTTTTTGTCAAACGGGGCCGAAGAGTACAAACTTTGCCAAGTCTCGTTTATCCACCGGAAAATCGCCATACCCTACTGTACTGTTGTAACGTAGCATATAATTCAATGCTGTCGGTGAAGAAAGACTCACTTGCATGCATGCATGCACGTAGAATCATAGATAGTTAATGGATCTTTGTCCTTTTGTTATCAGTTGCAACTTGTTGGGATTGGGCGGAACGTTTATGAAGACCTGTCTTGAGTCGTACACGTTGCCCGATGGCCCCCCATCGCCCCCACCACCCCTAGCCTGATCTCCAGGCCCTTCCCTCGCTAGCCGCCAATGTTTCCGGTAGGCCAAACGTAAGAATTTCGTATCTATAGTAATGCTGTCGGCACAAAAGCAAAGAAAAATGATATCTACTGATTCCGGTTAGAGCAAAAACCCAAGGAATACATTGTAATTTCACCTTCGATGGAGTTTTGATTTCTTGATTTAAGAGGTGGATGAAAGATATTTAGATAGATTTTGGTGCAACGCTGATTGTATAATCAGATAGCTATAACTTATTTTATATCGACAATTAATGTTTGCTAAATATAATTATTGACATTTTTGATAATACTTTAGTCACCATTCTTAATTGTAGTCTTTTATCGTCATTAAGTAAAAGTCATCAAAAAAATTTAATGACTATTAGTGGTCACTATACATGAATTGCAACTATTTTTCTATATAGCAACCTAAAAATTCCCTTGCATATTTAATGTTAAGATGCACGTACATATAAGTAATCATGCATGCATTTTCAGTGTCCGATGCGCCCTGCTTCTCTACCATTTAAATCATCAATGAAATATCTCCAGGAACGCCTACTAGCGAAGAATCACTTTGACAAGTTCTGGAAATTGCTAAACCACAACATGCATGATAGTTTTGTAATAGTATATCCTTAAAGAATGAAGGCATTAGAAAGTGCCACGTCTTTTGGGTTATTGATTGCTTACCGCTAAAGCTTGAAAGGTTGGTATAGCATACTGTTGATATAGCGTCCTGCGTGTAGATTTAGTGATGCATGAATGTTGAAGATACAATCGCCCGTCAATATTTAAATTTAAAATTTATATTCCAACTTATGTGTTTTTTAATATTCATTTTACTTTGAATTAGATATTTTTATATGATATTACAACATATCGATCTTTTCCTCAAAATTCCTTTCTTGTCCAAATTAAAGCATCCACGTGTTCGACTGTCAAGAGTCCCAACTGCATGCTTGACTGCCAAAGAAAATATCAAGCTACTCGGGTTGTAAGAATCTTCTTTCAACTATATATATATAGTGACAATTAACAGTCGTTAAATATTTTTAGTGATTTTTCTTCTAACACTATTAGCGACAATCATTAGCAGCATTTTTTTAGCGTCACTAAATAAAAGTCACTAAAAATATTTAAAGACGATTGATTACCGCTACATAGAGGGTTGGAAGAAGATTGCAGCCAAATTTTTTCCGGTATTAAATACACACACAATCCCCATTTGTGCATTACCCTCCATGTGGATCTTAGAAGATTTCAAACCACAGGGTGATGGTGCATCGGTCCTACTTATCTACATGTCCGTTTCTCCATTGCTAGGCTGTTTAGACTTTGCTAAAATATATATATATATACCCTCTCAAATATCGGAGTTAATAGTAGGACCTCCACAGTCAGAAGTAGAGCGGCCAAGTTTGATACGTTTCATGACCTTGGCAGGATCCTACATTCATGATAAAATCTTGATTAATGCCCTAAAAATTTGAGAAACTTCTCTTATTTCTCTATGCTTTACTTGAAAAGATTAGAGCTGCGCTTAGAGCACTTTAGTTAATCGTCGGTAAATTACCTTTAATGTTTGCGCTTCAAAGCTCGGTGCTTCGGACCATTAGGAACCATCACAAAATATTAAGGGGGAAAAAAATCAAATTTTCCCTACCTGTAAGATCTCAAATTATTTCCTAAAATGCAACCGCTGGTGATGTCATATCGTAATAGAGTAATTATATCGATAACGTATAATTAGGCTTAATAAACTTTGTGCGTAACTTTGTATTGAAGGACGAAAGCGTGTTCCCTTGCAATCGGACGAAGACTAGATGATACTACAAGAGATAATTTAGCTAAGCCAGCTATTAAAGTGGACCACAAACATTGAATGTTACAAGGGAGGGGAATTTCATAGGACCCAAAAGATTGGAAAAAACTTTAGAACCTCCAAGAATTCAACCTTGTTAAAGCATGATATACATATTTGGGTTCATTCTATCATGATGTACATAGTTGGACTTATTTTATAACAACTTAAGTTTTTAGGGCCACTACAATATTTGATCGAAGCTCTTGTTAAGTAAGGTCTTCAATTCGACTATCCCGGCTGTCAAATTTAGTCATCCCTTTATACTAGTGCAATTAGTACTCTGTTTAATGTGCATTTGTTGGTGGTGTACCTTAATTTATTTTGTTATTGATTTGTCTCTTCATGTCCATTTGGAGACTACCTGATAGGAAGTACTTAGGCATGATATACATTGTTGGACTCACTGATATTAGTGCACCTTGATTTGTTTCTCATTCGTTTGCCTCTCCATGTGAATTGAAGGCTTGCACGTTAGATGAATGTTAAAGCATGATATACATAGTTGAACTGATTCTCTAACAGCTTAAGCTCTTAGAGTATATAGTAACTTAAGCTACCTAGTTAATATATGATAAGCTAAATGGACTTCAGTTTGACTAAAGTTGGTATCTTAGCTAACCTAGTTAAGATATGGTAAGCTAATAAGACTTAGGTTTCGATAAATAGACACTAAACAAGCTACTAACATTTTTTTGATTTATTACAACTCAATTAATAGTGCCTTTATAGTCCACTTCTTCCCCATACTACGAGTGAGAGGGAAAATGTAAAGACAGCCCAAGTGAGGTTGGGCGCCCCCCCTAACCCCCAACCCCCAACCCCCAACCAACCAAGGGTGATCGTAGTTCGATTTGCAGGTTGAATACGGAATCAAGCTGACTCATATCGGAGTTGTCCTCTTTGATTTTAGCGATTCAATGTTGATGGTTTGAACACATTGAACACTTCGGTTAGTTTGACAAGTTTGGACCTTTACAATTTTTCGTCTTCTTAGTCCTTTCAATTTTACTATTGGGCACTCATAACATCTAAATCCGTCTATATTTTGTGGCCTATTTTAAGAACTAGAAGAAAAGTAATAGCAGTACAATGGCTATGATGACTAAAGTAAAGTTGGGCTAAAATTATACTCTAGCCGTTCCAAAAAAATTGATCATATTTTCTTTTTGAGCGTCACTATCCAAATTAAGAAATATTCTATAAGTGTCTTTTCATGTTATCTTTTTTATACATTTATGATGTTTCTCTATCCACATTTAACCATCCATAAGCTCATTTTCTCTCTCTTAAGTCACTTTCTTACACATTTTGTGTTCTATTTTCCTCTCCACATTTAACCCTTCACAACTCATTTCCTCTCTCCTGACCCACTCTACCCCACCCGCCCTCTCCCGCGGCTCTCTCTGTAAGGGTAGAATGAAAAACACATAATATATGACTTTAATCCTTAATATGCATGCGAAATCAAAATGGAAAAAATATTTTGAGACGGAGGGAGTAGTTTTTTGAGGGTACATAAGTCTCAAGTTTTGTTGGGTTCAAAAATTTCCTAACCCAAACTGATTATTCTATTCGTTTTAATTTTTTTGTTCGATCAATTTATGAATGATTAAATAATACATATCAATTTTCAAATTAGATTGATTTCATCGTTCTCTCACTAAAAGCAGAACCATGGGCCGGTTTGTAACATGGGCCACGAATAAATTAACTTACTTTTATACTGACCGTGATGGACGTGAGTTCAAAATTTTGGACCCGTAAAAAATATGGGCTGGAAATGCATGAGAAAAGGTTTCGAAGAGCATGTCCAGCCCGTGGGAAATCCAGCCCGTTTAACTATTATATAATATAAATCTCACACACATGTATGTATTATTTTCTTTAGTCTTTTTCTCTAATTTTGTCCCAAATATTTGTTTCCATGCTTAACTTTAAGTTTATTTTGAGATTTTAATGTACATTTTTTCATTATCATGACTAAATTGTAGAGTTGAATGGTCAATTATATATTTCGAAATCATTTTACAAAATTATAATTCGTAACCATGGACAACTCGTGGCTCCCCGTATCCAGCCCGTGTTCACCAAAATTTTGATAGGCTCGGCTTTGGACAGATATTAATAGGCCCGTAGATGGGCTGGACAAGAGCATGACTTTTGGAGAGTGGGTTGGACATGATCTGACCCTTGGGCCTATCCAGCCTGCCCAAGTTACATCACTACTATTTATGCATTTCTTTTACGATTTACACACCCCATTATGCGTACTCTGTCGGCAAAGTCATTTATAGCAACCATACATTTGATATGATAGCCTTAGAAACTAATGAAATTTGAAAGTGCATTAATAGCCAAAAAGAGGTACGTGGATAATCTTGTCCGAAACAAGCATTGACCCTTAATTGACTTAGTTGTTTGACATTCAGCATTTTTCATTTTTGTAATCATTGCAAAAAAAAAATTTCTTTTCTGATGTGTATTTTTACCTTTTTCTGTTTTTCATCTTGGATAGGAATGTCCAAACATTATTAAAAAATTAAAATACCATTGAGGTGTTTTGAGCTTTTTCCCAACCAAAAACAACCCAATTTTAGAAGAAACAATAAATAAATAAACTTCTGACACAAACAAATCATTGCTCCTTTCACTCTCCTAGTTTGTACTAAAACCATCGTGGAACCATAAAGAAACCAAGCCCCGCCATCGTACCACCATAAAGAACCACATCGACCACTGCTAAACACCTCAGACCTCATCTTCTCTGACCGTGTCGACACTGCATAACCACCGTAAAACCACCATTACACCAGATTAGATCTCCATAACCACATAACGACACCCACATAGCCGCCACACCAACATAAAACCACCGTCTTAACATTATCTACCTCTAATCGTAACCCACGACCATCGCCTAACCACCTAACACCTCAGATTTCGCCAGGTGTCACCAGATATAGATATTACAGTGTCCAAGATGAATTGTTTTCGAAAGGACGAGCTTTGCTTGTGGTTGATATTAATGTCGTTTTGTATACCATAACAACCACCACCTTATTGGAGGAAATTGATGGTGGTGGTGGTGGTGGTGGTGGATATTAGGGCTTCGGGGTGACAGTAGGTGAGGAATCTCGTTGGGAAAGGGAAGAAGAGTGGGTTTGCGTGGGCCATGTACCTGATAATTGAGGGAATTTAAAAGAATTAAAGTACCTTCACATATAAAGAGTAGGGATATTTAAGGAAAACAACAAGTTGCTACAAAATCAAAACAAAAATGGTATAGTACACAAATTGGCTAAAAAATAGCTATGAAATTTTTGGTGAAAAAGATTAAAGTTCACTATCATATTTTCTAAATGCATATGGAAATGATGAAAATAAAAACACAAAACAAAAATGGTAAACAAATATCTCATTGGAAAATTTTTACTATTACCCTGGTTCCGAAGATAGTTAAAAATATTTTTTAAGGCTTTCCGGTAACACTTGTAGCGATAATTCTTAACAGAATTTTTTATTGTCACTAAATGAAAATCACTAAAAATTTAATGATAATTAACTATTGTTATATGGAGGGTTGCAGCTATTTTTCTACAACATGCATAGCACTCATAATTTTTTCCTATCTCTTTCTGCCTCTCTTCTCTTTGGTTCCAAAGATAGCTAAATATTTTTTAAGGCTTTCTGGTAACACTTTTAGTGATAATTCTTAACAGGATTTTTTAGCGTCACTAAATGAAAACTATTAAAAATTTAACGATAATTAATTATTGTTATATGGAGAGTTATAACTATTTTTCTACGACATCTATAGCACTCATAATTTTTTCCTATCTCTTTCTGCCTCTCTTCTCTTTGGTCCCCCCCCCCCCCCCCACCCCCACAAAACCCCCACCCCCTTAATGCTCAAACACCCTCTAACCGGGGTATTCTCTTCCTATAAATAGAGAGGAGAGCACGCTAGATGTCTCATCCTTTCACAATATATAAGTGATAAACAAGGGAAAGTTTAGTGAGACAATGTTTTCCAAGGCAGCTGTGTTCCTTGCCCTTACTTTGGCTATCGTTCTTGTCATTTCCTCTGAGGTTGCAGCAAGGGATTTGGCTGAAACTTCCACTGTGTCCACGCAAAACAGTGAGTTTGTCCATTATTATTTGATTCAGCTTTTTTATTTGGGCTACTCATATACAAAAAGGCAACATGTGAATTTACCCAAGAAAAAATTATATATGAAGAACTAAAAAAAGAAATTTGCGGTGCTCGAGCCTCGAGCTAAGACATACTTCAGATGCCATTTACTCCAAAATACAAAACTAAGACGTCATGTATAGCCAAGTTTTCAATGTTTAAAATGAGCTAACATACTCATGCATGCATGTGCGATGATGTATTTGTGCAGCTGAGGTAGCTGAAGGTGCGAATGGGTTAAATGACGCCAAGTATGGTAGTGGTGGTGGTTACTATGGCGGAGGCGGAGGCGGAGGCGGAGGCGGAGGCAGGCATTACGGTGGAGGCGGCGGCCAGTACGGCGGAGGCGGCGGCCATTACGGCGGAGGCGGCGGCCATTATGGTGGAGGAGGAGGAGGTTACTGCCGCTATGGTTGCTGTTATAAAGGTTATGGTGGATGCAAAAGGTGTTGCTCATACGCTGGTGAGGCCGTGGTAACGGAGACTCACAACTGACCAAAACCGTGAGCACGTACATTACTAGATCTACGCACTCCCTGTGTGCCGAAAGTAATAAGTACCTCATTGGATCTGAAAATAAGAGGCGTGAGTGGATATTCTCCATTCATGCTTTGTAAAATAGGCAGCCTTGCTCTTTCTCTGTTCTGAGAAATGTGTACCTTTTATGTCTTGACGAGTGCTCGTTGTAATGACTTCAGCACCTATGTACGTTTCATAATGTGAAACACGGAGTCTTTATAAAGTTCTCAGGTGATGTGTGTTTTATTTGGGAAATTCAGAGCTAATTTCTCTCCTCCTCTTCTTCTTCCTCCTCCTCCTTTAACAAAAAGAAAATCATTGATCGTCAGTGGCACAGTAAAAAAATAAAATTAAATTAAAGGTGGGTACTATTCACCAGTTTGTTTCAACTCTTAAGTATAAAGTTCACTAAGATATGTTCTACGTAAGAAACCTATTTGTAAGAAATTTCTGAACTGATAAATGTTTGTGCTCCCAATTTTATTTCCAAGCGAAACGGTTTGCGATTCGCACCAAAATCATGCAAGATGGAAATCTGTGCAAGACTACTACTCCGTATTTAGTTCCTTCAAGCCTAGCTGGCTTCCAGATATTTAGGATTTCAGTCACAAGCGCATTGACTTGTCCTGATATATAGTTACAATTGCACATATGCTCTGAAGCTGTAAGAGGCTTATATCACTATCTTTTCGTTGTCTATTACTCAATATGGGGTTGTTGTATTACAAGCATATATTCATTAGGAATTAAATGAGATCGGGGACATGGTATGTGTGTGTGTGTGTGTGTGTGTGTGTGTGTATGTATATATATATATATATATATATATATATATATATTATCAGACAGTGTTACAGTGGATATGGTGTAAATGGAAGGTCATCTTTTATAGAAAAGTTTAAGGGGTAAACGCACTTTGCACCCCTATACTTTAGGCCAGTTGAATTATGGCCCATTCTTCTTTAGAAAGTTACACTAAATTTATCTGTACTCATCAAAATTGGGTAACTTCTAACCGGCGTAACAGATTCCTTCGAATTGTCAAAAGTACCCCCTTTTATCTACAAAATTTTCAAACCCATGCCATTCTCTAAGCTTTCTTGATCACCTCCCCCCCCCCCCACCCCCCAACCACCCCCATCCAACACAACACTCATGAACTCACACACACGAATTTGTAAAATACTCTTACACGCACAGAACACATTAATTCACACACACTGGGTCACACACAGAGCAGACACGAACTCACACGCAAAAAACACACTGACGCACACCATCACCACTAGGGTGTAACTTGGACCGGGCAATCCGTAGACAACCCGTGCCAGCCCGCAATATGGGAATGGGCTTACATTTTTCATGACCGTGGTAGACGTGGGCTCGAAATTTTGAGCCCATAAAAAATCTGGGCTAGACATGGGCAAAGGTTCCGATAGACCCGTCAAACCCGTGAAAAAATCAGCCCGTTTAAGTATTATATAATATAAATTGTACACACACACACACACACACACACATATTATATATATATATATATATATATATATATATATATGTATATATTTTATTTTCTTTAGTCTTTACTACAAGAAAAATGACTTTTAGCGACGAACGTATTCGTCGCTAAAAGTCTGAAATCTGTCGGGAAAACTTTTTAACGATGGACACCGTATCACCTAAAGTTAACTTCAACGATGAAATGAAAAATACAATTCGCAATGAATATTCAGTCGCTAGTTCTATTTTTCATATTTTAATTTATTTTCTTTTTTAGGCAGTGATTTATTATCTAAAATATTTAGTGACAAAATTCCGTCGCTAAAAGCTTTTTGTTTAAAACCTTAGGGACGGAATTCCCGTCGCTAAACATTATTTTTTAAAATTAGTAGCCTTTTAGCGACGGAATCAAGTCCGTCGTTAAAAGTCACACTAATTTTTAAAAAAAAAATTAATACCAAACCTGTAATCACAATCTAACAATAAAATGTATACCAAATTCAGGAGGGCACAAGAGTGGGGTACAATAATTAATAGACTAAGGAAGGGGAGTACAAGTCGGGGGGGAGGGGCATGGGAGCGGGATACAAAGAGCTAGGAGGGGAAGGGCTGATCCGGGTTCGGTGAGTCCCGAATCTGATGGCTCCTGCTAATCGTCCTCGTCCATGGGGTCACTGTGATCCAGATCTGGCTCGGCCGGCATGTTTAGCAGCAGTGCCCTGCATGTAAAGGCACAGACGCAGTAATCTCGATAGCAATTGTATAGTATTCACTAATTAAACGTATATAATGGTTATACCTGATTATACGCCGTGATCCTCCTATAAACCTCCGCAGCAATGCGACGGACCTCGTCCTCATGTAATGACAGACGCTTTACTATCGGTGTCTGTGTCTATGGAGATGCAGCGGGGGTGGGGACGCTTCTATCACGACATGTGCAGTCATACCGGGAGGTCGCGTAAAGCTGATTAACCCTAATTAAACTCTAGTTTACAGTAATTATTCCTAATTAAACCCAACTAACTCAGATTAGCCCTTATTAACCCTAATTTATCGTTAATTTAATTTCTAATTAGCCCTAATCAGCGCTGATTAATCTAGTAAAACCCTGATTGTCCTGATAAATTGTAAATAAACCCTAATTAAACTCAATTAAGGTAATTAATTGTAATATTTTCTAATTAGGCTCAACTAGACCTAAGTAGCCCAAATTAATATCTAAATAATACTAATTAAGTCTAATTAAACACAATTAAAATCAACCCTAAATAGCTCAAATTGCCCTAATTATCCCTAATTAGCGTATTAACTCAGCATGTTCACCTTAATTAGCTATTATCCATTTAGGTTCGGTACAAAATCATTTGGTTACAGTGAACATAAGCAGAAAAATTAAATTATCATTCCTAAATCTTTTAATATCTAAACGATCCACCAAATCGAGATGCTCAAGTAAACATGTACACTTTGGGTTTGGTTGGTAAGTAATGCACTCAAAAATTTCTCTTAGCTTGTCATGTTAAACCATTTCGTCTAAGATATTATCTTCTGGGACTTCAAATAATATTTTTGGCTCGTAACTCTCCATGTCTGCAGAAGAAAAGACTTTTTTAGACAAAAGATCTTTCTCAGCCTATCGCAGACATTTCCTGCCCTCCATTGTTCCTGAGTCATTAGATGATAAATACACACAATTTTCTTCAGAGCGATCTCATACGCTCGACATATGGCTTGCCTTTCAACTGAGGGATTGCAACCAATATCTAGTAACACAAATCTCGACGCCCCAACCAAATTTGTGCTCCACATAATTTGCCTTTCAAACCTCATTTAGCTCAAATTAGTCCTCTTTAGCATTAACCCTATTTAGCTCGAATTACCCCTAATCGGCCTTGGTTGGGGTGTCGAGAGTTATTTCGTTTGATAATGGTTGGAACCTACCAGTTAAAAGGCAAGCCGTATGTCCGACATACAAAATTGGTCAGAAGAAAACTGTGTATATATACCATCTAATTACCATAGAAACAATAATATCTGTGACAAGCTGAGAAAGATCTTTTGTCTCAGAAAGTCTTCTCTTCTGCAGACATAGAGAGTTGCGAGCCAAAAGTGTTATCTGAAGTCTCAGAAGATAAGATCTTAGACGAGATGGTTCAACATGACGCACCAATAAAATTTTTTGAGTCCATAACTTACCAACCAAAAGTACCAGGTTTACTTGAGAATCCTGATTTATTAGATCGTTAGATATTAAAAGGATTTAGGAATGATGATTTAATTTCTCCGCTCAACTTCACTATAACCATATGATTTTGTACCGAACCTAAATGGATAATAGCTAATTAAGGTAAAAATGCCGAGTTAATACGTTATCTAAGGGCAATTCGAGCTATTTAGGGTTAATTACAGTCAATTGCGTTTAATTAGACTCAATTAGTGTTATTTTAGGATTAATTCGGGCTACTTAGAGCTAGTTGAGCCTAATTAGAACATATTACTGTTAATTATCCTAATTGGGTTTAATTAGGATTTGTCTACGATTTATCACGACAATCAAGGTTTAATTAAGTTAATCAGCGGTGAGTAGGGTTGATTAGAGATTAAATTAACGATAAATTAGGGTTAATTAATGTTAATTAAGATTTTAATTAGGGCTAATTAGGGCCGATTAGGGCTAATAAGGCTAAATCGAGCTAAATAGGTTAATGCTAATGAGGGCTAATTCGACCTAAATTGGGTTTAATTAGACTTAATTGCTGTTAATTAGAATTTAAGTAATAGCTAATTAAGGTTAATTAGAGTTAATGTGTTAATTAGGGTTAATAAGGATTGAGTCACTTTAGAATTCGTTGAATTCATTCGCAGAGTTAATATTGTCCCACCTGTGATTGAGTCCAGGGTTTAAGTATATAGTTAGGGTTAGATTGTATTTAGGATAATTAGGAATATATTAATAAGATTTAATTAGAGTTTAATTAAGGTTACATAATAGTTAATTAGGGTGAATAAGAGTTAATTACAATTTATCAGAATTAATTAAGATTGATCGGGGTTAACTAGGTTTAATTAGGATGAATCCGGGTTAAGTAGGTTTACCTGGGGATGTGTCAGGGGTTAATCATAATTATTTTTTTTTACGATTACCCATTGTTGAGGGATTCAACGAGGGGTAACTGTAAAAAGGCGCGCGCATTTTTACTTTTAATATGTATATATATATATATATATATATATATATATATATATATATATATTAAAGAATACTTCGACATCAGTATAACTTAAAAAAAATTACTTTAATTAACTATAATCAAAATAATTCAACAAGTCACAGCAAATGCCAAGAATATAGCACTATGCAGGGCATGGGGGATTGATGAAACATGGATATTACAGATTAAATGAGGGTTTAGTGTACTATGTAGAATGTTCATAAACACAGGCATGTAAGTATTGCATTTAATGGAGTAAATAACCTTTCACCAAAACAAAAATCAGAATAATTCTAACATGTAACAAAAATAATTTCTACTGAAAATTTTTAAATTCTAACATTTAATTAAAATAATACGTACAAGTAGGGGGCGGCTTGGCCGGCTAGTGTGGTGGCTTGCTGCTGGGCTACGGGCGATGGCCTGTGGGGCAATAGGTCAATGGGGTGTCATGGAGGTGGGGGTAGAGGGGGATCGCGAGTAATTTGTATGTACTTAGGCTTTATTAGGCTAATTCGGATGTAATTCGATTAATTTGGATGTTCTTAGATTAATTAGGCTAATTGGGATTTATCCGGGCTAATTAGGATTTAATTTGGGTTTAGGGTTTAAGGTTACCTGGTTCAAATATGTTTAACCGGGGCGAATTACGGTTAATTGGTTCAATTAGGATTAATCAAGGCTAATTAGGGTTTATCAGTTCAATTAGGGTAAATCGGCACTAATTAGGGCTAATTGGTTCAATTCTGTTGAATCAAGGTTAGTTACAATTAATTAGTTCAGTTAGGGTTAATCGGGTTAAATTGGGGTTAATTCGTTCAATTAAGGTTATTCGGAGTTAATTATTGTTAAATGGTTAGACTAGGGATAATTGGGAACAAATTAGGGTTTATTCGGGCTAATTATGATTTAGGATTTAAGGTTAACTGGTTCAAACAGGTTTAATCGAGGCTAATTATGGTTAATTGGTTCAATTAGGATTAATCAGGGCTAATTATGGTTTATTTGTTCAATTAAGATAAATCAGGATTAATTAGGGCTAATTGGTTCAATTAGGTAGAATCAGGGTTAATTACAATTAATTGCTTTAGTTAGGGTTAATCGAGTTTAATTGGGATTAATTCGTTCAGTTAGGGTTACGCGGGGTTAATTACTGTTAATTGGTTATATTATGAATAATTAGGGTTTGATTAGGGTTAATTGAAAACAAATTAGGGCTAATTAAGGTTTAATTGTTACAAGTACATTACAACAAATTAAATTTAATTCAATTATATTATAACAAATCAAATGCAATTACATTGCAACAGATTAAATAATTATATTATAACAATAGAGTCAATACGATAATTAATTTCTAGCATACTATAATTTCTAGCATATTACAACAGATTCAATACGATAAATAATTTCTAGCATATTATAACTTCTGACATTACAACAGATTCAAATTGATAAATAATTTTTAGCATATTATAATTACTAATAGTACAACAGATTCAATACGATAATTAATTTCTAGCATATCATAACTTCTAACCGGAAGAAAAGTGAATTCGGGCAGTGGTGGTGTGAGGCGAACGATAACAGTGGCGCACGAAAGGACGCAGCATGTGGCACGTGAAAGGTGGCAAAGGAGGAGGAACTGTGACAATGGTGGTGCAATTGTGAGGTGGCTGTGGAGTGGTGGTACGATTGTGGGGTGACTGTGGCAGTGGTGGGGTGCGGGGCGGCGAGGTGGCTATGAGGGCGACAGATGTGAGGGGATAGGGAAGGGCGGTGTGGTGGCGGGGGCCTGTTGCCGGTGTAGGGGGCTGGTGGGTAGGGACAGAGGCGGGGGCCTATCGCCAGCGTGGTGGTGGGAAGGGACGGAGGAGGGGGCCTATCGCCGGCGTAGTGGTGGGGAGGGACAGAGGCGGGGATGTATTGTGGAGGGGACAGTGGAGGATGTAGAGGGGAAGGTGGAGGAAGAGAGGGGGGGAGTGCGGCGGTAAAAAGAAAAGGGAAGACAAATTGGGTTGCGTGACTTTTAGCGGCGAATAGTTGTCGTTGCTAAAGGTCCGTCTCTAAAAGTAGTCTTTTAATCCATTTTTAGCGACGAACTTTTAGCGACGGAAACAACTGTCGCTGTAATCCTTAAAAAATCTGTAAAATATTACTTTCAGCGACGAACACACATCCGTAGCTAAATGTCTGTCACTAATTATTTTTCAAAATTATTTTCTTCTAAGTCAAAAATCTGATAGAAAATAAAAATTTAGAAAAAATATTTAGCAACAGAAATTATGTCGGTGTTTACCCGTCGCTGAAAGTCCGTCGCTAAAGTTTTTTACCGACGGACGTTCCGTCAGTAAAAAACTTATAGCAACGAAGTTTGAGCAACGGGTACTATCGTCACGAAAAGTAACTTTTAGCGACGGAAAGAGCTCTGTTGCTAAAAGTCTATCGCTTGTAGTGCTTTTTCTCTCATTTTGTCTTAAATATTTGTTTTCATACTTATATTTAAATTCATTTTGATACTTTAATGTACTTTTTCATTATCATGACTAACGTGTAGAGTTGGATGGTCAATGATATGTTTCGAAATCGTTTTAAAAAGAATAAAATTCGTAACTGTGGATAACCCGTGGGCTCCCCATGTCCAGCGCGTGTCCACCAAAATTTTGATGCGCTCGGCGTGGACATATATTATTAGCCCCGTAGATGGGTTGGGCTAGACATGGGCACGATTTTTGAAGAATGGGCTGGACATGGTCTGACCCTTAGACCCGTCCAGCCCGCTTAAGTTGCACCTTTAATCACCACAGTCACGGCTACCTCTACCGTGCTCAACATCACCACAGTTACGACTACCTCCTTACCCTCCCCCACCATACCCACCGCTGTCAGCATCGCGACGACCATACCCACCACCTCCTTCATGACGACCACCGCCACTTCGACTCTTGAGAAAATTACCTCCACCACCAGCCTCGCTGCCACCACAACACGAGACCTCATTGACGGTGATGTTGTGTCCTCCAAGATCCTGCCCGTTCATCGCCTCGATCACGTCCTTCATCGACTACTCATTTTTTAAAGTCATGATCTGAACCCCATTGATTTCCCAGTATCCTAATCGTGAATGATCTACACACCAAACAAACATAAAATCATAAGATCTGAAATATACACGTGCAATGTGTGCCCCAGTACAGGTGACTGTAATTGCGGGTTTAGCGTGTGTTCAGTGTGGGCCTGGGTGAGGGTACAGGGTAAGGGGTGTGTGAGAGTGTTTTTGTAGTGTGATTGTGTCTTGTGTGTGTGCGTTGGGTTGAGCGTGGGTAGGGCCGAGGTACTGGGTGGGGGGTATGTGTGGGTGTTTTTTTTGCAGTGTTATTGTGTGTCTGTGTGCAATGTGTGTTGGGTGGGGTGGGGTGGGGTATGTGGTGTGTAGGTGTTTTTGCAGTGTGTGTGTGTGTGTGTGCATGCAATGTGTGTTGGGCGTGGGTGTGGGGTGGGGGTACGGGGTAGGGGGGAAGGGGTGGCGCGTGGGGTGTGTGTTCGCGCGCTTACAATGTGTGTTAAATGAAAAGGATATTTCAGTCTTTGAAATATATCAAACAATTCACGACCAAAAATGTGTTAACTTGAATGGAAACGGTCGTATTTACCCAATTTCAGTGAGTGAAGGTAGATTTAGTATAACTTTTTAACGAAGAGAGTACCTTAATGCAACTGGCCTAAATTACAGGGCGACAAAGTGCATTTACTCTAAAGTTTAAACTGTCTTGCGTTTTATTTCGCTTATGTAGTCACAATTGAATATTTTCTTATATATTTATAAATTTAGAATTCTCATTCAAGTGTACAAATACGCGGGTATGAAATATGAGAGAATAAAGTAACACCGTGTTTTTTTCTTTGTTAAGTCTTACACTTTAAATAATTTCTAGTGACACTTACGAATAACGTAGTTCAAATTTTTAGTACAGAAATAGGGGGAAAGAGTTGATATTCGATCCAGGATATCAAACTCTTAAGAACATGCATCAGGCGCCCCTAAAACGGCAGAAATAATGAACGAAAAAACTTTCGGGTTGCTTCTTCACTGCCACCATCACTAATTAAAGGCTGTGGGTACGGTAGAGACAGCCCTAGCGCTGGCATACTTTTAATGGGTCAAAATAGACCGATCCGGACCATTACTACAAATCCATTTTAGTCCCAACAATATGTGGCACTTGCCGCTTGCTGGTCCATTCATTAACTAGTGGGTGAAAATGAAAGGGACATCTGGTCCAGAAGACGTGCATGGTAAACAATTTGTTTCTTGATAAGCTTGAAATTTATTGATAGGTCCCCTCAAGTGCTGCTGACTGCCGCCATGGCTCTATTATATGGCCGCTATGGGAGTTGCAGAAAGTGTTGCTATTAAGCGCCCGTGGAGGGTGACCCCACGCCTGATCCGAATTGGTGGTGATCAACGCGACAAAAAATCTCCACGTGCTTCATTGGAAGCAAAGTAACGAGTGAATACCAGTTCTCGAAAAATTGGGAGCTACCTAAATAAATGGTCTTGTAGATTGAAATCTGGTTACTGCTTGGCTTATTTATGAATATATAAATGCCAAGAGTGAAGGAAACAGGAGAGGCACGCAAAATAGAACGGCTACATCGATGCTATGTCTTGAAAAAATTCAGATGCCAAACATATATGTTTACCCAAATTACGATGTTTAACTAACTGTATATCTAAACAAACAATGTTTTCCCCGATAATTAATCGGCCTAAGATTGCTGATTCGATCGAGAAACATGTAAGTGCCACGTCAATAGGGTCGAGGAATAATTCGACCATGATGAAAAATTCTAATTATTATTATTATTTTTTAAAATGTGAAAACTTCTAAGCTTAGGAATAGTTCAACCCATGTAGGAATGGAGATTAATCTATGTGATAATTAACAGCAAAACAAGAGTAAGACATATGTGTACCGCGTCTCAGAATATGAGAAATCAGATCTTGATGGTTGCATGATTACTCTATGTTGTGATTATTTAGCAATTCATTGTCAGATACTACATTTTCATGATAATAGACCTGTTCTGCTAGTTCTATTTATACTTGGGTTCAACTAGATGATTTTTTCACTTAAAATTTCACAAAACTGACCTGAAGTTTATATTACTAATTTTGCATAACTTTATCAAGTACCTGGTAAAACTGTTGGACACTGCATAAACCGACTCAAACAAGTTAAACACAAAGTTACAGTTAACTTGCCTGGACATGAATATGGTAATTAAGCTTTATAGTCTTCAACTTAGAACTAATTTTGAAGGTCTGAAATTTCACGATTTGTTTGAGTGATAGGGCTTCCAAATATGAGGATCTTCTCAGAACATGCAAAAATGTGAAGAGTTTGTCCAGAGGAACGTATTTCAAAGAACAAAAATGGGATTCACATGGTTGTAGACGTGTCTAAATTTGAGCTTGAATCGCCATAGGTCATTGCCATGAAACCATACACTTGCAACTTGCAAGGCTGTTTATAGGTCCGAAAAAGGCCAAGCATCTGCTTTGACTGAGGAAAAAAGAGGGTGAAAAAACTTACTCCTTTGATATTTCTAAGGCCAATCAGGTTTTTGTTTACACGCAATCAGTTCTTAAAGTTGCACCTGGTCAGAAAATGCTGAAGTCTGAAGAATTAAGTAACAGGCTTATTGCAAGTCTCATAATGATAAGCGGACTGATTCCACTACAAACTGCAATACGTTTTGTGATCTTATACAGGAAAAGCTTGACGGCGCCTTTGTTAAATTTCTCAGAAAATTAAAGTACCCAAGATTGATCTATTTAAAGCTGCAACGAATGACGTTCACTTGCCAATAGACACAAATTGGTTCTTTTACCTCAAGAAATAAAATTAGCTTGGGTGACGCTAGCAGGAGTAAGTTTCTAGACAGATCTTTCAGAAGGAAAGATTTAAGATATTGTGACAGGCTGAAACCGTTTTTGGCGAAGAAAGTTATTCTTCAGGATCTTCATTGAGGTAGACATTTTCAATTAAATGAGACCGAAAGATGTGTAGAAGAGGTGGATGCCAAGCTTCAGAAAATTAAAGAATTAGCCATAAAAATTTGGGTTAAATAGCGAATGACCCCCTCTACTTTACACGTTATGCAATTTGTCCACCTCCACTTCAAATTTAAGTACTAATCCCCCCCCCCCCCTTCCCGTTACAAAAAATGGGCACCTTAGACGGGTCCGTTATGAATAGCGTGAAATGACCAAAATACCCTTATTTCCTTATTAGCTAATGACCCATGTACTATACACAATGTGCGATTCCCCCCCCCCCCACTTCAAAATTAACCATTAAATCCATCCACACTTACAGAAATTGGGCACTGTAGATGGAAACCGTTAAATTTAAATGAAAATTTTGCTCATGCCCCTCCCTCCTCCCCCCCCCCACCCATCAGACCAGTCCCCCACCCGGCCCCTTCTGCGCTACCAAATTCGCCGCAAACAAGGGATTGTCGCAATCTGCTCCTCTTCCTCTGGTCAGCCCCGCCACAATCGGCGCATTCACTGACCACAACCACATGTATTTTTCTCAGACCATCAGGGAGTTACAACAACAGCAAAAAAAAAGAACCACGATCGTCTTTGGTATATCATCGCCGGCGCAACAGCTACCATGATCAGCGTTGCAGTAACCACCACTCTGGCCAACTCCTCTAACTTTATACTGTCTGACTACACATCATCGTGAGTTGCTTCCTCGCCACCACTTCCCATCGTCTTGCGTTTGTAAGCCAGTGGGGCTTTTTCATCGGCCACCAACCGATCGGCGCAATCAACACCAGTAGCAGCAATCCCCACAGATGCACATTATCGGTGTCTAATTGCCGCACATCCATCCAGTTCTGTGCCACCACGATCGACGACCACGTCCCCAAATCGTAGGTCTAACCTTCGTCGTCGTGCTGTCCCAATCCTCAACATTGGGCCAAGCAGCGTCCCATGACCACCATGACCGGCTACACTCACTGGGGCTGCATTAGATTGGCGATGACATTGCTGCCATAGCCGTAGGCGAGCAGCGTGTGTGTATGTTTACAATGGGTGCGCATCTATGTGTAGGTTTAGTGTGTGTGTGTGTGTGTGTGTGTGTGTGTGTGTGCGTGTGTATGTTGAGTGTGCGTGGAGTGTGTGTGTGTGTGTATGTGGGATTGAGTAAAAAGTCTGAGAGGAAAGAAACAAAAGTTGTAAGAATGGTGTACTGGCGAATGACCCCCTTTTTAAGTGTATGTGGGATTGAGTAAAACTTCTTTTGGTGGTTCCTATCCTTAAAGCGACAAATGGTGTGGCAGTAGACAGATTTGGAAGAGAAAATCCCATTGGTCTACATTCCCCAAATAAGAGTGTTAGGGTAAGAGATATGTAAGTGGATATAAGAGTGAGTTGAATTGACTGATGATGTTGCTTTCTAGCTCTACCTCCCAAAGGTCCACATTACGTCTGTCATTTTGCAAGAAATCACTGACTTGAAGGAGGGGTCTATGTAGTCATTAGAACTATTGAAGGGTTTATTTTATTTAATTTTTCTAATCAAGTCTTGGCAGTAATAATCAGAGAGTACAAAAATGAGGTTCATGGTTCACATTTTCATCCAGAGACAAAAGCGAGTAAAAGGATGAAGGAGGAACCAAACCAAAAGAGTTATAGACATCTGCCCTATTAGCTAGGTTGTGAGCTAAACTATTTACATATTTGCTAACTTTCAAAAAGGACCAGTAAGCTAGAGATTTAAGCTTGTCTCTGGCTTCTGCATTGGTGGAGGAGCTTAATTTCTAGTTATGAGGTATCTCATTATTGTTAAGCCAGTTAACAATATCTTGTGCATCTCCATCAAATAAAACATGGGAGCAGTTGTTTGAAATTGCCAAATCTACTACCAATAGACAAGCAAGAGCTTCCGCAGATTCATGGTCCATTTGCATTTTCAAGTCTGGGCCACAATGATTTTGCCTTCATGGTCACAGATAGTCGCAGCTTGAAGTATCATATTATCACAAACTTGAGGGTGTTCTGGGGTTTGGGAAACTGTTGCAGCCTCTTTGTACTAGGTATATCCCGCAAGGATTTGTTTTGATGCCTCCTTTGCATTGATTTCATTGTTTTTGAGAAACTACATGATTCATGTGTCTCCATAGATGATCCATGATAATAGTGGCAAACATAGTATATCAGTGGCTCAGATCAGGGTCACTATTAAGGAGATGATGGTATGAGATATCAGAAAGCCATTGCAAAGTGCCAGGTCAGATGGAATGATTGACTATGCTTGATTAGATAGATTAGGAGGACAAAATCTTTCAGAGGATGTAGACCACAGAGCTCCATTTTGAAGGCAAACAACGAATATATATGATGTAGTTTCCTCCACAGATTTGCATAATGGGCAACCAATTTCAATTTTAGGAATTATGGTTCGAAGCTGCATTCTGACAAGGAGAATATTCCAAGATATTCGTCAAATTAGGATTTTATGTCTCTCATGGATTTTTGCTTTCCAAAGGATCTTCCAGAAGAGTCGATCCTTTGATTCATTATGGAAGTAATATGTCGACTTTGCAAAAACTTCCCGGCTTTGTTTGGGGTCCAGGCTAAATAATCCTGAGGTCTTGTTGGAGATATACGATAGTTTTTGTATTTCTCTGAAGTGAAATTATGAGAAGGTGCTACGCAACTTATCTATATTCTGTGTAGAAGTGGTTTGAACAATGAGACTAAAAACTTTGGCGCTAACTAGTAGATTATCCAAGGTGATGCTTGGCCAAAAATTCGGTATGGTTTACCCATGGATTTTCTCCGTTTCCCACAACAAAGCATACTCCCTTGTTCAGTGTTTCCTTGGAGAGCTGTTGAACAAATTCCTTTCCACACCCACGAGACAGTTTTCGGTGGGTTACAATGCAAGAAACGATGCCCTTGAGATATTTTTCTCCAGAAGTTGAACCCAAGTTTTCTACGGGTGGTTTATCATTGTCAACTCAACTTTGCAATTACGGCTTGATTGAAGGCTTTCATCGGCTTGAAACCCAGTCCTCTTCTATCTTTCATAATGCAAATGGTATCACAAGCTTTTGGACAAAAAAAGTGTTTCTTTGTCTCGTTGTGACCCCACCAAAGTCTGCAAATGGTACTATCAATATGCTCACACGTCAATGATGGAAGCTTGAAGATAGACATGGTGTAAGTTGGTATAGCCATTGCCACCGATTTGATTAAGGTCCCTCTGCTTGCCATTGAAGGACAGTTAGATTTCTAGCCACTAAATCTTTGTTTCACCCTTTCCAGCATATCAGAGAACAACTTTTTCTTTTTTTGATTTGTAAACATAGGGAGTCCCAGATACTTGTCTTATGGTGGTGCTTTCTTAATTCCCAAAGTTCCACAGAATTGCCTTCGCAAGTTGGCTTCAACATTTTTGCTAAAGAATACTCTCAAATTATTTTTATTGATCACTTGCCCCACCAAGCTTCATTTCTGTGAAGACTGTTGATAATTTCTTCTACCCCAGTTGATTGACTCTGCAAAATAAAATCAAGTTATCAGCATATAGGAGGTGGGAGATGGTTGGGCTTGCAGAGTTGGCTTTTATTCCATGCAGTCTGCCTTGGGTTTCAGCTTTGAGCAAAAGGCAAATGAGGATTTTGTCACCCAAGATTAACAAGAAGGGGCATAATGGGTTTCCTATAAGAAGGCCTCTGGATGGGTGAACCATTTTATAAGGTGCGCCATTGATTAAAATAGACAAGGTTGTTGTGTTAATACATAGTTCAATCCAATGAATCCATCGATTGCCAAAGCCAAAATTTCTGAGTACTGTAATAAGAAATAACCATATTCTATCTTATCATATGCCTTTTTCATGTCTATTTTGATGGATGTCAACCTTTCCTCCCTTTTTTTGTGTCTCATTGTATGCCAGATTTCCTGAACAAGTATACTACTATCGTTGATCAATCGGCTTGAAATGAAAGCAGCTTGGAGTGGTGAGATCAACTCGTATAGGATAGATTTAAGTAGATTTGCCAAGATTGAGGAAATGATCTTATATGTGACATTACAGAGACTTATGGGTCAGTAATGGTTAACAGAAATAGGGTTTGTAGATTTTGGGATGAGTATTATATGGGTGTGGTTTTGTTTTTTCAATAAGTACCCATGTGCAAAGAAGGATTGAACATTGTTGGTGATGGCCAGTTTGATGATGCTCTAATAAGTTTTGTAAAACAGGATAATCATTCCACCTGACCTGGCACTTTACGCGCTCTCATGTGATTAATTGCTTCCTTGATTTCAGCTTCATTGAGGATAGAGCACAGCAGTTGTCTTCAACGGTTACCACAGGGGTGATCAAGTTATCAAGGTGAAGGGGAAAGGTCGGGCTTGAGGTTGTGAAGGTTCTTTTGAAATGATCATTAAAGCAATACATGATGGTTTTCCTACTTGAGACTTATTCTTCTTCATTGGTTTTTTAGAAACTCAATGGCATTTCTATTTCTTTTAACAACTGTTGTAAGATGGAAGAATTTAGTATTGATGTCATCTTGTACAATCCTCTTGAGTCTTGATCTATCCAGCCATATTGATTCTTCTCTCCTTAATTCTTCATCCAATTCCATTTGTAAATTGCTTTCTTTTGTAGCATTTTCCATATAAGGCTCTTAATATTGCAATATGTTTATAACTTCATTTAAATGCGGGATTTTGGTTTGGATGAATCCAAAGTGAGATTTGTTCTATCTCTTGAAGGCTAATCAGGTGTTCCTGATTTTTTAACACAGTCAGGGGGGGGGGGGGAAGCCTCTGGTAGGGAATTTCAAGCATGATTGACAATGTGGTGCTTGTCTTATCCCTCATCCAATAAGTGAGAAATTTGAAGGGTTTGCGTGCACTGAGGTCATCTTCCATGGTATTCAAGAAAATAGGACTATGATCTGATTGGGAGCTGGAAGATGTTTAACAGAGGCATTGGGGAATAAAATCCTCCACTGCATATTTACATAGCTGCTATAAAGCCTTTCTCTAGTATTTTCTTGTAAAGGTCTTTTGTTGTCCCAAGTAAATGGGTTTTTTAAAAACCCCATATCTATCAGACCTTATCAGAAATCACCTTTAGTAAGCCCCAGATGAGGAAGTGAAAGGTTTCTCCTATGCCCATCCAAGGTCTACTAAAAGAATCAACGGTGATTGCAAGGTCAACCCAGAAGATAGGTTTATCTTGTCTATAAGGGGACCCATAAACCGCCGAGATCATCCATGGAGTGTGAGAAGGGTCTGAGAAAACAAGTGCATTAATGATGTTGGAATTTCAAAAGATGGCTTTGATGTCCACTTCTAGCTTCTAGGCTAGGCACAGACCTCCAGTGGTGCAGATTGGGTTGACTATGTGATGGTTTGAGTATCAAAAAGAGAAGCGAATTGGGGTGAGAGCAATAGACGGGATTTTTATTTCAAAGACAAGAAGGAGATCATAAGAGATTTGTCGGCAAATCTGATGAAGGGCCAAGATTTTTTTCCTGGTTTCGAGCCCTATGCAATTTTGGGAGTTGATTAACATGGTGGCGGTGGTCAGAGGAGATCGTCTCCTTCCACCTGAGATAGGCATTTTTGAGTTGAGGTCGTTGGTTGACTTGTAAGGTTGAAAAGATGGGCTTTTTGTTTTAGTGTGTGGTGATGATTGGTAGGTTTTGAGCGTCTGGGTGATTGAGATTGTGGTCCGTTGTTGTTTCGGAGGATGGGAGGAGTGTCTGGTTGAGGTTGCAATTGGTTGTTTTGGGCAAGGAGTTTCTGCCTTTTCAGGACAGATGATTCAGGTTGGGTTGCTTTTCTTTTTAGGGTAAGGTGGGTTCCAATCTCAGTGGTAAGTTGTGTTTGGGGTTTGGTTGTTGGTAGCTTGTTTTCTAATTATGTGGACTCATGGGTGTTTTAGAGATTCGAAGGCCAGAGATAATGATGGAAGAGGTGTTAGTGGAGAAGGTTGCTTAATTGGTTGGGTTAGTTTGTGGTTTACGGGTAGTTTGAGAGTTTTCAGATAATTTGTCTATAATTGGGGTTGGGCTGTAGGGAGATATTGACAGTTCTTTTTCCATATTTCTTTTAAAGAGATGAGAGGAACTGAAGGTTGGGAGGAGATATGGGGTGAGATTGATGGGTTTGTTTTAGAGTGGTTTAGTAGAGATGAGTTGTTTGGTAGGCTGTGTCTTGTAGGGTGTTGGTCTTGGGGTTTAGGTGTTGAGTGGATATGAGAGTGTTGTGTGGGTGTAAGCTCGGTTAGTATGCTAAGAGGAGTTATGGATTGAATAAGAGGGTGAGGGGTGTGCATGGTATCAGGAGGAGGAATATAGGTAGGGGTAGATATTTGTTCTGAGAAAATCTCTTAAAATTAGGCTATATTCCGGTTAATCGGAATGATCCTTTCCAAGCTCGATTGGAAAACGGTTGATCGAGATAGCTCAAATGGTTGTTCATCTTTGTAGGAGGCTCTAATCCAAGGAGTATAAGATCACGCGGCACCAGCATATTTCTAATTCGATGATGGGTCTACCAGACTGTTGCACAATTTCTTCATATGACCTAGATGCCCACATCCAAAGCAAAAATTTGGTAGTCTCTCGTATCTGAAGGAGATCCAAGCATCCTCTTTGCCTTCTCTTTTCATGGCAAAACCTTTTAGAAAATGTTTTTCAATATTAATCTTGACTCTCAATCTCTTAAATCCCTTTTCTCCAAATTTTCATCCTTCGAGCAGTCATTCTGAAGAAGACCACCTATTATGTTCCCAATTGTGTTTGCATTGTTTTTAGTCATTCTATTGGGAAAGAGATAACAAACTCTGATCTAGAATGGTGATTTTGATAACTTGACTTCTTGTAATGCTACATCAAGTGGCCACTCTCTAAGGACCAAGTGAGATCCCATAACCGTCCAAGGTCAATTATGTAGGACCTTTTCGTACTCTTGTTTGCTAAAGAAACTGAAGAGCAGTCGACCTTCTTGTTCCTGGATTTTGAGGCCAATAGGGGGATTTGAAGCTTTAAGAAGGCTATTTTGAACTCCTATTTTGTTGATAGGTTCACTCCTATTTTAGAGTTCGGGCTATTAAAGCCAAAAAATGTTGTCTGAATTAATCCTCTTTAGCCTAGTCAGGAACCAACCCACCTTTGTTCACTTTAAGTAAACAGGTTCGCCTAAGGTTAGGATATAACATCAAGCCAACTGTTCTTCATATCTAGACAATCCTTAAAGTTTATTTAATCTTTGAATAAAGTTCTTTGTAAATCCAAAGTGTTAGCACTTTCAATGTATCACTCAACTGCACACGCTATGAAGGGAAATTGCCTTTATTCATGGTATTTTTGCTTGGCCTGATTAGGAGTAGGCAGTGGCGGAAGCAGGATAATTATTCAAGGTGGGCACAAGAGAAAAATTATCACAAAAATTAATTGTACATTAAACTTGAACCATAAAATTCTACAATTGACCACGACAAGGTCGCATCTTCTGAAAGCGATTAATGATTACATCATTTTGAATACCATCAAACAATTTTTTTTTTGATATAAGTAATCATACAATCATTCATAAACGCGTTTCCTATTGAATTGCGTAATCAGGTCTTCACAATACTCATAGCGAAAAATGCCCTTTCCACAATTGCGGTAACGACAGGCAAAATTAAGGCCAAAGTTATAAGCTTGTAAACTAATTGATACAAAATATTTTTCTTCTTTTCAACCATTTTCTCCGCAAGACCCGTGATACCTTTCACACTTGAGAACTCATTGTTAGCACGTACATCCATGACGTAAGTATCAAGCTCATAGCCAAGTGTTAAGAGTTTCATACTTGAAAAATTGGCCGGATATAAATTGGCGAGCTGAATCAACTTTTTCTTGTCAAAAGCCGAGGAGGAATCACTTGGAATAAGAGTTGCCATGCAAAGGAGTAATTCAATGCTCCCTTCATTGAAACGATTATTCAACTTTTGAAGTTGCATATCAATGACGGTGTAAAACAATTGCACTTGGTAATGGTGTTGGTTTGTAACTCCATGTGTGTGCCACTTGGATCGAAAGATGGGTTCAAACTCTCCATCCATATTAGGAATGACAATCTTGTGCTTGTTACAAAATGAACAAGTTTCATCTAAGAGGTCATCTCACCCATCTTCTCTCATCATTTGACGAGATCCATGGCATTCACAATATCTTGATCTTTACGTTGTAACGCCTGTGACAACGTATTAGTGATACCCAAGATATTTTTCATCAAAAAGAGAGATAATGCAAAATCAAAAGAGTGCATTGTGGCCAATAAATTTTTTGCTTCACGCTTTTGTTCCTTGCTTCCATCCCATGATGTATCATCAAGTACGTCACATGCAGCAGAAAAGACAATAATCAAACTCACCAAAGCACCAAAATGCGAGCTCCAACGTGTATCACCCGCCCTTTTAAGCATAGTTTCTTGATTGAATCCTCGCCCACTTTGAAGTTCACCGGTAAGAAGTGCGTTCAATACATAAGTAGCTTGCTTTTCTTTAAGCATATCACAATGTTTACAAGAAGCACCAACCAAGTTTTCCACACTTGAAACCGTGAAGAAAAGAGTTTCAACTAAGTCATGATTTGTTACAACACCAACTAGTGCAAGTTGAAGTTGATGTGCAAAATAATGAACGTAAAAGGCCGCCCCATTCTCCTTTAAGATAAGTTCCTTTAAGCCATTAAACTCACCTCTCATATTACTTGCTCTATCATAACCTTGCCCACGCAACCTCGCAAAGCTTAGTTTGTGCTCACATAGCAAATCATCAATTTTCTTCTTTAGTGACACGGCTCTTGTATCACTAACATGCACAAGACCGATGAATCGTTCAAAAACTTGGCCCTTGTCATTCACAAAGCGAAAACAACGGCCATTTGCTCCTTAGTTGATATATCACGAGATTCATCAATAAAGATAGAGAACAAGAAACTACCAAGCGCTTGCATAATTACCAAGGTAGTTTCAACGGCACAAGCCCTTACAATATCCTTTTGAATATCCGGCGAAGTTAGCTTGTCATTTTGGGGAGCATTTTTCAACACAAGGCTCTTGATAACATCATTGCTATTAGCAAGAGCCCTTAAGAGTTTAAGAAAGTTCCCTCGATCATTAGATTCCAATTCATCATGACCTCGAAAAGCTAGTCCTTGCCGTAAGAGATACTTATGCATACAAGTGATGCATTTAGACGCACCCGATACTCACTCCGATCACGATCGGATTTCTTGTGAAGGAAAGTTCTAATATTTTGCTTTTCATTTAATAAAGCTTCACACTTTCTCCGAGCTTGGTTATGAAAGTTAGAACATCCTCCGACATGAATTCCAAACTTATTGCTTCTCTTCTAATTCTTGAATCCGTCGACAACAAATGAATAACCACTTTCTATTTCTTGCTCTTTCTTTGATTTAAAGAGATAGCAATAGAGGCAAAAACATGCATCTTTGCAACACTATATTCCAACCAAGTTGAGAATTCTTTGAACCAAGCCTTATTGAAGCTCCGCTTTTTCTTTCCGTGTGCTTACGAGGTTGACAAGGACCTACTAGTAGATACTCCCTAGGAATGCGGTCTTTGTCATTGGGGTGGTAGTCACATATTTGAATCCACAACCCCGGATCTTGAATAATTTCATTTGTTGAAGAAAGAATAACCATTTCTGAGATACTAGGAGTAGAAGTAGGAACATCGCCAAATTCCAAAGCACTTAACTCCGATCGTTTCGGAGACACGCTTGAATTAACCTCTAGCATATTTTCAATCGGATTGGCATGCATTGGAACAGTTCTCATTCTAGAATTCTTCAAAGGAGGTTGCCCGTCAACATTTTCAACACGTTGATGATTAATGGATGATTGAATTGGACTCGAAACTACTTGCAAATATCTCTTCATGATTCAATACTTACAAAAAAAACCTATACCAATTAAAAAAGAAACAGATAAGTGATGAATCAATATTTACACTATAATAGTCACACTACTAGAAGCAAGAATCAAATAATGAGTTTATATTAGATTATATATAAATGTAACATACACTGCAATATCAGTTTACACATTATCTATATGACTATATAACATAATGCCATTATAATCAGGACCTTGCAGCAAAATTTAAAGATACATTGCCATATATATGGAGAGTTAGAACTACACTGCTAAAATTTAGAAATACACTGCCAAAAATTACAGCAACTACAGACTGTACAAACCATGAACTTGTCAATACACTGAGAGATTGAAATTGAAAAACTCAAAAACATACATGCACTAGAATTCTAGAAATATTAAATCTAACTATCCAAATACAATTTATACTAGATAGATCAAATTAGATACACTATATAGTCTATTGAGTTTGAATGGTGCAAGTGAGAGTTCCAAATTTGCAGTATTCTCCAGGCTGTTGAGTATAATCCAAATTTGCAAAATTTTCTCCAGGTTCCAGGTTCACAGTTGACAGTTCCTAATTCGAGCTGTATAATCCAAGTTCCATGTCCATTCCAGATTTTCAGTGATTCCACAATCCTCCCAATCCCAACTGCAATTGTCAATTGCCAATTCCTAATTCTCTATTGCCACCACGAGCAGCACATCTTGCTTTATCGATCTGAAATAAAAAAAAAATATCAAGTAAAAATCTCAATCTCAATTTATATACATCCCACCAGCACCACAACGATTACGAGCAGGCAATAATTGCCACAAATCCAACTAGAAAACCTAATCTAAAGATTCTAAGCTATAAATTCCACGAGGCAATATTTGCCAAATTCCCAAATGTGAAATTGGAAATTTAAATAAAATCATAATCTAGTAGAGAATTGAGAAAATGAAACTGTTCAAACTTCAAAGAATTAAAAAAAATGCAAAGAAAACTATGACCGGTGGACAATTTTACCTTTCTTTCTTTGATGTCAAAGTTGGTGCCGATTAGCAATTGTCGTTGTGCCGTGAGGCCTGACAGCGTGACCGATCAACCAGATAATGGCCTGTGATTTGTGAAGCCGGTGAACTGGTAAAGCCTCGAGTGAGTCGGTGAGAGTTTGAGAGAGAGAGAGAGACTGTGAGAGAATCAAATTTTTTTAGTAATTTAGTGGGTAGTGCGTAGTGACTTCTTGGCAATCTTAGGAATGTAATAGAAAGGCTTTTTTTTATTGTGCTATTTGTTAATGGCTGCCTTGGGGAGAGTCTCAAAGAAAGAGAATGATGAAAAGTCTTGAGTGCCGTAGTGGCCTTGGAAATGCGTGAGAGAGAGAGAGAGACTTTTTATTGTTTTAATGACATTGGGACATGAAAATAAGCAACCATTATCTTTATCTCTCTATTTTATCTCTTAACTTTATTTATTTGGTGTTTGGTCTTTACACATTTGTGTGTAAATTTTACATTAAAATTGACTAAAAAGATAGTTTTTATACAATTTTTTTAATTTTGAATATTCTAACACATAAAATGATTAACAAGACATCTCTTTAAACTAGTTTTAAAATTTTTAGGTGGGCACTTTTATTATTGATGTCAAAATACACTATGTAAAAAAAAATTCCTAGAATGGCAGGTAGGCACCGGCCCACCTGTGCCCCCCGTCAGCTCCACTTCTGGGAGTAGGATTAGCTGTAACTTAAAATAGCACCGCAAAGTACTAAACTTTAGGGAAAATGAACTCTTAGGATATTCTTAACTTCTCATTGATCGTTTGAAAAAGTCAGATTAGGCACCTGCCTCCCAAAACGCTAGACCATTTAACTTATTTGGGAATTGTGCTTTTTCACATGTAGATGTAGTCCCGTCTGGATTTGGCATGCCAGCACATCACAACCTCGGACATATCTCACATGATGCCACGCTTATCGTGCCTGGACTTTTCAAGGCAAACACTTTTTGGGATGGACAGTGGAACACATTTGTGCAATATATGTGCAGAATGATTGTTGCCATGAGAAATCCTACTGAAAAGGCTATAACAACCAACCCCAAAACTCCTAATTAGCCAGAACCTATAATTCAGAAGGCCTTAAGAGGATTGATGAAATGGGGGAAGATTAGTTGAACACATTTAAAGATAAAGGTTAAAACCTCGCAAGGAAGGAGGTTCTGAGCGCTGAACATGTCCAAAGGATGATGAGTTGTTCGACAACATCGAAAAGAGTATGTTGTAGAGCACATGTTCAGAGACTTTCTGGACAAGGCTAGTAGTTGTGAAAGGTGACATGCCACTAGCAAAGTCACCTCGCCATTGCTTAGACCAAACCTAGGAGCAAGCGGCTCGGGGAGGGGTTATGTTAACTACAAGCTCATGTCAACTCACAAACTAACCTTAAACCTCTAACAAATTATCCTATATCTTTAACATAACCCCCTTCTCTACTCTTTGTATACCCAAATAACGAATGATGGACACAATCTTATCAATCTTACTAGAGAGTAGGTCGGCCCAAGAAGATCTATACGCGGGGTTTGTTGTCCCAAGCTATGTCAATAGGCCAACAACCAACCTAAACATCACCACTAATAAAGAATTGGCCTGAAAACAAGTGAGGTATGCATTCACATACTTGGTGTGGAGTCAATCTTTAGTATTTTGCTTATTCAGTCTAGAGCAGTGTTATCAAAGGCACGCCTCAGAGTGCCTAGACGCAAGGTGCACACCTTGTGGCTCACCTAGGGCTAGGCGCAGCTCCTTCGAAAAGGCAAGCACTAGGCGCTAAGGCGCAAGACAGTGGTGGAGGGGCAAAAAGAAAAAGCCCAAAAATTATAATTTTTGAATTTTGCATCATGGTATCATCTTAACCGTTAACCGTTAATTGTTTTTTATTTTCTATTAACATAATAAATCAATATCTAAACCATAATAAAACGTAAAATACTAAATCCCTAATCAATCGATTCTCTTATTTTTGTTCATTGTGCTAGCGTTTGTCCTCAATTATTACTCTCTTTTAAGTAAATCTACTCGATACCTCACCTTGTAGATAAAGAAGATGAAATTGAAGAGGAATTTCTACCAGACTTGGAGCCTATAATTCTTTTTAGAGAAATGTTGTTGCCTTAACCCTCACTGATGATGAGGATGGCATTGTCATATTCGCTTAGGATTAACTATTTCTTATTGGATTTAAAAAAATTTCTAGTGTTAAATTTTTTTTAAATTGCCATGTTATAGAGTTTTTACGTGATTTTATTAGTTTAATGCACTAATGTCTATTTATTTTTATTTTGTGTCTAACTTTGAAAAGGTGCATGCATGCGCCTTGTGCCTTGCGCGCTTAGGTTATGGGGACTCTTTGCGCCTTAGGTGCACCTGCACCTTTAATAACTATGGTCTAGAGGGTCGATAAAGGATCGTGGCCTAACTAATTTTGAGTGAGCCTAGCACGTGCAGAAATTGACCGAGTGATGGTTAGGAATTAGTTGTTGAATTGTCAGCTGGGCCTGGATCGACAATTTCTGATACAATGTGAAAGCATCCACTTAAAAATCAATTGGCTATGAGGGGAGAGGCTTACAAGGCTTATACATTGAAGTATTATTAATTATTTATCCGATGTGGGATGATTGATACCCAATGAGGGATTTATATCTCTCAACATACTTGTTTGTCTTAGGTTATGGTAAAATACTAGGTCAACTGTCTATCTTATCTAGACAGTCCTCAAAGTTTATTCAATCTTTAATTTAAGTGCTTTGTATCATTTTAACTGTTATCACTCACTGTATCGCTCAACTACATGCACTATGAAGTTACCTTTCTTCATTGTATTATTTATGGTTGGCTTTATTACTGAGTATAAGAGGAGATTAGATGGGAGTAGTTAGAACTTAAAATAGCAACGAAGGGTCCTATGGGAAAAAAAGAACTTTGAGAATATTTTCAAGTCCTATTTGATCATTTGGAGAAATGAATTTTTTCCCAATTTCTAGACAGTTAAAATTACTTAGTAATTGTATTTCACACGTAACACCTTACCCTCGCACCTCTCGGGGGGGCATTCATGGCACTCCTCAAACTTTTTGGAAATCCTTTTTTTAGTTTTATGGATAATGAAAATATATAAAATATTTATGAAAATGCCACTATATTGTAGCATTAATTTATTACGATTTCATTTTATTGTATTTTTTACTCTTTATACCTTGTCATAATCTTTATCTTTGTCATTTTCTTACTCTATCCAAAATTCTAAAACTCCATATTACAAAAGGACAAGAATAAATTAAGGTTAGTTATTTTTATTATTTTAAATTCTTGTAATTTGTTAACTTATACACGATTAATGCAACACCCCAAATTTATTTATTTTTTTAATCAGGATACTTATGTAAGTACGAATTAGAATGTATTGTGACTTTGAATTAAATTATAGTGGGTTTAAAAATCAATTTAAAATTTTCTTTCCGGAAAGTGAGTTATACTTTTGGTATTAGATGACCCAAAAATTTGGGCATTAGTTTGACCTATTTATAAAGTTAGAGAAATTTGAGATGTAATGGGTATTTTACAATTCTTATTATTTTAGAAATATAATTACATTCCTTTTAGGCTAATGACTTATATACTATCATTCCTAAGAGCACCAAAAACTTCAGAAAGAGCCTCCAAAGAATCTTTAGAAAGAACATTCTAGAGATTTTGGCCATTACATTGAGGTAAGAGCTTATTTTGATATTGGGATTGAGGTTTGCGATAAGAAGCACATAAGCTATTTGGTTGATGGAGTCTAATTGAAATTTTGGGTATTATTACATTAAGGTTTTTGATATAATTTGTTTGAGAAGATCAAGACTTGGAGTTGATTTGAGCAATTGAGATAAGGGTTTTCTCACGCATTTACCACACCGAAGTCTGATTATCAATCCGTTCATCAATTGATTTATTATTTAAAGAGACCTACTAATTCTTTAGAATCCTAATTACATTCTTGATTGATACGCTAAATTGTGTTGGAATTGGGTTTTAAACCCATTGTGGAGAAGCAACTTTTACTCAATTTTTAAATTGGTTCCAAACCATATTTTGGTTAGGAACAAATTGGTTCATGATCCTCTGTTGGAATAGATGATCATGGTATATTCACATGTTTAAAACAAATGGAAGGTGAATGAGAAAATTGACGTTGAAGTTGGTGATTCAACTTGAAGAGAAGATAGAATCCCACATAGAAGAATTAAAGTCAATGTTGTCTCCTTATAAGGCTTAGCCTTGAGCTAAGGGTTGGGCCCCTTGGGGGTACCCATGTTTTGTAAGAAAGGAGGACCTAGGTTAGGTCCACCACACGCACGCGCTGCCACCTCGCCCCGTCCCGGTCCATAGCTTGGGCCATCAGGCTTTATTCTTTTTGGGACAAAAATATTTTAAATAAATTTTATTTATTTATCTTCTTTTCCAAAAAGTTGTGACCTTTCCAGCATGCAGTTTTTTCTGTGAAGAGTTGCACCCCTCAGTGAATACTCTGTATAAAAAAACGGGTTTGTTTTTCAGAAGTAATTAATTTTTTTCCCGAAATAATTCTTCTGTCATTTTTCTGCTGTCCGTTTTTCCTGTGTTTGTGTAAGAAAGAGTTCTACCACTGTTTGGTTCACTGGGTCTGCAAATTCGAAGTGCTCCTATTTTCAGACGTAGTACCGTTGTATCCTAGGAGGCTTTTCGTCAAGAGACCATTAGCGTGGTTGCGGGACGATTAAAGTCTTAAGGACAGTGAATCAAATTCACGCCTCGGCCTTTCCATTTGCTGTTCTGCATTTCCTGTTATGAGTTTTAGACATAGTTATGTTTCTATTTGGTTTAGCGACTGCTGTTTTTGGAACGATAATATTTGCATGCTAGTATTTGTTCACAACTGATTTTCTGCACAAGTACACAAAGCTTTTATCCCAACAATCTTAAGACTTTATTTTGCACTTTGTGTTGCATGTGTAGAAACAGTATTTCCAAAATAGTGTTTTCAATTTTGTTTTCATATTTTTTCTGATTACTGTTCTCTGTTTTCGTTATTGTTTTTGTGTTAGACTAGATTGTTTATTAATTGTTGTTATAATCTGTTGATAGATTTATAACAATGCCTACTAGCGAAACCAATCTGAAAAGTGGACCGGTTAATCCCAACGTGCAACACGGTGGTGAGACTGTGTATGCGACGCCTTATGTTGCACCTGCTGATGGTTCCGTTGGACTTGGTGAAAGACCGAAAAAGTTCAACGAAAAAGATTTTAAGAGGTGGCAACAAAAGATGCTATTTTACTTGACCACTCTTAACTTGGCAAGGTTCTTGCAAGAGGATGCACCAGATCTTGGTGAAAATCCTGACCGGCAAGCAGTGGCTGCCGTGGATGCTTGGAAGCATTCAGATTTCTTGTGCAAGAACTACATCCTCAATGGATTGGACAATACGTTGTATAACGTATACAGTCCAATGGTTAATGCAGAAGCATTGTGGGAATCCTGGGAAAGGAAATACAAAACGGAAGATGCTGGCTCAAAGAAATTTGTAGTCGGCAAATTCCTTGATTTCAAGATGATGGATTCCAAGACTGTGATCAGTCAAGTCCAAGAGTTTCAGCTAATTCTGCATGATATTCATGCGAAATGGATGGTACTTGGATAGTCCTTTCAAGTGGCTGCTTTGATTGAAAAATTGCCACCCACTTGGAAAGATTTCAAGAACTATTTGAAGCATAAACGCAAGGAGATGAAGCTCGAGGATTTGATTGTGAGATTGAGGACCGAGGAAGATAATCACTAGTCCGAGAAGAAGGCCGGTAATTATCATCATGAAGCCAAGGCAAATGTGGTATAGCAAGGTCGTCAAAGAGGAGGAAAATTTCCAAATCGGATGGTCCAAGTGGAGCAAGTGGCTTAAATTCCAAGGGCGGTGATAAAAAGAGGAAGTTCAATGGGAATTGCTATATGTGCGACAAGCCAGGCCATCGAGTTAAGGATTGCTACAGTCGCAAGAACAAAGGAAATAAATGAAAGCATTCTCAAGCCAATGTGACGGAAGTTACCAAAATTACCGAGGACGTGACAAATTTGAACTTGTTTGTGGTGGTATCTGAAGTCAGCTTGGTTGGAAATCCTAAACAGTGGTGGGTAGACACGGGCGTTACTCGACATGTGTGCTCCGAACGAAGTATGTTTACTACATATGAGAGCGCCAACAATGAGAATCTATTCATGGGAAACTCTTCCTCTTCAAAGGTGCAAGGGATGGGCAAAGTGGTCTTGAAGATGACATCCGGCAAGGAGTTGAGTCGCAACAATGTGCTTTATGTGCCAGACATTCGAAAGAATCTAGTGTCAGGCTCATTGTTGAGTAAGAATGGTTTCAAGCGAGTGTTTGAGAGTGATAAGTTTGTACTCACTAAAAGTGGGATGTTTGTAGGAAAAGGGTACTTATGTGATGGTCTTTTTAAGTTAAATGTAATGACCATCGTGCCTAAAGTTGTACCGAATTCTGATATTAATAAAAATAAATCTTCTGCTTGTTGGAATCTCCTAATTTCTGGCATCGTAGATTAGGTCATGTGAATTATTGTTCCTTACAAAAGCTTGTGAAAAATGGTTTTTTGCCTAAAATGGGTTTTGACTCACATAATGCATGTGAAATTTGTGTTGAAGCTAAAATGGCAAAAACGTCTTTCAAGTCAATTGAAAGAAGTACGGAACCTTTAAGTCTAATTCACAGTGATATATGTGACTTAAAGGTGGTACAATCTAGAGGAGGAAAAAAGTATTTTATTACTTTTATTGATGATTGTACTAGATTTTGTTATGTATATTTGCTTAGAAGCAAGGATGAAGCCTTGCAAGCATTTATGCAATACAAAATTGAGGTTGAAAATCAACTTAGTAAGAAAATCAAAGTACTAAAAAGTGATAGAGGTGGAGAATATGTTTTCCCTCTTGAAAAATTTTGTGCCGATCACAGAATCATTCATGAGACCACGACACCATATGCGCCTCAGTCAAATGGAATTGCTGAGCAGAAAAATCGTACTTTAAAGGAATGATGAATGCTTTGTTGATAAATTCTGGATTACCAGATAACTTGTGGGGGGAGGCGGTCTTAACTGCGAATCATATACTTAATGAAGTACCCCACAAGAAGTTTCAAAAGATACCCTATCAGCTATGGAAAGGACGTCCTCCTTCTTTCAAATATCTTAAAGTGTGGGGGTGTCTAGCAAAGGTAGCTATCCCACCACCTAAAATGGTCAAAGTAGGGCCTAAAACGGTTGATGGGATTTTCTTTGGATATGCGAGCCATAGCTCTACATATCGGTTCTTAGTGCATAAATCAAAAGTTGACGATATACACGTCAACACCATAATGGAGACAAAGAATACACATTTTTTTTGAAGATGTACTTCCTTATAGAGTGGCACAAAAATAGAGTTCTTTAGAAACAACTAGTATGGACCAAGATCCTTCACAAGAGGAAGATGAGCCAAGACGTAACAAGAGAGCTAGAACGTCTACATCGTTTGGTCCTGATTTTCTAACATATTTATTAGAAAATGAGCCTCGTACTTATAGTGAAGCAATGTCGAGTCCCGAAGCTCCTAATTGTAAAGAGGCCGTTAACAGTGAAATTGAATCCATCATACAAAATCATACGTGGGAACTGGTGGATCTTCCTTCTGGAAATAAACCATTAGGGTGTAAATGGATTTTCAAGAGAAAGATGAAAGCTGATGGAACGATCGAAAAATATAAGGCCCGATTGGTTGTCAAGGGATATAGACAAAAGGAAGGGCTTGATTATTTCGATACATATTCACCAGTTACAAGAATAACATCCATTCGAATTTTGATAGTTATTGCAGCTATTAATAATCTTGAGATACACCAAATGGATGTGAAAACAGCCTTCCTAAATGGAGATCTAAATGAAGAGATCTATATAGAGCAACCCGAGGGTTTGTAGCTCCTGATCATAAGAGGAAGGTGTGCAAGCTTGTTAAGTCACTTTATGGACTAAAACAGGCTCCGAAACAATGGCATGAAAAGTTTGATAAGGTCATGATTGAAAATGGCTTTAGAATCAACGAATGTGATAAATGTGTCTATGTTAAAGGCACGAAAAAAGGATATGTCATTGTTTGCCTTTATGTAGATGACATGCCCATTATCGGGAGTAATAATGAATTCATTAAGGTTACAAAGAAAATGTTGACCAGTAAGTTTGAGATGAAAGATATGGGTGTGGCTGATGTTATACTTGGTATGAAAATTACCAAAACATCAAATGGACTAGTCTTGTCACAATCTCACTATATTGAGAAAGTGCTAGACAAATTTAAAAGTTACGATGATAGTCCAGTTAAGACGCCACTAGATGTAAATTTACATCTAGCAAAGAATACTGGTGAAGGAATATCTCAATTAGAGTATTCGCGTATAATTGGTAACTTAATGTATATCATGAATTGCACAAGACCCTATATAACATACGCTGTCAGTAAGTTGAGCAGATATACTAGCAATTCGGGGGAGAATCACTGGATAGCTATTGTAAGAGTTTTAAGGTACTTAAAATAGACCTTAAACTTTGGTCTGCATTATTCTAGATATCTAGCTGTATTAGAAGGATACAGTGATGCCAACTGGATATCAGATTATAATGAAACAAAATCCACAAGTGGATATGTGTTTACATTAGGAGGAGCAGCTATTTCTTGGAAATCCTCTAAACAGACATGTATTACCAGATCCACTATAGAATCTGAATTCATTGCTTTAGATAACACAGGAGAAGAAGCAGAGTGGCTTCGTAATTTCTTGAAGGATATTCCAAATTGGCCTAAACATGTGCCACCAATTTGCATACATTGTGATAGTCAATCTGTAATTGGAAGAGCACAAAGTAGTATGTATAATGGCAAGTCAAGACACATACGTCGTAGACACAATACCGTTAAAGAATTACTTTCTAGTGAAATTATCTCTATTGACTACGTGAAGTCAAAGGATAATATTGCGGATCCGTTAACGAAAGCTTTAACTAGAGAGAAAGTGAATACGTCATCGAGGGGAATGGGTCTTAAGCCTATGAACTAAAGAGTTGCCATAATGGAAACCCTACCTAGCTGGCTGGAGATCCCAAGATCTAGGTTCAAAGGGAAAACCGAATTATGTAAATGTGACTCAGACAAAGCACTGTGGGGGGTTAAAACCCTCATATCCATTCCTATGATGAGAAGACAATGGAACCTACAAAAAGGTTAGGTTAAGCTATGTTTTTAATGACTCTTATATCTTGGAAATTCAAGTGGGGGTGCAGTAGGAACCTCTTAATAAGAAGTCACCTATGTGAGTAAGAAGTGGGCCGCTTCTATGAGAATTGTAAGGTTGAATTCTCAAAAAGTACTCATGAAAACCAGCAGTTGTTTAGGGCCAAAATGAACACAACAATGAGAACCTCAAACAATGTTTGAGTGATACTGTGTGAAGTTCTATTGTCTTAGTTTACACTAAAGGTTGAACAGTTCCAGACATCACGTTCATTGGTTAACCAGTAAATCCTATAGTTCTTACTAGGGAAGGTTCAAGGCCATTGGCTACCTATCTCGATGCAGTGTTGTTCTAAAGAACTCTTCCTTGTGTCAGTGTTTCTTTGTGTATAGAGTCCAGTCAATTTTCTATTCATGTGGGGGATTGTTGGAATTGGGTTTTAAACCCATTGTGCAGAATCAACTTTGACTCAATTTTCAAATTGGTTCTAAGCCATATTTTGATTAGGAACAAATTGATTCATGATCCTCTGTTGGAATAGATGATTATGGTATATTCACATGTTAAAACAAATGGAAGGTGAATGAGAAAATTGACGTTGAAGTTAGTGGTTCAACTTGAAGGGAAGAGAGAATCCCACATAGAAGAATTAAAGTCAATATTGTCTCCTTATAAGGCTTAACCTTGAGCTAAGGGTTGGGCCCCTTAGGGGTACCCATGTTTTGTAAGAAGGGAAGACCCAGGTTAGGTCCACCACACGCTCGCGCCGCAGCCTCACCCCGTCCCGGTTCGTGGCTTGGGCCATCTTTTATTCTTTTTGGGACAAAAATATTTTAAATAAATTTTATTTATCTTCTTTTCCTGAAAGTTGTGACCTTTCCAGCTTGCAGTTTTTTCTATAAAGAGTTGCACCCCCCAGTGAATACTCTGTGTATAAAAACGGGTCAGTTTTTTAGAAGTAATTAATTTTTTCCCAAAATAATTCTTCTGTCATTTTTCTGCTGTCCGTTTTTCTTGTGTCTGTGTAAGAAAGAGTTCTACCATTGTTTAGTTCGTCGGGTCTGCAAATTCGGAGTGCTCCTATTTTCAGACGTACTACCGTTGTATCCTGAGAGGTTTTTCGTCAAGAGACCGTTAGCACCGTTGCGGGACGAATAAAGTCTTAAGGACAGTGAATCAAATTTATGCCTCGGCCTTTCCATTTGTTGTTCTGCATTTCCTGTTGTGAGTTTTAGAAATAGTTATGTTTCTATTTGGTTTAGTGACTACTGGTTTTGGAACTATAATATTTGCATACTAGTATTTGTTTGCAACTGATTTTCTGCACAAGTACACAAAGCTTTTATCCCAACAAATTGTTTATTGTACTTTAGATTATTGACTTTGATTCGTAATCGTTTTACCCCATCCAAAGTCTGATTATCGATCCGTTCATCAATTGATTTATTATTGTAAGCCGCCGACAATTAAAATTTCGAGTGTGTGGCCAAAATGTTGGTGCGGGTGTTGCACCGTGTGAGATTTGTGTGAAGTGGTGTATATATATTCCTTCAAATTGTTGACAGTATGAGACTTGATATCTGTCCGAAAAGTAAACCGATATAGTGGATTAGAGACTCCCAAGTAAAGTAGCATTAGCGCGAATGTGAGCAAGAGGTAAAACTGCATGAACAATTGCTGTCTTTGATTACACTGTCTCTTTACCTTGCTACATAATTTATCGTCTAAATCATTCGGAATCAACTGTTCATCGTCCATTAATCTAGCATTGCAACTTCAATTTGTGCTAACTCCCTTAGGTTGCACATATAGGTATCTTGGGTAACAAAGTGAAATAAAAGGTTGCTCGATTGGCTAAAATATTACTGTTTAAAGATCTACACTTCAATTTCTTTAAAGAAGTGATAAATCCTCTTTAAACACCGAACATCGGTATCCTTGCTTGTTGCACTAGTTTGGAAAATAGAATATATTAATCACTATCCTCTCTTTTTTAGTTTCTTTCTCTATACTGATTTTCATCAAGAATGTGAGCCTACTCTTGTTTTTTTATTAATGAACTCAGTTTAAACTAATGGAATTGTAAGAACACTTACAATTTCGTTTGAAGTGAGAAAACTTACGAATAGTATGTCTAACCATAAACATTTCTTAGTATCTACGATCGTTATGCATACAATTTCAGATAATCAATAATGCATGATTGCTTTGCCAAAGGAAAAGGCCAATAATTGTAATTTGAAAAGGATTATTATTCACAGAATATCGACTGCCGAATACTGACGATCCTTCTGATCTGTTACCACGTGGACTTAATGGCTTTTGGGTATGGAGTCCCACACCGCTTTGAACTGCAATCTCTTCTTTCGTCATGCATGATGTTATTTGTTCCCCTTGTGGCTTGTGGTTCTCGGGTCTGGTGTAATGCAATTTTTTATTTGGTTTTTCTTTTTTCATTCTGTCAATGATATAAAATGCATTATTAAGATAAGTTTAAAATAAAAAAAACAAGAAGATAACGTCCTCGTGTTTTCCAATTTACCGCAGAAGAACTAAAGATCCTCAGTTCTCTAGAATAAAATGGACGAATATGAAGTTGGCATGGTGGGAAAAACTATCATCCTTTTTGGCTTTATTTTAACTACTTGCCCTGCGTGTAGTTTTACGACGAGGGAATCGTTTCTCCGTTTACCTTAAATAAATACCTTGTCCCCATAAAACATGAAGCCATATCATTGCACTACGTACTACGTCCGGAAGTTTTTGTATTTCGATTCTTTCATGTTTTCAACTAAATACTCCTTTTTTTTTTGTGACAATACCTTTATCTCCTTATAGTTAAACTTATAGTAAGACGGAATATATTGTATTTCCTACATTCTATATAATTCAATCAACTATTCTTTTTGAGCTGTTCTATAAAAAACGTTCTTTTTCAAATTAAGAAAAATTCTGTAAGTATTTTATATATTTATCATTTTATAATTTTTTATTTTTTTCTCTACATTTAATACTCTACCAAGTCATTTTCTCTCTCATGACCTACTTTTTTCTTCTCCTCTTTAAAGGGTGGAATGAAAAATGTACAATGTGTCACTTAAATTCTTAATTTTAATGAAAAATGGTCAATTTATATACAATGAAGGATTAATAGACTCTTTATCCCGTAATAATTGATCGTCAGTCTTAAGGCAGAGGGTTCTGTAGTATGTCCCCTCCAGTTGTGTCGTGGGCCTTTCCTGAAGCCATCACTTATCGCTTTCTCTCTCTACCCCAAGGTGCCCCCCCACGCCACCCCACCCCACCCCACCCCATTCCACTCCACCCCGATTTCCGGTTCTATAAATAGCACCGTTACTGCCCTTATCCGTCACATCACTACATCGCAGTGGATATATTACCAAGAAAATGGTTTCCAAATCAATTCTTTTCCTTGGCCTTTCACTGGCTATTGTCCTCATCATTTCCTCAGAGGTTGCCGCTAGGGATTTGGATCAGACGTCCACTAAATCCGCGGAAAAGAGTGAGTTTTGGCCTTTTTGCAGCTTCTTAGTTTATCCACGGCACTAATAATGCTAATTATGTGACGTCGAAGCATTAATACTCGGAGAACTTTTCTCGCTTTGCAGTAAAACTTATTTAAATTTTTTTCTGGGTCGCCTATATTGCACTACCTCTTTCCTTATATTGGGATTCTCATCTACAATGTATGACTGCCTGATTCTTACAAAATTTTTCAAAGAAAGTGCTATTAGCATATAATAAGGTGAAATAGTTCAGCTTAATTCCTACCTGTGATTAGCCCATTTTTAGCATTACTTCACAATTTCGCACAATGTACTTTAACATTCATGTGCATTGACATTGTACATGCAGCCGGCGAAGCAAATGGGGTAAATGATGCCAAGTATGGTGGAGGCTACCAAGGAGGCGGAGGATATCCTGGAGGCGGAGGTTATGGAGGTGGAGGATATGGCCGTGGAGGAGGTTATTGCCGTCATGGTTGCTGTTATCGCGGTTATCATGGAGGAAGCTGCAAAAAGTGCTGCTCTTATGCTGGCGAGGCCGTTGATGCAGGCTCTCACAACTGATCCAAACTTTCTACGAAGCATGAAGTTGGCTCCTTTTCATGTTGATTAATATTTCAAATAAAGTCTGTTAAGAACAAGAATAAGAAGCATATAAGCACAATTGAGTTTCTGTGTGGTAATGTGCTCTGTTTTCAATTTTTCCATGTGTGTTTTGAAATCACATTGCAGTGATGATCTTTAGTGCATTGAGTATTCATTTGTGTTTACACTTTTTAGCAGCAACCTTTCTTCATAATGCCGCTACTTAAATAGTAACAGGAGAGGGCCATTTTCCCAACGTTAGCCCGTTTAAATTATTTGAGAATTGTGTTTACAGGTAATCTTGTCAAGTTATGGCACGCCCCACATTATAATAATTATGGACCTTCCAGCCTTTTTTAAGCGAACATAATCATTAACCATTTAGCAACAAAAGAGGGCCCAATAGTCTAGTGAGTGTAGCCTCAGTTCCTTATTTTATCTGTTTTTTGCTATCTTATATATATATATATATATGGAGCTGATCCCTGTCTACCGTAAATTTTGCCGTCTAGATGTATTTTTTTTTCTTGAAAAAGAAGCAACCACTGCTCCTTCATGCGGTTACAAAATTTAACATCTATGCCCTCCGAAACTAAAAAAACCCCAACCGCAGGAAAGACTAGTGGTGCGGTTGGGGGCCCACGGACCACAACGAACCGTAACAAAGTGCTGCGGTTGGCCATCCCACCCAACCGCAACACTTTGTTGCGGTTGCTAATCATGGCCCTTTTTTTTCCCCTGCTTTGCACAGAGAAAGGTGCCCCCCCCCCCCCCCCCCACCCCAACAAAAACACCTTTAATTTTTTTGTGCGGTTTACACCCCAACCGCAATACTTTTATGCGGTTGGGAGAGACAGAGATAAAGGTGGGCCCCCACAAATTTTTTGTACGGATTACACCCCAACCGCTTTACTTTTCTGCGGTTGGACATAATCTTTTTCTTACTTAGCCTTGTCCAGTCATGTCTTTTGCCAGAAATGCGTCCTTTTTATTTTTGTCTTTTGCCTTCTTTACATTGCCTCCTATTTTCACATAGTGCACTTCACTTACACACTTCAGAAGCCAAATAGTTCACTTCACAGTCTTACTTTGATCACTTCACTGACACACTTCACAAGCCAAATAGTCCACTTCACTTCTGAGATGTTCACACTCACGGTCTTCTTTCTTCTCTTTCCCTCGCTTTTCTCTCTTTATAATTCGTTCTCCCCGATTCTTTCTAGACAAAACCCTCTCTTTCACTCTACGTCATATTTTTCAAATCTTTCTTTCATCTTCTTCATACTCCAAATTTTACCTGCATAATCTCCACGATAACATAAACAAAAATATTTTACGCTAGAAGATCGGTGGATAATCGCTAGAAGATCGGTGGATAACCGCTAGAAGATTAAAATATATCAAGTTTAAAGCAAGTAAGTATTTCAAATTTTCTTATACAATGTTAATTTCAAATTGTTCTTACCAATGGATTGTTTAAATTGTGTTATGATGTTCTTACCATAATCTCAAAATCGTGTTTTTTAAAGTTTAAAATTAGGGATTGAACTAGCGTTTAGGTTATGAAATTAAAAGTTTAATTGATATAAGAAATTAGGGTTTTTTTATTTTTTCAAGATTGAGGTTTTTTTAGGGCTCCAACATTATAGGTTTTTTATGGATTCAAAATTGGCGGTTTTTTAATGAGTCAAAATTAGAGTTTTTAGGGCTTCAAAATTGGGAGTTTTTAGTTTATTCAAGATGGGCGGTTTTTTAGGGCGTCAAAATTAGAGTTTTTTATGATTCTCAAAATTAGAGTTTATTAGCGAATATTCATTCAAAGTCCAAAAATAGTGATTGTAGACTCAAATCGAAGAGAACAAAAATACAAATGAACGAAACAAAAATGAGATCAATCGGAGATCGGATGAGTGAGATATGAATTGGGCAAAAATTTTAGATAAAAACTTAATAGCACGAAAATCGATAAAACTTTTTAAAAGAAATAGTCATCCGAAAGTAACACGTGGCGTGTCCTTTCTTTATAAATTCTAAAACTAATCCCTCACGAAGGATAACTTATAAATTTAAGATAAAAAATGACAACTGTCCTTTTCTTGAGAGAAAAGGCGGCCACTGTTCTTTAAAAAAAAAACCGATAGCTCGACTCGACGTTCGTAAGGATTTTATATCGGAAAATCAAAAATATAAGTAAAACACCTGAAAGGTTGTTTTGAAGCTGATTTGGGGTGTTAGGGTGATAATGAACCCCAGGGGCATTTCGGTAATTTGTCACTCAGCGGGGGTATTTTGGTAATTTTTTCTATAAAATTTTCTGAATGACTTTTAGTTCGGAAAGGGGTGTAAGACACGCGAAAATTTATTTTAAAGTTGTTCTGAGATGTTTGTTGGGGCGATGGCTGTTAAGGGGTATTTTGCATAAGTTGGGGGTGTTTTGGTAACTTTCCCCTTGAAAATTTTTCGAGAAAATATTTGGTATATAATTGATGTAATACATTTAAAAAGTAGTTTTAAAGCGATTTTGAGGTGTTGGTGGTGTAGCGGCCATCAGGGGGTATATTGGTAAATTGTCACCTTGGCGCTAAATTTTAGGGAACGCACGGTGTTAAGCGTTTGGAGTGGTGGGAAGTGAGGAATGGTGTTAATACATTGAAATAATGACTATTGCTAATACGTTGGTAAGCTAGGTTAAAGATCCAGTTATAGTTTTGGAATGTAAATATTATGGATGCTAAGTTAGTTTATGATTATATTTTGTTCTTAGAGATATGGATTCAGCCCCGGACCTCATGATACATCAATCCTAGACGATGACGATGATCACGTTGCGAGGCAAGTATTTGATGGTGTCGATAGGGGTGTTTTGGAAACAATTCAAAGCACAAGTCACCTCAAAGAGTGGGTACTAAACGAGGAACAAATACAAATATTACATCATCAAAATTTATCTATGTTCACTGATCTTCATCATTGGTCTCAGCACGACGATTGCCTTATATTCGCTCTAGTTGAACGATGGAGGAGCGAGATGAACTTATTTCATTAGAGAACGTCGGATTTATACTTGGAATCCCATGTTACGGCAAACCCATTACTTCGAGCAAAACGTCTGCATCCATAACGAATATGGCTAAGCAGTATTTTCCGGGAATTCCGAGGGAAGCTCTTACAACAAACGGCATCAAACTTAAATGGGTGAGAGAGCAGTATGGCGTGCTACCGGATGAATACACTACTCACGATTTGGTGACGTATACGAAGGCATTCCTTATGTGTATTATTGGAGCTATATTACTTCCGAAGCATTCAAAAAGCACGGTGCATCCAAAGTATATGGTGTTCTTGGAGGATCTTGAGGAGGTATACTCGTATTCGTGGGGTTCAGCTGTCCTTGCGCACCTATATCGAGCACTGCACAGAGCTACGAGAAAGGGTGCCAAGTCCATTGCCGCCTGCCTCACTCTATTACAGGTTTGAGCATTTATTTTCTTGGTTGACGTGTCAATATATTCGAGATTAATTACTAATTTCATATAATGTTTGCATTCACAGGTTTGGTCTTAAGAGAGGCTACCCACGGGTCGTCCACAGCCCGTAGCTGATTCCGATGAAACGTGGCCTAGGGTGTGGGCCTGGGGGCCTACGACCAAATGGAGGAGACGGGTAGACCCTCACCACCATCTAACGTAACACCCGGACAATTTGTCCAATTTATTTAAAATTTTTAGCGACGAAAATTTTGGTTAGCATTCATATTTCTGTTTAACGATTTTTAGCGGCTATTAGTGAATCGGGGTTAGGTAACAACCCTTTAAGAATTTTCCATACACATACATTATAGTCCGTACATATACATTATAGTCAACAATAATTTGGGCCATTTCGTAATAGTAGAAAGTTTGGGTGAAAATTTTGAATAACTAACGAAATCTTAAGGAGGGTTTTGGTAATTATGCTTTTAGGGTTTTATATACATAACCCACGTACTAGAGAGCAGCCCCCATCTTGTTCTTCAGAATTTGGTAGAGAGAGAGAAGGAAAAGGAGAGAAAGAGAAGAAGAAAAGCTGCTGTTTGTCGGAATCTGGCGATCGTAGCGACAATTTTCGGTAAATTTCTAACCCTTATTTTTCCCTTTAGTTTATTCCGTGATTTATGGGGGAAGGGATCTGGGTGTATGGTTGTGAGAATTAAGTTTGCCATGGGTTTTTCGGGAGTGCCATAGTGGTGCATGAGGAGCTGTGAGATGTGGTTATGGCTGTTGTGAAGGTTGGTGGGTGATGGCCATGGCTGCCGAAGAACAGCCATGGGTGTGCGCAAGAGAGTGTGTGTTCGTGCGAAGCAATTGTCCGTGTGTAGATGGGTATGAATGGAAGCGGCTGAGTGATATTCATGGGAATTGAAATCAGAAGAAGGAGAAAAGATAGATGGAGAGAACCCACTGCCGCACGGCAGTGGGCATGATGACCGTGAGCTTGTGCTTCTATTGTGCTGCTGTGAGACAATGGTTCAATGGCCACCATGGCCCTGAAGTTGTGGTTGCAGAATGTGACGCTGTGCCGGGGAAGGGGAAGCTGTGAAGTGTGTGTAAATGCATTAGCAAATGTGTGTATACGTTGTGTTTTAGAAGTGATATAGGTGGGTACATAGCTGCTGTGTTTATACAGGAATGAGTTTGGGGTGTTGAAGGGCTGAAAAGGATCAGCCGTGAGGTGTCCTTGTGTGCTGGGATGTGTGTGTATGGGTGTGTAGCATGTGGGTGTGATATGTGTGTATGTAGTGTGTAATTTTGGGAGAAATCAGTGCATGTGTGTGTACCTGTGTAGTGTGTGGTGAATTAGTGATGAGGTAGTGTGAGTGGTGTGTTCTGTGTGGCTACACAGTGAACCGTGAAGTACAAAGAAGAAAGGAAGAAGACAGGTGAACAGTAATGGGTCTGTGCAGTGCAGTGGTACACTGTGCTTGCACAGTTGTACCACGTGGCTGTTGGGTACTGTACGCTTGTCCGAAAATTCTGAAAATTTACAGGATGATTCTTAGTGAAATATTATAATTTCTGTGAAAATTTCATAATTTTCTGATGTCGTATGTATTTATTATAATTTCTGCAATTTCAGAATTGTAAAAGTCTTTTGGAGCCCTTAAACCCAGAAAATGGTCAGAGAAAAATTAGAGTAATGTCTTTATGATATGAATAAGACTTAGTTTGAATTTGATAATTTTTGGAGTTTATTTTCTATGGTTTCCGTATCGCATTGGTTTTAGCAAAACGAATAGTTTAAAAATAGTTTTAATACCTTTTAATTTCTCATTTAAATTTCTATAACTTTTATACATATTTTAAAGCTGTTACAAAAATTATGGGACTTTATTTTCAGCTAAAAGAAATTTTGGCAATTTATGGGTTTTTAGTGTATTTAAAGAAATTATTTTTAATTCGAAAATATTCAAAATTTTAGAAAATTCATATTTTGACTCTCTACAATGTTTTAAGCTACGAAAGTGTTTTATTGTAATTTATTACAAATCTCGGGATATCATTACGCATTAAAGAGCGTACAGTGTTTTCGGCTAGGTTGGCCGTGCGCGGGAACCGTTTTGAGTTGCGTCATTCTGGGGTTAGAAGTGAGCGCCGTTTGGGTAGTTGATAATAGGGTTTATAGTATAGTAGTGTAGATTATTTTTCTAATAAATAAATTTGCCAATTTAGGTTAATTCAACGATTTTTGGATTGATGTCAATTAACATTGCATAGCGTGGATCGAGGTAAGGGATTTCTTCTGAAACTCAGTTTTCTCTATTTGTCCTCGAATATTTCTTTGAATTGTTATCGCTATTCTTTTGGATTCTGTTATTTTGATTAAGTCGCATTGTTTGCCTTAAAAACCTATCTTGAGCCTTAAGCGTTTATTGGAAATCATATTCGATGCACTGTGTTTATTTCTCGTTGTGCATCGATTTAAGAATTGTATTATCCTTTGTTCTCATTCTGCATATTGACATGAGAGTTTGCATTGGTGTGTTTGGCGGGAGTTGGTGTATAGTGGAGGATATTGGTGTGGGCTAGTACCTTGATGGACTAGCCGGTGTATTGGTGTGGGCTAGTGCCTTGATGGACTAGTCGGTGGAAAGTGTTAATGAGCATCGCCTTTGTGGCTTTGCTAAGTGATTACCCTGCATTGCCTGTGTGGCTTTGCAATTGCTCATGTTCAATATTATCTGTGATTGTTTGTATCGTATCTGAAAATCGTATTGATATCTGATGAAACTAGTTATGATTCTTTTTGAAAATCTATGAATTTCATCTGAAATTGTTTCGTAGTTTCTATCTTTGAGCGACCTTACTGAGCTCTCAAAAGCTCACTCCCCTTTGACTTCCTTTCCGCAGGTGATAACCAAAAATAGATCGCATTGGGTGTGGACTAGATCTGAGCTGAGCGAAAGAGAACTTAAGTTTCAGTATTAGCCTTTTGAACCCCTGCGTGGGCCATTATTGTTATTTAGAATCGTTAGCTTAGATTTGATGTTTCAAGTATAATTGTACGCTAAGAGTATTATTTTACTCAACGGTTTAGTTGCTCTGACGGACTGATGGTTCTAAATTGCTTGAGTTTGAGGTCGTAATTGTCTGAGTGTATCTGATCGAGCGAGTGTTAACGTTCCGAAAATTCCGGGATGTTACATCTAAAGTTCTGTCGGGGGGAACTAAAGATACTGGATGCATCCGAGGTGACGTGGCAGCCATATGGCAAGGTGATGCATCTGTTGGATGAGTGGTGTTGGCAACTTCCGGTGTTGTACGTGCTGACAGGTTTGATTCTGGTGCCGCTTATTCACTTCGAAGTATGTGAGTTTCAGATGCCCGATCGAGCTATGAGTCAAGCTGGCTGTCTACAAGGGATACCAAAACCCGCTGTAGACATGCGGCCATACATGAGTGGTTGAGGGCCGAACTTTGAAGTGCCTGATGCCTTGAATTTGTTGAGCGGCGAGGTGCAACAGTGGAATACTTGGCAAGAAACATATGATAGCTTTGTATCGCTGAAGGACGACAGCATCAGTATCGAGGAGTACTTGCAATGGTTTCTCAAGGTGACGCGCACGAGGGTGAATCACCCTTCCCAGGTGAGGAAGACATCGTATGCGCCACGTGAGGTCTATGACCAGTTTTGGGCATTGAACATTGTAAGTTATGCTAGTGTTGTTTCAATTTTTATTTGCGCACCTTATCGACCATGCCTGAAATGACTAGCCATATTTTCTATGCATGTTTTTATGTTGACCAGGGCACTGAGGTGTTCAAGCAACTGAAGGGGTTTGACTGGTTTGTTGCGCAAGCTCCTGACAATCTCTGGTGCATAGCTCGTGCAACTTTGTCATGCTATATTGATTCGACTTTAGTAGTTCCTTTTGAAACTGTCTAAACATTTCCTTGGTATAGATTTGAGCTGCATGAGCCTCCAAAGGTGAAAAAACTACAATGGCTTTTTCTCTGTAAACTGTAGCCGCGTCGGCTTTTCTCTTAAGGAAAAATTGCTTGTCAATGACTTTATGCATCTCTAGTACGAACTCTTTTCTACTTGAAGAATGGCCTACGTACCCATCAAAGAATTCATTCATACCTTCGCTTCTCGAGGTTGTAGTCATTCCGGCTGCAAAAACTTTTTCATGTAGGCACTGACCCACTGTGTCTTGATCTCATACAACGCTTGTAACCATTCATGATTGTGCAAATAGTAGTCATCCATTAACTTGGCCCACCTCTCCTTGAACACGTCTACTGTCAACGATTTCTTCACACATGTATTAAAGTCACTCTTGAATGTCGGATGATTTGCATATACATTGTGAAGCCCTTCGAGATATTTGTTGCTTATGTGCCATGTGCACAGGCCATGGTGAGTATATGGAAGGACCTTAGCGATTGCATTTTTCATTGCCAAATCTTGGTCGGTGATGATGGTCTTTGGAGGAATATGATACATTACTTTAATCCACGTTTCGAATAACCACGTAAATGACTCTTCCGTCTCATCCCTAAGCAGGGCAAAGCCAAACAAGATTGACTGATAGTGGTGGTTCACCCCGGTGAACGGAGCAAAAGGCATATAGTACTTATTTGTGCTGTATGTGGTGTCAAACGTCACAACATCCCCAAAATTTTGGTAAGCAGCTCTAGAACAGGCATTCACCCAAAATATAGTACTAATGCTGTTCTCATCATCCAGTTGAAGACTATAGAAAAAGCCAGAATTCTCACTCTGAAGGCTCCTAAAGATATCAAGTGTAACTTGAGAATCACTCTTACCGAAAGACTCTCTCCTCTGAACATGAAGTTCATTTCGAAAGTCTACTTTGTTGAAACTCAACTTGTCTATCCCCTTAGCTTGGCTTGAGAAAACCCCAATCATTCTAGAAGGTGGAATTTTAGCCTTGGCCATTGTAAATATCAGTTGTCTGTGTGCCGCGCTTATTTGTCGATGTTGATGAATTTGACCAATCTTACTAGGGGTCATCAACTGATGATTATGGCTCAACTCCACTCCCGTCATAACCCAATGGTTTTCATTTTTCCGATGTACTGCATACACATAGGCCTTGAAGCCGGTACCTGGAAATGTGTCCCTTTTTTTTTGTCTTGTTGGCCTTTCGTTACTGATCCGAACAACCGGGGGTACATGCGGTACTCTTCTATGACACTCAAATAGTCGGGAACAAATTTGGTCTGTATTCGTCCGTTTTCTAGTCGTCTTAATTCTAATATCGAAACCTATCATTTTCGAATATGCTCTATAGTATGCTTCAACTTCGTCCAGTGTTTTAAAAACTTGACCTTTGTAAGGTGGATCAGAATCTTCACAAAAATTATTTCCTCTAGTTGCATCCATATTTATATTGAAATCTAAAAAATAAAAATTATATCATTCTCAACAAGTCATATAATAATTTTTTTTGGGCAGAAACAGAAATAAAATGGAATGAAATGAAATCGAATGAAAAAGGCAAAACTTACATTTCTGAACTAAAAAGTAATTTGAAAAACTTTACCGGAAAAATTATCAAAATACCCCTATCCTGGTGGCAAATTACCAAAATGCCCTTGGCATCAGAAAATCTCAAAAGTGCTTTAAAATGCTACTTTAAACTTCCTGAATTCATTCTTGACGTAAAAAGTATTTTACAAAATTTTTGCCCAAAAATCCTGAACCGGTGTCCGGATCGAACGCTTAAAAGCCCATTCTGCCAAAAAAATAGCTAACAACTTCAGAATGGCCAGAAATCATGGGAAATGGAACTTCCCAACATCCTAGGGTTCTCATAAAAGTTTTACGCAAAATCGAGCTAGCTTGATATTTTAAATTACACTGCAAATTTACAAGGTTCCCCGAAAAAGTTAACCCCTTTCCAGTCTTTGAAAAAATCTGAAATTTTTCCCTGATATAAATCTTTTAAAAATAACTAGGATCTCTTATTTGTACTTTGTCAAAATCTAGTTCTAATATTTTTTTTATAAATTCGTGAAAAACTGTCTAATTAAGTTTTCACCTTTACCGATAATTACGTTTCGTATTCACATTAAATACACATAGTGTTACACCTTAGGAACACACATCGTCTTCTTCCTTCAACAAATCCCTCAATCAGTCTTTGACTTTGTAAAAAAAATATATAAATCCTTACGAACAGTCGAGTCGAGCTGTCGGTTTTTTTAAGAACAATGGCCGCCTTTTCTCTAATGAAAAGGACAGTTGTCATTGTTTATCTTAAATTTATAAGTTGTCCTTCGTGAGGGATTGGTTTCAAAATTTATAGAGAAAGGACACACCACGTGTCACTTCCGGGTGACTATTTCTTTTAAAAAGTTTTATCGATCTTCATGCTATTAAGTTTTTATCTAAATTTTTTGCTCAATTCATATCTCACTCATCCGATCTCCAATTGATCTCATTTTTGTTTCGTTCATTTTGTATTTTCGTTCTCTTCGATTTGAGTCTACAATCACTATTTTTGGACTTTGAATGAATATTCGCTAATAAACTTTAATTTCGAGAATCATAAAAAACTCTAATTTTGATGCCCTAAAAAACCGCCCATCTTGAATAAACTAAAAACTCCCAATTTTGAAGCCTTAAAAATCCAAATTTTGACGTTTTAAAAAATCGCCAATTTTGAATCCAAAAAAAACCCATAATGTTGGAGCCCTAAAAATGCTAATTTCTTATATCATGTAAACCTATAATTTCATAACCTAAACGCTAGTTCAATCCCTAATTTTAATCTTTAAAAAACATGAATTTGAGATTATGGTAAGAACAATTTAAGCATAACACAATTTAAATAATCCACTGGTAAGAACAATTATGGTAAGAACAATTTGAAATTAATATTGAATTATAAGAAAATTCGAAATACTACTTGCTTCAAACTTGATATATTTTAATCTTATAGCGGTTATCCACCGATCTTCTAGCGTAAAATATTTTTGTTTATGTTATCGTGGAGATTATGCAAGTAAAATTTGGAGTATGAAGAAGATGGAAGAAAGAGTTGAGAAAGATGACGTAGAGTGAAACAGAGGGTTCTGTCCAGAAAGAATCGGGGAGAACGGATTATAAAGAAAGAAAAGCGAGGAAAAGAGAAGAAAGAAGACCGTGAGTGTGAACATCTCAGAAGTGAAGCGGACTATTTGGCTTGTGAAGTGTGTCAGTGAAGTGATCAAAGTAAGACTGTGAAGTGAACTATTTGGCTTCTGAAGTGTGTAAGTGAAGTGCACTATGTGAAAATGAGAGGCAACCTAAAGAAGGCAAAAGACAAAAATAAAAAGGATGCATTTCTGGCAAAAGACATGACTGGACAAGGCTAAGTAAGAAAAATATGATGTCCAACTGCATAAAAGTAAAGCGGTTGGGGTGTAATCCGTACAAAAAATTTGTGGGGGCCCACCTTTATCTCTGTCTCTCCCAATCGCATAAAAGTGTTGCGGTTGGGGTGTAAACCGTACAAAAAAATTAAAGGTGTTTTTGTGGGGGGGGGGGGGGGGGGCACCTTTCTCTCTTTCTCTCTTTGTGCAAAGCAGGAAAAAAAATAAAGGTGTTTTTGTGGGGGGCCCACCTTTCTCTCTTTCTCTCTTTCTCTCTTTGTGCAAAGCAGGGAAAAAAAAGGGCTGATTAGCAACCGCAACAAAGTGTTGCGGTTGGGTGGGATGGCCAACCGCGGCACTTTGTTGCGGTTGGTTATGGTCCGTGGGCCCCAATCGCTAGTCTTTCTTGGGTTGGGGTTTTTTTTACTTTCGGAGGGCATAGATGTCAAATTTTGCAACCGCATGAAAGAGCAGCGGTTGCTTCTTTTTTTTATAAAAAAATATATCTGAGCCGTCCATGAGTACACGTGGACGACAAGATTTGTTATTTCTCCATCGGTAGACAGGGATCGGTTCCCATATATATATATATATATATATTGAAATCCAACTACAAATTACATCAATTTAAGGGCCAAAAACTTGCACTTCTTGAAACAATAATGACAAATTCTATAGTGAATTACGTAGGGGCTTAGGCTATGTATAGACGACCCTTCTCCCTTTTCACACCTCTGCTTTTATATATGCCACTAAAAGTATATTATAGAGTTAAGTGTTAGCTTTAGCGGCAGAGAAATATAAAAGTATGGGTAAACATAAAGAAGGGTGTGCAAGAAACCTCACCCTAAAGTGATATTGCTCTTAAATTTTAAATTTTTACTTTAGTACTTAAATTTCAAATTTACTCTTAAAGATATGAAGACATATTTACTCAACACTTTAGTACATATATTCTCAAGATCTTATTATAATTCAACAATACCTCGTAATTCTAAACAGAAGCTTAGACACAATATCTTTTGATGTAATAAGATTTAAAGCAAGCACACGGGCTGTGGATACAATTCCTTGCACTCCTTAACTCTATTTTCTCATAAAAATTTCTTTTAGTTACCTATAAGTGCCCTTAAAAATAATGCTGAGGGCTCGTTCAAATTCCGAAACCACAATATTAATTCCTGTACATGAGATCGGTAAATGTTACTTTGTCATGATATTATTTTCACATGGTATCAAAGTCATTTCATCAATCAACCATTACAGGTTCTTGGATCAGAGTTACGTCAATCTTTACAAACCTTTTCAAGGTACTTGACCACGCGATTCCTCTGATAAAACTTTATTGATCTGACATTTAAAGTGATGCTCTTCTTTTGTGGTCAGGGATCCAGATAACAGAGAGTAACCATGGATCTCTCTCTCTCTCTCTCTCTCTCTCTCTGGCATCAACGGGGACAACAGGAAATCCAAATTCTATAATCAGATACTTATCGGTTTGGAATTTAAACAAAAAATTATTTAATATTTCTTCCGTCCCATATAATTTGATTAACTTTTTTTCTCATGCAAATTAAAGATCTAATAGATATATTATGTGTTTCTAATTCTATATTTTAGAGAGAAGCTGAGAGAGAAAGAAAGTGGGCAAGAGAGATAAAATGAATTAATGGAGTGTTAAATGTAGAGAGAGAAATGTGTAAAAAAACGTAAAAAAAAATGAGTTAATGGAGATTCAAATGTTGAAAGAGAAAAAAAATAAAAAAGTGTGATAAAGGTAAGTATGTAAAAGTTCATACAAAATCTTTCTTAATTTGAAAATGAACAATTTTTATAGGACAACTTAAAAAAGAAAGTTTACCAAATTATGTGTGACAAAGGGAGTTTAAAAAGTAGGAGGAGAAAGTTTTGTCACAACTCACAAGCATGGTTGTTGCTTAATATTATTAGTGACATTTTTTAACACCTTCATTTTATGGGTATTAAGTCTTGCAGCATTCACTTTTTTGCAATTATATTTGTAGCCAAAGTTTTGCATGAGAGCACTTTTGAACTTATCAAAAGATGATACCACGTAATGTACATTGTCCATTGACGATGAAGAACATATAATAGCAACGATTGTATCAACTACAGAGAGTATGCTTACATAGTCAATCATTTCTCTGGTCTTTATACCCAGAAAAAGAAATTCACAAATATTTGAGGCATCCGGCTCCAAGCGTTTATGAGAAGTCACTATTTGCCGAATCAATCATGTGATCAGTGGATCACATGATTGAGCACAAGGGCTTGACATGGCGACCACACGGCGTAATGAGTTCGGATACGATGAAGATGAACTACACGGCCGCCATTTCTTCTTTCGTCATGCATGATGCTTTTTGCTTCCGAATTTGTTTTTGAGTTCAAACTAAGGGGGATGGTAATAAAGTCTAGCACGGACTCGGGCTATCGAGGGGCCAGCCGATAAAAACAGGTCGTTAGAGATACTTTAGGCCCATTTATTTTTTAATTGTTTTTGGTTAATTTTATACAGTTGGATGAGTTAGCTTACTCCATAATCTTTTATTCTAATTTAAATTAATTTTCTTGTTGGATAAATTAGCGTACTCTTTACTGTCCATTGTACTTCCAAAAAAAAATAAAAAATCAGATCCATTGCCCGTTCCTTTTCTTTTCGTTCCATAATTCCATCCCACTTTTTTAGACAAGCTGCCAATGTATAATATCTACATTGCCAAAACCCTATAAATTGTTTGCTATGGAGGTATTTTTGGTGTAACATAGTAACTTAATTAGTTATAACACGTGACAATTAAGAAAGGACAATGCTAAATTTGATACCTTTTATTTGGAAGCTAACTTCCTCTTTCTCTAATTTTGCGCATGCAGCCACAAAAAAAACTAGTTGACCAATAAACAGTGGCCTACAGACTCAATTTATGAAAAAACACTCCTGCTCTTCTCATCACATTTCAGAAATTATACTCACAACTCTTGCAATGTAATTTTGTTAAGTAATGCTTAATTTAACTCCTGGGATTGACAAGTAAAACGCAAAAAAATCGGTTTGTGTATCTTATCATATTTTTTTTACTATGACGCACCCTGTAGCAACAAATGATAGTGTGAAAACGAACAATAAAGGATCTGATGGACCGTGCTATATGTTCAAACTCTGGTTTTGAAGGGCTTGAGGCCAAGATGGAGTGCGATTCTGTATTGATGAAGCTTAGGAATTAAAAGCATGGCTATGTGTGGTTAGCCTTTTCGTTGATCTGCTAAATTTTGCAGGCTTAGGCTTTTTAAAAACTCATTAATCCGCTAAATTGCCGAATGTTAATTAAAAGTGGGCTATATTTCGTTTCTCATAACCTTACAACGTCTTGACTCGTCGACTTCAGGAATTGTTCTCTCTCCCCCTCCCCCACCCCCCTCAGTCTTTGATGGTATCTGACCTTCTGGATCATTGTGAACCTAAATACGGTTTAGATTTTTGCTAGAAAGAAATTATATGGCGCTTTTTTTAGTTAATAACTCTGTGATGTTAAACGCATTTTGATATGGCACCAAACAGTACTATCCATCTCAAAGATAAACCCTCAAGGCCATACTAGTTGAGCGACCCTACGCCAACAAGTAATCTGATTGTAGTGACAAGGGATGATAACTAGCGCATTATTAGACGCTTGCTCAAACTCGGGGACCATATGCCATTTCTGACGCAAGCAATTAGATTTCTCTCGATTTCACTTAACACTAGTTTGATACCCGTCCGTTGCAACGGGTCACTATGTACTTACAACCGTAAAGAATTTTACTATTCAAGAATATTCAGGTCAAACAGTGGGAAAAAGAATGTTGAGGGAGAATTATTTACCGAAAAAGAAGGAAAGAAATTACCATGAAATATATATTGTCAAAGGAACAATTAAAAGAAAAAAGAGAAATCTACTGACCTAGAAAGGAAAACATCAATCCATTGAGTATGAACTGATCAAGGAAAAATATATATAAAGACGACATGGAACAATAATTGAGTAAATTGAAGACAATTAACATTTAACATAACATGAAATAGACAAAACACGACAACCATGTTACATGTATACACAAAATAGAAAGTTTTTAGGTAAAAAATAAAAATCTAACCATCCGATATCTCCTACACACAAAGAATGGAAAATATCATGAAAATAGTCGTGCCAGATATAGAAAAAAAGATTGTAAATGTTCAAAGATATATGAAGAACATATAAGTGCTTGATGAACTTATCAGGGTATGTCTGACAAAAATTTTGCTCCAAAGATATATGAAGAACATATAAGTATTTATGAACACCGATATTATGGTGCAAGTGTGATATATGTGAGAAGGGTGAGAGATATTTTAGGTCAGAAGCATCAGAGTTTAAAATCTGATAAAAGATAAATTTGGTAATGATGATGAATTTAAAAGAGGAAGCGTTTGACATTGTGACCGTTTATGATAAATTTTAAAAAAGAAAAAGAAAATTTTGAAATAAAATAACAGAAAAATAGATTAGGCATAATAATTTTGTATTTATGAACACCGATATTATAGGCTTAAAATTTTCATATTAAGGATACAAACTATAATATCGAAGTTCATATTTTAGTTTAGCGGCTGATGCTAAAGTTTAGGCTTTAAAAGGCGTGGATTCATCTGAATCTGGAATTCCAGTAGAGATGTTTTTTTAAATGATATTCTAATACTAACCTATAATGACATAATAAAAATTAATGTAAAAAAATGAAAATAAATAGGAGTATTCACATGCACAGATGTAAAAGGAAGAGAAAGTCCAAATAAACGCCCACTTGACAACTTTTTCTTAGTTTGATTTTGTAATGAATATATTAGATTTGTAAAATATTCACTCTAATTGATCTTGAAAAATTATTTACATTGATTTCAAGATGTTAGATAGAGTTGTAATTAAGGATATAATTACGTAAATTTATATCATTTTCTCAATTAGATTAGATATTTTCAAGTGAAAAAAATGTGTGACGACAATCATGGCTGAAGATCAAGGAAAGGCAAGATATCAGGGGTAAATAGAGAAGCTGGGAATGGAAGAGAGAAAATCAAAAGGATAAGGCAAGATTTTAGGGGTTCAGACTTAGAAAGAGGAAAAAAGGGTGATGAAATACTGAAATTATCTAATTAGGGATTTGGGTTTGCCGGTGTGTATGAGAGAGAGGGGAAAAAGATGAGGCTTCCTACATGTGATAAGAAACGGTTAAGTGTTCTATAATTAATTAAATATGATTAATATACGTGACAAAAGTAGTGGATATTATTAGATTTGATTTTGTGCAAATACTTTACAAATAATTGTGGAATCATATTTTAATTAGATTAATGAGGAATGATAATCAAGAAAACTTGATTTAGGCCCTATAATTGCAAATTATTTTTGAATTTTAAACTGATAAGATAAATTTTAATTGGTGAGAGAGATTTCTATGGGACAACTTAAAAAAGAAAGTTGACCAAATTATGTGTGACGAAGGGAGTTTAAAAAATAGGAGGAGAAAGTTTTGTCACAACTCACAAGCATGTTTGTTGCTTAATATTATTAGTGACATTTTTTAACACCTTCATTTTATGGGTATTAAGTCTTGCAGCATTCACTTTTTTGTAACTATATTTGTAGCCAAAGTTTTGCATGAGAGCACTTTTGAACTTATCAAAAGATGATACCACGTAATGTACATTGTCGATTGACGATGAAGAACATATATTGTTGGAATTGTTTCAAGAAACATACAAGAACAACTCCAAAAATATAATATAAAACAGCTGGCTGAGCGCGCGGACTAGGTCGCTCTCTTAAGACGATTCGCGCCCCTTCGGAGAATTACCACCGGTGCAGCAAGGTTATTGACGCGTCGCCTCCGGGATACAACAGCTCAGCTTTCACTGTTGCTTCACTCGTAATTCTGCACAAACGAATGAAGCAGAAGCTTCACTCGATACCTTACCAAAATGCCCACAAGTCTAAGTGTTTAGAAATCAGAAAAGAGAGTTTTTGTTTGAGTTGTGTATTGAAAAGTGAGGAAGAGGTCTCCTTTTATAGGTGAAGAAAAATAGCTGTTGGAAATCTGTTACAAAAAATAAATCCGAAATTTATTTCAGAAATAAAGTGCTGCAATAAAAAATATAACTGTTGTGTAATAAAAGAAAATGTGACTGTTGCCCAACCCCCCACTTGTCCTTCCCCCCACTTGTCCTTCCCCCCTTGCGCGTGCGACTCTTAAACTCAAGCGCATCTTACTTAAAGGCCAAGGAGTGTCACTTTATATACTCCTTAAAGTTCTTTACAATGGCCAATGTGGGACAAAAACTTTCCAAAAGTTTAAGTATGTAAGAAAATTTTCTCTTTCCATTTTCAAGCAATGTGGGACTAAAGTACTTTATAATTTTACTCAAAACTTCAATGCTTTTTCAATCTTGAAAACAAAGAGAATTTTTTGTTAAAATACTCCAACAATCCCCCACTTATTTTAATAAAAAATTCACAACTTAGACAGTGGGCAAAGGGTGAGAGTCTCATGCATTGTGAAAGTGGCTCTGCCTTGAAACCTTCACTTAGTGTTTCAGTCTTCCCGTATTAGAGCCAAAGTGGACTCAGCCTTGAAACGATGGCTACTTAAGGATACGTAGAATACGTGACACACATGAAACTCAAGGTATCCTATACCAAGCTTCATAAGCCAGCACGTTATGGCCATGTGCTTTATCCCAATTTTCATGAGTGCTCTAGAGAATTAGCCCAATTCTCATAGGAAGCGGCCTCACTTCCACACTCATATAGGTGAGTCTATCAAGGATGCTCTCGTAACTATTACATCCCACCCGTATGGGCTATAGAACTCATTAAGAGATTACCATGAATCTCGACCTCTAATATCGTTACGAGAAACATATACTTACACCATAGGGAGGGACATTGTCATAAGACAAAAGTAGTACATGTACAACACCAGTCACTCTATAATTCGTTGGTCTCCTTACCTAGTTCTTGGGATCTCCAGTCCCTAGGAGGTTGTATCCTTATAGGTGACTTATACATTCTTAGGCTTAAGTCCCATCCCCCTCGTAGCTAGAGCTTTTGTAAGTGGATCAGCGAGATTATCGCCTGATCTCACATAATCAATATTGATCGCACCTTTGCCAAGGTATGATCTCACAGTACTGTATTTTCTTCTAACTGATCTGGATTTTCCATTATAATACTTACTTTGCACTCTGCCAATGGCTGCAGTGCTATCACAGTGAATCAAGACAGGTGGCACTGGTTTTTCCCACATAGGCATCTCGAACAATAGATCTCGTAGCCAACCTGCTTCTTCACTTGCCGAAGCCAAGGCAATTAGTTCGGCTTCCATGGTGGATTTGGCAATTATTTGTTGCTTCTTGGATCTCCAACATACAGCTCCACCACCTAATGTAAACACATAGCCTGTTGTTGACATGGAATCTCCAGATTGAGAATTCCAATCTGCATCACTAAAACCTTCAAGAACAGCTGGTTGCCTTTGATACATCAACCCATGGTTAATAGTTCTTGTAAGATAACCCATAACACGATACATGGCATTCCAATGTTCAAGACTGGGTTTACTTGTAAATCTACTAAGAACACCAACAACGTATGCAATATCAGGCCTTGTGCAATCAGTAGCATATCTAAGACTGCCAATTATACTTGCATATTCTTTTTGATTCATAACATCAACATCAAGCTTAGTAGGATATAAATGATTTTGAGGATCAAAAGGAGTGCATGCAGTTTTGCAATCAAAATATTTGTATTTCCTCAAAATTTTCTCAACATAATGAGCTTGATCAAGAAATATGCCATCACAAGTTCTAGTAATTTTCATACCTAGAATCACATCAGCTTCACCCAAATCTTTCATTTCAAAATTCTTTTTTAGCAAAGATTTGGTGAATTCAATAATTTTCATGCTAGTGCCGAAAATTAAAAGATCATCCACATACAAGCAAATGATAACATGCTCACTATTTTCAGATTTATAGTAGATGCATTTGTCACTTTCATTTGCTTTAAAATCACTAGCTAGAACACATTGATCAAATTTATCATGCCATTGCTTGGGAGCCCGTTTCAACCCATATAGGGATTTAGTTAACTTGCACACCTTGCTCTCATGCCCTGGTTGGATATAACCTTCTGGTTGGTCCATATAAATCTCTTCTTCCAGTTCTCCATTTAAGAAGGCTGTTTTAACATCCATTTGGTGAATCTCTAAGTTATGGATTGCTGCTATAGCAATTAAAAGCCTAATGGATGTTATTCTAGTGACTGGTGAGAAAGTATCAAAAAAGTCAATATCCTCTTGTTGTTTAAACCCCTTTGCAACCAACCTTGCTTTAATCTTGTCAACAGTACCATCAGGTTTAAGCTTCTTCCTTAGAATCCATTTACAACCTATGGATTTACAACCCGGAGGTAAGTCAACTAACTTCCATGTTCTATTAGCCATTAGAGACTCTATTTCATCATTTGTAGCTTCTTTCCAAAGGTCAGAGTCTGGTGAAGATAAAGCTTCTTCTAGGGTAATAGGACTTCCCTCAACATTATATACAAGTTAGTCAGGGCCAAAGTCTTTCTCTACCCTTGCACGTTTACTCCTTCTATGTTCTTCGTTTCTTACGCTAAGAGTTTGTGAGGAACTTGCCTCTTGATTAGGTTGGGATGATTCTATGGTTTCGGTTTCTTCACCCCCACTATCTTTGGATTTATAAGGAAACTTATCTTCATGAAATATCACATCCATAGATTCAACCACAACATTGTTCTTAAGATCAAGACACCTATAAGCTTTACTATTTAGAGCATAACCCACAAAAACGCAACGTGATGCTCTAATTCCCAATTTGGGAATTTTAGGGTCAGAAATCCTCACAAAGGCTAAGCAACCCCAAACTCTAAGGTGTTCTAAATTTGGTTTTCTATTTCTCCACAACTCATAAGGAGTTTTGAGGATTTTTTTTCTAGGTGTTCTATTAAGGGCATAGTTTGCAGTCAAGAGAGCTTCGCCCCAAGATTCTTAGGTGCACCAGAGCTAGCAAGCATGACATTAGTTAAATTGATCAAGGTTCTATTTTTCCTTTCAGCCACGCCATTAGATGCTGGCGAATAAGGAGGGGTAGTTTCATGAACTATCCCTAAAGATTGGATATATGTGATAAGGCCTAAGGAGTCATATTCCATGCCTCTATCACTTCTCAATCTTTTTATCTTCCTATCAAAACGATTTTCTACTTCCTTGATAAACACAGTAAGCATTTCAAAAGCATCACTTTCATTTTTCATGAGATAAACATAACAATATCTAGAAAAATTATCAATAAAAGTGATAAAATACCTTTTTCCACCACGTGTCAAAAAGCCTTCAAATTCACATATATCTGAATGAACTAACTCTAATAATTCAGAATTTCTTTCGACTTTGTGGTGAGGTTGTTTAGTGATTTTGGTAATGCTACAAAATTCACATTTCTCAAGTTCATTATGTAACTTAGGCAAAAGTCCTACATGACTCATATCTTTAAGGTATTTGCCATTTATGTGACAAAGACGAGCATGCCAAGTATTCACACAAGACACAATATAAACGGAAGTAGAAGTCTTATTCATTTCAACATTGAGTTTAAACATACCATCACATGCATAGCCTTTACCAACAAACATACCGTTCTTTGACAGAATAAATTGATCGGACTCGAAAGTCTGCTTGAATCCTGCCTTGTTGAGGAGATAACCGGACACCAAGTTCTTCCTAATATCCGGAGTGTGTAGCACATCCTTAAGGGTCAAAATTCTGCCCGAGGTAAACTTAAGAACAACATCTCCCATGCCTAAGACTTTTGTGGAATGAGAATCACCAAGCAAAACCTTCTTGTCTTTTTCTACCGGAACATAGTTTTGAAACCAATTTTTATCATGACAAACATGTCTTGAAGCTCCGGAGTCGGCCCACCATCCTTCTTCACTTCCAACCAAATTTATTTCCGAAATCATAGCAACAAGTGGTTCTTCGGTAACATTAGCTTGTGGCGTTGAACCGAATTTCCTATAACGACAATTTCTAGCATGGTACCCTTGTTTTCCACAAATAAAACATGCACCATTTACAAAACCTTCATTTGCAAAATTATTGTTGCTAGAATTGTTATTTAAAATTTTTATTTTTCTTGTTGCTATTTCCACGGTTGGAAGATTGGCCTTGATTCCACTTCTTCGAGGCAAAGGAAGAATGTTGATTTTTAAAACCTTTGTTTTTCATATGCTTGCCTCTAGCATTCAAAAAATTATTTTGCCTTTGAAAGTTATTTTGACCCTTAGGAGCGCTATCACTCGACGTTAGGAAGTTTACCTTAGCACCATTACCATAGGCATTACCGTTACCTTGGTGGTTATTGGCATGGTTGGCATGTGTGTTGTTGGCAAGAGATTCGTTCTTCTTGTCTTGCTTTCTAGCTTCCTCCTCAATTTGAAGCCGCGCCATGAGGTTGACAATCGACAGTTCCGATTGCTTGTGACGTAGGCCTTTTTGGAACTCTTTCCATGAATTCGGCAACTTGTCTATGATGGCAGCCACTTGCATTTGTTCGTCTACTTTGATTCCTTCGGAGATGATTTCGTGTACAATCATCTGAAGGTCGTGCGTCTGAGCTACAACCGACACGTTCTCCGACATCTTGTAGTTGAAAAAACGGCTGCATGCGTACTTCTTTTTTCTGGCTTCTTCGGTGTCGTATTTTTACTGCAACGCTTTCCACATTCTCTTTGCAGAATTGTAAGTATGAGAATAATAATCATAAAGCTCATCCGAAAGACAATTGAGCAAATAATTACGACAATCTTCTTCATCGTTTTCCCACTTCGTTGTATACTTTTCATGCTCCGCCAACTCCTCCTCACTCATATTTTTGTATCTACCTTCTTTGGATTTTTGGCGGTTAAAATCCACACTACCTTCATCAACTTAAGATAGAACAATACCTTGCTAGCCCACCTTTTGAAGTTTTGACCACCAAAACGGAATGGCTTATTCAAGTCATTCGAATTGGCAGCAGGAGCAGCAGAAGTCATGGTGGAATCCGCCATCGAGGAATCGTCTTAAATTGTTGGAATTGTTTCAAGAAACAGACAAGAACAACTCCAAAAATATAATATAAAACAGCTGGCTGAGTGCGCGGACTAGGTCGCTCTCTTAAGACGATTCGCGCCCCTTCGGAGAATTATCACCGGTGCAGCAAGGTTATTGACGCGTCGCCTCCGTGATACAACAGCCCAGCTTTCACTGTTGCTTCACTCGTAATTCTGCACAAACGAATGAAGCAGAAGCTTCACTCGATACCTTACCAAAATGCCCACAAGTCTAAGTGTTTAGAAATCAGAAAAGAGAGTTTTTGTTTGAGTTGTGTATTGAAAAGTGAGGAAAAGGTCTCCTTTTATAGGTGAAGAAAAATAGCTGTTGGAAATCTGTTACAAAAAATAAATCCGAAATTTATTTCAGAAATAAAGTGCTGCAATAAAAAATATGACTGTTGCCCAACAGCTATATTTTGCAGTATAAATAGACATGCTATAGTCCCATACGAGTTTCGAGGAGAGGCCGGAATGCTGCCACAGAGCATCCGTAAACTCGTATCTCCCCCACTTGTCCTTCCTCCCTTGCGCGTGCGAGTCTTAAACTCAAGCGCATCTTACTTAAAGGTCAAGGAGTGTCACTTTATATACTCCTTAAAGTTCTTTACAATGGCCAATGTAGAACAAAAACTTTCCAAAAGTTTAAGTATGTAAGAAAATTTTCTCTTTCCATTTTCAAGCAATGTGGGACTAAAGTACTTTATAATTTTACTCAAAACTTCAATGCTTTTTCAATCTTGAAAACAAAGATAATTTTTTGTTAAAATACTCCAACATATAATAGCAACGGTTGTATCAACTGCAGAGAGTATGCTTACATAGCCAATCATTTCTCTGGTCTTTATACCCAGAAAAAGAAATTCACAAATATTTGAGGCATCCGGGTCCAAGCGTTTATGAGAAGTCACTATTTGCCGAATCAATCATGTGATCAGTGGATCACATGATTGAGCACAAGGGCTTGACATGGCGACCACACGGCGTAATGAGTTCGGATACGATGAAGATGAACTACACGGCCGCCATTTCTTCTTTCGTCATGCATGATGCTTTTTGCTTCCGAATTTGTTTTTGAGTTCAAACTAAGGGGGATGGTAATAAAGTCTAGCACGGACTCGGGCTATCGAGGGGCCAGCCGATAAAAACAGGTCGTTAGAGATACTTTAGGCCCATTTATTTTTTAATTGTTTTTGGTTAATTTTATACAGTTGGATGAGTTAGCTTACTCCGTAATCTTTTATTCTCATTTAAATTAATTTTCTTGTTGGATAAATTAGCGTACTCTTTACTGTCCATTGTACTTCCAAAAAAAAATAAAAAATCAGATCCATTGCCCGTTCCTTTTCTTTTTGTTCCATAATTCCATCCCACTTTTTTAGACAAGCTGCCAATGTATAATATCTACAATGCCAAAACCCTATAAATTGTTTGCTATGGAGGTATTTTTGGTGTAACATAGTAACTTAATTAGTTATAACACGTGACAATTAAGAAAGGACAATGCTAAATTTGATACCTTTTATTTGGAAGCTAACTTCATCTTTCTCTAATTTTGCGCATGCAGCCACAAAAAAAACTAGTTGACCAATAAACAGTGGCCTACAGACTCAATTTATGAAAAAACACTCCTGCTCTTCTCATCACATTTCAGAAATTATACTCACAACTCTTGCAATGTAATTTTGTTAAGTAATGCTTAATTTAACTCCTGGGATTGACAAGTAAAACGCAAAAAAATCGGTTTGTGTATCTTATCATATTTTTTTTACTATGACGCACCCTGTAGCAACAAATGATAGTGTGAAAACGAACAATAAAGGATCTGATGGACCGTGCTATATGTTCAAACTCTGGTTTTGAAGGGCTTGAGGCCAAGATGGAGTGCGATTCTGTATTGATGAAGCTTAGGAATTAAAAGCATGGCTATGTGTGGTTAGCCTTTTCGTTGATCTGCTAAATTTTGCAGGCTTAGGCTTTTTAAAAACTCATTAATCCGCTAAATTGCCGAATGTTAATTAAAAGTGGGCTATATTTCGTTTCTCATAACCTTACAACGTCTTGACTCGTCGACTTCAGGAATTGTTCTCTCTCCCCCTCCCCCACCCCCCTCAGTCTTTGATGGTATCTGACCTTCTGGATCATTGTGAACCTAAATACGGTTTAGATTTTTGCTAGAAAGAAATTATATGGCGCTTTTTTTAGTTAATAACTCTGTGATGTTAAACGCATTTTGATATGGCACCAAACAGTACTATCCATCTCAAAGATAAACCCTCAAGGCCATACTAGTTGAGCGACCCTACGCCAACAAGTAATCTGATTGTAGTGACAAGGGATGATAACTAGCGCATTATTAGACGCTTGCTCAAACTCGGGGACCATATGCCATTTCTGACGCAAGCAATTAGATTTCTCTCGATTTCACTTAACACTAGTTTGATACCCGTCCGTTGCAACGGGTCACTATGTACTTACAACCGTAAAGAATTTTACTATTCAAGAATATTCAGGTCAAACAGTGGGAAAAAGAATGTTGAGGGAGAATTATTTACCGAAAAAGAAGGAAAGAAATTACCATGAAATATATATTGTCAAAGGAACAATTAAAAGAAAAAAGAGAAATCTACTGACCTAGAAAGGAAAACATCAATCCATTGAGTATGAACTGATCAAGGAAAAATATATATAAAGACGACATGGAACAATAATTGAGTAAATTGAAGACAATTAACATTTAACATAACATGAAATAGACAAAACACGACAACCATGTTACATGTATACACAAAATAGAAAGTTTTTAGGTAAAAAATAAAAATCTAACCATCCGATATCTCCTACACACAAAGAATGGAAAATATCATGAAAATAGTCGTGCCAGATATAGAAAAAAAGATTGTAAATGTTCAAAGATATATGAAGAACATATAAGTGCTTGATGAACTTATCAGGGTATGTCTGACAAAAATTTTGCTCCAAAGATATATGAAGAACATATAAGTACCTGATGAACTTACCTGGCCATGTCAACAAAAATTATGGTGCAAGTGTGATATATGTGAGAAGGGTGAGAGATATTTTAGGTCAGAAGCATCAGAGTTTAAAATCTGATAAAAGATAAATTTGGTAATGATGATGAATTTAAAAGAGGAAGCGTTTGACATTGTGACCGTTTATGATAAATTTTAAAAAAGAAAAAGAAAATTTTGAAATAAAATAACAGAAAAATAGATTAGGCATAATAATTTTGTATTTATGAATACCGATATTATAGGCTTAAAATTTTCATATTAAGGATACAAACTATAATATCGAAGTTCATATTTTAGTTTAGCGGCTGATGCTAAAGTTTAGGCTTTAAAAGGCGTGGATTCATCTGAATCTGGAATTCCAGTAGAGATGTTTTTTTAAATGATATTCTAATACTAACCTATAATGACATAATAAAAATTAATGTAAAAAAATGAAAATAAATAGGAGTATTCACATGCACAGATGTAAAAGGAAGAGAAAGTCCAAATAAACGCCCACTTGACAACTTTTTCTTAGTTTGATTTTGTAATGAATATATTAGATTTGTAAAATATTCACTCTAATTGATCTTGAAAAATTATTTACATTGATTTCAAGATGTTAGATAGAGTTGTAATTAAGGATATAATTACGTAAATTTATATCATTTTCTCAATTAGATTAGATATTTTCAAGTGAAAAAAATGTGTGACGACAATCATGGCCGAAGATCAAGGAAAGGCAAGATATCAGGGGTAAATAGAGAAGCTGGGAATGGAAGAGAGAAAATCAAAAGGATAAGGCAAGATTTTAGGGGTTCAGACTTAGAAAGAGGAAAAAGGGTGATGAAATACTGAAATTATCTAATTAGGGATTTGGGTTTGCCGGTGTGTATGAGAGAGAGGGGAAAAAGATGAGGCTTCCTACATGTGATAAGAAACGGTGGATAAGAAACGGTGAAGTGTTCTATAATTAATTAAATATGATTAATATACGTGACAAAAGTAGTGGATATTATTAGATTTGATTTTGTGCAAATACTTTACAAATAATTGTGGAATCAGATTTTAATTAGATTAATGAGGAATGATAATCAAGAAAACTTGATTTAGGCCCTATAATTGCAAATTACTTTTGAATTTTAAACTGATAAGATAAATTTTAATTGGTGAGAGAGATTTGAATTCATAAGTAGAAAGTGATAAATGTAAATAATTAAAATTGGTTTCATATAATATTAAAATTCACATGGCAAAATGAGAGAACGTCCACATAAGCGGTGACGTGACCACTTTCTCTCAGTTTCAGCTTTCATATATGTAATTAGATTTAAACATCTCTAGGAGTGCGACAGCAAGATAGGGCAGAGTTGCTGGTGGCCACGCAAAAAGTTTTTCTTTTTGTCACATATATCTACGTTTATTAAGAACATCCTAATTATTTCCTTATACAATCTTTTTGTTATCCGAAAGAAATTAAGCTTCGCTACAAAAATATATATGGAAAAGAAAATTAAAGTAGTCAGTCTATCTATTTGAAGTCAATGGTCAGGCGATATTTCAGTTATGCACACCTTACTAAATTTATGTAGCATTTGAAAACTATTTGATTTTCTGTTTTTTTCCAGTTCTGTAAATTGGGAAAAAAATGCGTTTGGCATACAGTTTTTTTTTTCCTTCAGTTTTGAAAATCAGTTTTTAAAAAATCTCCTATTTAGGAATTTTGATTTTTGTTTTGAGACTACCCTACCACCACCCTCCCACCGTCACAGAAACCGCCAACCACTGCGCAACCGGCGCCGACCACTGCAGCCCGCTGGCTACCACCCCACCCCACCACAGCCATCACAAACCCCACCGAAGAAAAAACTCTAAAGAAAAATTGGATGATCAAACACCCAAAAGAAAAAATTCAAAATAAAAACTAGGTAATCAAACATTCATTTGCTTTTGTAAAAAATAAAAACTAAACTTGTTTTAGTTTTTGTTTTTTTTTAAAATAAAAAACCAAAACTTGAAGTGATTTCAAACAGACTCTTAATATTCCATGCAAGTAAAGGTTGGTCATCATTAGGTCTTTTTTTTTTAACCGCGTAAAAACCCTATGGGATATAAATTTTGCACAATATTGTTGCTATATCCAAAAATACAGACATACAAACAACGACAACAACATAACTGGCATGACCCTCTCTAGCCAAGCCAGAACCAACCTTAAAGGGGCCGGTAATATAACACATCCGCCTGAAGTTTCAAAATAACTTGATCCAGTAGAGCAGTCCAATGCATGTTTACCGGTCTACGATTTCGGCCCGCAAAACAAGCTAATTATCGAGGGTCAGTCAATAACTGGTTACTTCGTGAGGACCCTCTTGTAAAAATATCACCCTCACTAACAACTGTGTCATCAAAGAGATACCGTTAGAGAATAACTTAATATTGATAAAGCATGAGCTAAAGCCCAGAGAAGCATATAACTCAAAGACATCACAGTGGTGCAAGAAAGATTAGTACAACAAGTAGAGCGTGCGAACAAACCACATATGCCCCTGACTCATCAAATGCATCCATGCCAATTCCCACACGTGATTTTTGGGAACCTAAACCATACTACAGCAAAAAGAAACTGGCCGAACCCCAGTAAACGGATAGGGGTAGGAGTGCAAAGTAGAGTGTTGGCTGACCTTCTACCGGGACAGCTAAGCCTTCACCTACGTTTTGGGACTCTTGTAAGCCCCGGCTGCTTGCAAAGGCTAAAAAACTTGAACGCCAAAAATTAAGAGTCTGTTTGATAACACAATTAAACACTTAAAATTTAATTAAAGTTTTTAAAAATTATCACAATTAAGTACTTAATTGATATCACAATTAAGCACTTAACAATTAATTCTTACGAGAAATGGACTAAAGTTTTAAGTTAGGGTGAACTTACTTAATACTTATCACTTAATTCTTAGTGAGATGGTTAAAAGATATGGAATATAAATTTGTAAAAGATGAACAATTACCACCATATGCCGCATCAAATAATTTACTGGTAATACCGCCTCCACCACACTACCACCCACCACCATAACCAATATTCTTTTTTTTCTACTACCACTACAATTACCACGACTTAGCGACCACCACCACCATAAAGACATTGCCACCCACACCATCGTCGCGTCGCAACATCCATGTCCACTAAAAAGTCTAAATATCCATCACGCTACAACTACTGTCATGATCGCCATATCAGTACCTATTACTACAACTACAATTATCAACATCGCGTCCTCCTGCACCATTACCGCCATCAGTGACACATTTCCGTCCCTGTCGTCACCGCCACCATTATTACCCCATCGCAACTGCCACAGCTACGAACACAATTTTGGTAAAAAAAAAATACAAAATACATAAAGAAATGCATAATTTTGGTAAAATAGATTAATTTGTAAATTGAACAACTTTTAGACATTTACTTTTGGTTTATCAAATGAACCTACCTTTTATTCAATAAACGTTCAGTCGTTTAATGTTTTTAATTTTACAAATTTAGTACTTGACTTTTCAGCACTTAAATTTTATTTTTATCAAACAACTCCTGAGTGTATGACCAATATATGACATGGCTTTAGAGTTGTCAAACGGGCCGGGCGGCCCGCGGCCCAACCCGACCCGGCCCGAAAAAAGCCCGGGTCGGCCCGGCCCTTTCATGAACAGGGCTGGCCCGGAGGAATTGGGCTTAGGGCCTGGGCTTGGACCAGGCCAAAAAAATCTGGGGAAAAGCCCGGGCCAGGCCCGGCCCGGCCCGAAAATAGGCCCGGTTCTGGCCCGGTTGTGGCCCGGGTCTGACCCGGTTATCCGGCCCCACCTGTTTGAATTTTTTGTTTTTCTCCCCCTTTTCCTCCAACGGATATATTCCCCCAAAAATTCCACTTTTACCCCCCCAACAGCAATATAACGGCTAGTTTGGGGGGTATTTTAGTCTAACTTAATTTTTCCAACTCCTTTAAAGATTTTTACACTCTTACCCTCCCCAACAACTATAAACGGATAGTTTTTAGGGGTATTTTGGTCTTTTGTGAAGTTTCTAAAATCTATAAATTCACACCATTTCTCTCTAATTTTTCACACCAATCTTCTTACTCTCTCTTATCTAAACATTCTATATTTCTACAAGCTTTGCTACTATTTCCCTTGCTAATTACTACTCTTGCTAATTACTACTAGTATTTACTAATTAGTACTCTTGTTTATTAATTACTACTCTTACTAAATTCTAATTACTAACTACTACTCTTATTAATTTGTTACTCTCTAATTCTTTTGTCTAGTAATTAGTAATTAGTGAATTTTTATTTATTAATTACTATTACTAAATGCTTTTTAATTACTAACTCTCTCCAATTGGATCAGAATTACCCTCAGTGATTAATATTTGTTACTCGTTCATTCTTTTAATTGTTATTTCTTATTACTACTCTTATACTTGTGTATTTAGTTACTCTTACGAATTTTGATTTCCAATCTAGTAAAAAAGTTTAGCGTGAAATATGGCTGGATTATTGAAGAAACTGAGGCGTGGATCATCATCACGAAAAACATCATCATCATCGCAAGCACAAGCGCCAGCGCCACGGCCATCACAAACACCAATCCAAGCACCAACACAACCATTCGTTCCTGGACGAATGAGTACAGGCTGTATGATAGATACCCAAGCCAATTGGGAGTTCAATCAAAACATTCCAGATTTTGAATACACGCCTGATGAAGACCCCCCGCATTATAGTCAAGGACGCAGCTCGGTTGGCGAAGCTACTACTCCGTGGCATAATCTCAACCCTATGCCTGGTCATGATGAAGAAGGGCCGAGCAATGCCTCCGGTAATGAGCCAGAAGTCCAAAAGGGGAAAAAAAGAAAGCCGAGTGTTGGAATCATTTCGATGTAGTTACGGTGGACGGCATCCGAAAAGCTCGATGTAAGTACTGCGCTAAATTATTTTCGTCTGGTAGTGGTAATGGACATCTTAACAGGCATTACCCTCAGTGTGCACCTCGACAAGGCCACGTCGAACCTACCCAAACGCAGTTATCTTTTGACGGTAAGTTATTTGTTTATAATCAGCGAGAGCAAAGAGACGGTCTCGCTGAATTTGTTATTCACGATGAACAAGCCTTTTCTTTTGCCGATAATCCTAAGCACTCTAGATATATGAACACATACGTTCAACCTTTGTACAAAAAGGTTCATAGAAACACAACTAGATCCGATGCACTCCGACAGTACAATGCTGCTAAAGCACGCCTTATCGATTATTTCGATAAATTTGACGGTAAAGTTAGTCTTACTTCTGATATTTGGCAATCTCCATTTACTTTTGTTAGTTATTCTTGTGTGACCGCTCATTGGATTGATGCAGATTGGGTTATGCACAAGAGAATCATCGCTTTCGAGCTCTTTCCTTTTCCGCATGATGGAATGAACATTGCTACTCTTATATTAAAAGCATGTACCACATTTAAATTAAAGGATAAGATTATGAGTATTAGTTTTGATAATGCTTCTAACAATACAGCTGCTGTTGATGCTTTAAAGGAGAGCCTCAAACCTGTACTTTCTGGTCAATTATTTCATGTTCGTTGTGTTTGTCATATAATTAATTTAATTGTTCAAGATGGTTTAGCTGCTGCAGGAGATATTCTTGTCAAAATGAGGGGTATGACAGCGTATGTTAATAGCTCGAGTCCGAGAACACAACAATTTAAAACGTTGTGTGTTGAATATAATATGCCTCGCAGGAGAGCAGTTACAGATGTGGTCCACAGGTGGAACTCTACATACCATATGCTTTTACACATTCTGGCATACCGAGAAGTCTATACGCATTTTCTACTAACCCAGTTCCCAGCCGGCTTGCCAACTCAAGAGGAATGGCAGATGGCCACATACCTAGCTGAATTTTTGGAGGTATTCTACACGTCTACCAATTTATTGTCTGGTACGTACTATCCCACCTCTCCTCTCGCTGTAATAGAAATTCTCAAGATGGCTACAATGTTAACAAAATGGAGATATATAGGACCCTTAGGGAAATAGTAAAAGTGATGGATGAAAAGTTTAATAAATATTGGAGTAGACTGCCTGTTATTTTTGCTGTGGCTACTTGTTTAGATCCTAGGTTAAAGTTGCATGGCGTGAACGCCTCGATACAAGAGATATCGAAATTAATGTGCTACACAGCAGAGGAGACAACCGCACTCACAGCAAAAGTGAGCAAGAGGTTTGAGGAATTGTTCAACCTCTATCGTAATTCTGCTGACGTGCGCGGGCGAGCTACATCATCCACTGTTGAGAGGTATTATGCGCCATACCTTAAGGGCTTTGAACATCTAGTAGCAAGACAACTACCAGGTGAAGGTACTTCTAATTCGGCAGGTTCGTCTACTTTTTCCTCTTTTAATGAGATTGGTGTATATGCAAATACTGATCATTATTCTGATTTATCAATGCAAGAACAGGTTAATTTTAATTTGTTAAATTTTTGGAAACAAAATCAAAACATGTATAAAACTTTATCCCAAATTGCACGGGATGTACTGCCAGTGCAAGCCTCCACGGTTGCTTCAGAGTCGGCATTTTCAGCCAGCGGGAGGGTTTTGGATGACAGGAGGAGTCGTCTTAACCCCGAGTCGCTCGAGCTATGTGTATGTTGGAAGGATTATCTTGATGCGAAATACCGCGAGCAAGATAAACCGATTGATGATAGGAAGAGCAGTGACTCGGATATTGAAGTACTTCCGGATGATTAGGTAATTTCTTTTTATTTTCCTTCTCTTAAGTTTTAAGAATAATTTTTTTCACAAAATATACTTTTTTTCCATATATATAAAATAAATTTTTACAAGCAAGATATATATTTTTTTGTATATATAAAAAAATAGGTAACTTCGCCTGTTTGTTTACAAGCAGCCGGTCCCAAGCTCGGATAAAAGGAGTCCCAAGTCCGGATAAAAGGAGGAGGGCCTATGAACACATTTATTTTTCTATACTTATTACTTAAGATCGTCTCGGGAATTAACATGTATCAATCCCGGGTTTTTGGCCAATTAGTTTGAAGTAAAATATCAAATTGTAGAAACAGTCTCTCTTAAATAGTAATAATTGTTATGTGTTCAGATTTTATTAATAAAGATCACCAAGAAGAGTAAGAAAAGATTTAACATATAGCAAAAAATAAAATGAGAGACAAATAAATATATCTATACATACATACATATATATGAATATTACATATAATGAAATAAAAGGATAAAAATTAGATTTGTCAAAATTTGAACATTGGACATGCCTAAAGATGAAATTTAAAATTGAATAACAAGAAAATTTAAAAAAAAATTAAAAAAAAGGGCCCGGGCCGGCCCAAGCCCGGCCCTAGAAATTGGGCCTAGGGCCAGGGCCTGGACCGGGCCTAGGCCTAGAATTTCTCCTCAGCCGGCCCGGCCCGGATGGCAGCCTCCTTGGCCCGGCCCCGGCCCGGTTTCGCTTCAAGCCCGATGGACCCGGGCCGGGCGGCCCAAGCCCGGCTCGTTTGACATCTCTACATGGATTGGGCAGAAACTGGACTCGTGAAAGACCGTTTGAATGCGTGCCATCCATATACATTAGAGTGTATAAGCATAAAACTAAAGGTAAGAAGGAAAGAGTATCTTGCATATTCAGAGGTTTAACAAGAAGCCCAGAAGGAAAGAGTATCTTGAATATTCAGAGGTTTAACAAGAAGCCGCACCACTAGCCAAACAGAAAGAGAGCAATATTGTGCATTAATTGTAAACTTTGATTTTTTTTCCAAACCGAATCGGTCTTATTGCCTCGCATCGTAGGAATAAATGTTAAGCGGTCTCCGCATGAATAAGACATAAATGATAAAAAAAAAAATTGCGGTCACGTTTCTACTATGCAAGGCATGCAATCCTAAAGACATTGCCCGAGGAAAAATAGAATCTTATAAGGAAGTTTCAGCTTCCATAGGCGGGCGCATGCGGCCGGTGGGATACAAGGTAGAGTGAGGGTTTATCTGCCTGTTGATTTCAAAAGATGATATGTGGAGCTGATCCTAAATTCGCCATTGTCTCTAGGTGCCAAGTACAATTGTTCCGAAAATCCAAACCAAGACAAATACATGCCATGAATACTCTGAACTATAGGTGCCGAAATATAGGCCTCTAACTTGCGAGTTAACCAGCCCTGCTGGTTATCCAGAACATCTGACAATTTCCACAGCTTCGTAAATAGGATTTTAGATGAGCAATAACTAAGCAGAAAAGCCAGGCACCCAATTATTGTCTCAAAAACTAAACGAGGAAGTAATCAAGACCTGGCACCATAACTTTGCAGTACTAGCTAGGTCTCGTATCAATGAATCATTAATTTAGCCAAAACTCTCACCCATGTATTTCCTTTGTATTTTCTGTTAAATTTTGAAGTACCACCACTCTATGATCCAATAAAAAAGAATAGTGACCGGAATCAAAGTTTCATTAATACTATCACTTAGTTATCTATTCTTGATCGACAATCCTACCCTAAATATGCCTCCACTCAATACTTTTTTTAGTAAATTTGATTTAATGTCATTAGATGCATGAGAGTAGGCTCAGTTGATCATTGTTCTTAATGAACTGTTTGAAATCTTCCATATGATGCATGTCAACGGATATACTCAATCTTTTAAAGGCATGAATTGCTCTAAGCAGTAGGCTTGAGGCTCACACAACATTAGAAGTGAATTAGCCGCAACTTTCAACCAAGCTGCTGGTGTTACGTGCTCCCTGAGTAGTTTATTAACCTAGAATTGTGTCCATCATTTTGAAGCCAGAGATATAAGGTTCATATGCTACAACATATAAGCCGATTCTCACATATATTTCTCTTGCATCACATGCTTTGGTGATGTATGTGTAGCGAACCGTCTCCAAAAAAAACCGGGAAGGTCTAACTTGAGTCACCATCCTATTTTAGAGTTAATTAATTATTAACACATAAACAAAGAGAAGAAAACCCTGATTTCTTCATTCAAAAAAAAAAAATAACCCTGATTTGAATTTAATTTCCTGATTTAAGCTTGTAATTATACAAAATCCAGAATTTGGGTTTGGGGAGTAAATTATACGTCAGGAAAATGTTAGACACCCTATCATACTCTAATGATCTCTGACTTGTTATAGTTAATCTTTAATTTTTATCAAAAAGCAAAAGATGATAAAACGTGCATAAGAAAAAAAATATACTAATCCTAATTTTGTTTGAGCGTAACATTGGTGGTCGAGTGGTATAAACACTTAACCGGACTAGTCGTGATTAAAGGCCACGTAATTCTGATCGACCTTACTGGAGGCAACCTAAATGTTGGTCTCTACTTCCTACCGATCTAAATGAACTCAACTTCTCCTAGTAGAATTCATTTTTACTAACACTTCTAGTTTTTTAAGAATTACAATTGAAAAAGAAGTCTAGTCCTATTAGAATTCTTATCCTAAACACCCTATTCTAGCGGTAGAATTCCATTATTTTCCTTATTAGACCGGATTTGATTTGTGGGGATGAAAAATCTAATCTGACACCTCTGAATGAAACCTAGCAGATGTCTAGGAGACAAGAAATAAACGACGCCTTTTGCCATGGCTTGTTTTGAATGTCATTTTCATAGTCATTTTTAGTCACATTTTTGGTCTAATCGTGCATGGTATCATATTCAGAATGGTTAATTACTCACGGCACCCCCGAGGTTTACCCTAAAATACACACGGACCCCCTATCTTTGAAAATACTCCGCTCCATTTCTTTGACGGTGTTAACAGTGAGACGCAAAAAGACATTTTTACCCTCGTATATTAACTACACAGTATCGTCTTGGATTTTGGAGGAACTGAGATGTATGGTTCTTCACTCTTGGCTACAGACATCAAGTTAAAAAAAATATGTTGCAGTCAGGCATTGATCTATAGCTATCGTCGGTTGACTTTTTGGAGAAAAAAGGGGGAGTGTAGATTGCCATCACCGATAAGTGAATTTTGTTCTGATCGCAGGGGGAGAGAGAAAGAGAGATATGGAGCATTGGGGACTGGTAATTCTAGTTATTTCCTTGATTCATGAAAATGGAATGAATCTCAAAGTTTTTCGATTGACTGGTGAATTGTTAGGTGATGACATTGGCCGGAATCGGCCATTGGGGACCGGATAAGCTGCCGACAGTAGTGATTCCATGGTTGTTTTGGAGGTTGTGGTGGGCGGTGCTTCTAATGGAAGGCGACGGTGTCAGGCATGCGGCTTTGGGTTCACCGGTGATGAAGCCGTGCAGTGTTCAGTGTCGCAGTGGTGCGCAGGGGTGTTGGGCAATACTTCCGGTGAAGGGTATGGCTGAAGAATGAGGGGTGGTTGACCACGAGATGACAGCAAAGATGGCGCGGTGGTCGCCGCCGTTGTGTCGTGGTGTACACTGTAGGCGACGCCAGAATCCATTGCAGGAGAAGAAGCCGGCGGAGGAGAAGAAGCCCACCGTAACCGAGAAGAGAGAAGCCCAAGGCCGGTAAGAAGCTCCCCAATCAATTAAGGAGGCCGACTCCGCCACTGTCGGAGACAAGAAGAAGAAGAGGTCCAAGAAGTCCGTCGAGACCTACAAGACACTAAAAGAAAAGGGGTTTCGGCGACACTAAAAAAGTGTCGCCAATGACTGTAAAAGTGTCACAAAGCACTTTCCCGACACTTGTTCAATGCTTTTCGTAAGTGTCACAAATTTGTCCTTCGGAAATTTCCCGACACTTGTTATAAACTTCAGCAATCTACTTGCGACACTTTTATGCGACACTTTAAAGTGTCTCTTATAGGGTCAATAGTCAACTCATGCATGAGACACTTTCGCACAAAGTGTCGCCAAATTAGCGACATTTTCACTAAAGTGTCATTTTTACTTGGCGGCATTATCTTTGAAACGTCGTTAAATTAGCGACACTTCCTTTAAGTGCATGTTTTGTTTTGCGGCATTATCTAACAACGCTTCCATTAAAGACTCGGTGTTTATTTGGCTACACAATCTTTGAAATGTCATTAATTTAATGACACTTTCATCAAGTGCCAATTTTATTTAGTGGAATTATCTTAAAAATGTCGTTCCTATTTACGACACTTTTAAAAAATTGTCACTTATTTTTTGTCTGTCATATTGTGAAATCCGTTAAAAGTACGCTGGCCTGACTCTGATAATAGTTACATTTCCCCAAAAATGACATAAAAGTGAAGTATATTTTATGTAATCCTGCTCCTGTCCAATACGAATAATGCACAACTTATAAGTCAATCTATCGAGCTTATAAACTCATTTAGAAACAAGGTAATGTCATTCATCAACCATATCATATCCAACATTCACATCTTAATTACACAACCATCCAAGAGTTCAACATTCACATCCTAATTACATAACCATCCAGAAGTTCTCAATTTCAAAAACATACAAATATAATGACATTGAAGAACCAACCTAAAGATATATACATCTTTTCCAAACTGTCATTATAGTGCATATCGGTTCTTTTAAGTGTAACAAAAGCATTGATGTCTTCCCTTCATATGAACCTAGAAATTCAAAAATCAAGAGAGAAGGTTATAAATTTAACCGGTATAACATAAGTCGAATCAAACCGAAAAACTGTCGACAAACAAAATACATTAAGAAAGGTAAAAGACTCGTCTATGTACCCCCTCTCATTCTTGCATCCTATTTCGCAAATTTAAGTGATGAAATTCTTCTTTACTTTTTTATCTTGAAAAACCTGAACAATTAGATCATAAGTAATCATTAGTTACATAAAAAAAAAAGAAAAAGAAAAAAAGGGACAATCATATGAAAAACAACCATGCATAAACAATATTCCAGCCTGAGATGACACTGGCATAGCATGGATGAAAGCATAAACAAAGAACATTCCAGCCTAAACAAAGAACATTTCAGCTCATGATGCAGCTGCTACTGTCTTTCTTCATAGTTCATTCCCTCCTTACCTTGTTCTCAAGAAACAGACTTCAGATATGTTAAATATGGTGGAAGAAGGTGGTTGCAGTGTTGCATTGTGTTTTTATTGAATGCATGAGAGAAATTGAGGTGGTTAGGTTTCTTAACTTTTCAAGTGAGCTGGTTGGTTAGGGTTCTTTAATTATGTCCTGAGAGGACTTATGGTCAGTTAACATATTTACAAGCCCAAATCCTCCTAGATAAAGATTCTCCAAGGCCTGGATCTCTATGGACAGATGATTTGGAGCAAACACAGCTTGAACTTATTGAAAATAATATAGATAAACCCAGTGTGCAGGCAGCATCTTTGCTTTCTACTTGCAGACAAGGTTTGCAAACAAAGGAAACATTAAGACTATATGAGGCATGAACATAGCATGAAATGAGTAACGTTGAAGAAGAGCGTATTTACTGGAACCGATTATCTTAACAAGTTACTAAAAAAGTGAAAACCACCTTCCAGCGACTTATAGAAGAAATAAAACACATGGCAATAAGTAGATCTCTGTGTACAAATTTTGTAACCTGGTACAATTGCTAAACTACCAACCAAATTTAATATGCATTTTCGTGTATTTAAGGCTGATCGTAACCATTCATAAGATGTTATGGAGCCACAAAATTAATCCTTGGAATTACTAACAAACCAGCTAGTCCTCTAGCTGAAGATTGGATCTTGGAGCTACCCGGGCCACCATCCATTCGGCCATGATGACCACGTTGGATGTCCTAGATAACACGTTCAACCCAATCCAAGACATTGGAATTACTATCATAACAACTAGCCCTCTAGCTATGGGAGCTAGCCATATTAATCCAAATAAGGCACTAGACCCTGATCTCATATACGACATGACAACGGAAGATTATGTCAGTCTCCTTTGTGTATTAAATTTTACCCAAAAAAATACAAATTATCACCAAATCATCTTCAAACAGTTGTTCCAACTCTTCATTGGACCTCAACTACCCCTCTTTCATTGCATTTTTCAGTGCAAATGACTCTAACTTGGGGGTTAAGATTGTTCAAGAATTTCAGAGGATGGTTACATATGTTGGTGATGGGAAGTCAACTTATACAGCAAAACCAGCACCAATGGATGGGTTACAGGTTAGCGTCTTGCAGGAGAAATTGGTTTTCAGTGAAAAAAATGACAAGCAAAGCTACAGGTTGAGTATAGAAGGTCCAAGGCTAATTAAAGATTTGGTGGTGTATGGTACTTTAAGTTGGGTGGAAATAGGAGGTAATCATGTAGTAAGAAGTCCAATAGTTGCTACAAACCAAAGCTCAGAAGCATTATTGTAAGTTGTCCTCTTTGAAATTGTACTTATTGATTTACCTATAAATAAACAACTTTCTTTATCTTGCACGAAATATGATAATAAACAGGGTTTTATATGGTGTCTATGATTGAAGAAGTGGCTTGTTTTGTCATCCCAATCACAATCGTATCTATCAGAAGATGGTAGGACGACGAAAACACAGAAGAAGATGTTGTGATTATAGGACTTGCATACAGCTCTTGAAACTTATTGAAGCTGATATAGTTTTAACAAACCTCATTTTGTGGAGTCGAGCGTTTTCTTGGTGAAACCCTTAGCATGTGTTGCATATTCCCTTGATCTTGAGGCAGCAGCTTAAAGTGTTTTCTGGGTGAAACTCGTGACACGTGCATATTCGCTGGATGTATTGTACGAGATAATAATACCACTCAACGACTGCTTGATTCATCAGGAACCTAATACCAGTAACATGGTGTATAACGTGTTATAATTAGATAAATGTAGAAATAATGAAACTTAACTTGTCCAGTTCCGGAAGAAACATCCTGTGAAGACTGCATCGACAACATCACAATCCGTATATGGGACATCATGTTCTCTCTTCCCTCTCTCTCTCCCCCTCTCTCACAGAAATGGGTACAGCACCCTACTGTAACCATGAGTTACAGCGGGGTGTCCCAATCCGCAAAAACAGCAGGTTATTATACATATCACCTGCAAAAACAGCTATTTTCATACTGTAAAAACAGCAGGTTACTATACATATAAAAAAATCTGCAAAAGTAACAGGCTATTATACATATAACCTGCAAAAACAGCTATTTTCTAGCTGTAAAAAGAGCAGGTTATTATACATATAAAAAAATCTGTAAAAACAGCAGGTTATTATACATATAACCTACAAAAACAGGCTGTAAAAACAGCAGGTTATTTACATATAACCTGCAAAAACAGCTATTTTCCTACAGTAAAAATAGCAAGTTATTATACATATAAAAAAATCTGCAAAAACAGCAGGTTATTATACATATAACCTGCAAAAACAACTATTTTCCTGCAGTAAAAACAGCAGGTTATTATACATATAAAAAAAATCTGCAAAAACAGCTATTTTGCAGATTTTCCTTCACTAGATGTATGGTTGTCTCATCATACACTATGGGGTATGGAACTTTTAACTGTTACACTTCACAGCACCACAGCTGCTCACCATGGCAGCCACCTTCCCCTTCCCTTTTTCCACTTCTACACCCACCTAGACACCGTATAAACACACCCACACCCACGACGTAGCACCATGGTTGCTCACCATGGCAGCCACCTTCTTCTTCCCCTTTTCCACTTCTACTTCGTTAGCAAATCAAACCTCTACACAGCACTTGCATGGCTGCCCCATGACAGCCCCTTCCCCATCCCTCGTATAGCACCTTTTCAGCCTCTTAAACACCACACAATTACACCTACAACACAGCACTACGGCTGTTCATTGTGCCGGCCTTTTCCTTCCCATGCTGTTGCCCGCAAATCACACCACTACACAGCACTCACACGGCTGCCCCACTACTGCAGCCTCCTTCCTCCTTCTTCACAGCACACACACACACACAAAATCAACAATCACACATCATGGTTGCAACAACAGTCATTCTCTTTCCCCTTTTCCCTTCTTCCTTCCCAGAAAAAACCTATGTACATACCCTCCATATATCATGGTCCTACACAGCTCTTATTGCAGTGGTTATTCCCTACCTCCATACCAAGCACACAAGGCTATTTATAAAGGTGTTATTAAGGGAATGTTTTGTGATACAACATGAGATGTAGAAACATAAAGGAATAGAGAAAAAAAATGGACCATTTCTATAATGCATAAGATAGATACCAAGAACATATATTAAGTTTGGAAACAAAATGACTTCAGCTATTACACACATAATATAACTTTATACCTTAATGTGGTTCCATATAGCATCCTTGTTAAGCTTTGGTACCTTCCTCCACTCGCTATAATTCAGTGGTGCCAATATCCTGTTGCGTGCAAGAACTCCCTGCTTCCATTTTCACCCCACCCACCATGCAGGCCACTATTATCACCACTGCTATTGTTATAATGCGCATGTACCCATGAAAAGGAAACTCCAAAAGCCCTTTTTGCAACTTCTTCGTACTAATTTAAATGGTATTGCAGGAACTTCTAGGTTAAGCCGGAGACGTTTCATGTGTTTATAACCATGGAAGGAACTTGTGTAGGTAAACATGCACATAATTATGTTCAGTATACTGTGATATAGTACTTCTAGGAAAAGGAAAAAGAAAAATGATTCATTCTTGCATTCAGCGCACATTTGTTGAGAATATATCCTTAACTTTAAAACAGCATAACACCTTGATCACAAAAGAAAATGGGGCAATAAAGTTAGAATTATATGTCCTCTTTTCTTGGTCTATACTTCTTTTCTAATCTTTTGCAACTTTAACTAGCTTTTTTGAAATCATAGCAGTGAATTCTAGACCATTTCAACAAAAGAAAGATCTAGACATACACATATTATCACAGAACTTGTAACAAACAAATGAACAATTATTTACTTGAAGTAAGAAAGTATATATTGTTTCCAGATATTGCAGGCATTAATATTGGTGAATTTTGACCTTTACATAAAAATTTCTTACCAAAATGACTCCAATTCCATTGATTACCAAGATTATATCCTACTATCACATTTTCAGAGATCAGAGAGTGAGAAAGACCGTATTTAAGTCTTGGAGGAAGAACCAAAGGCCCACCCAAAAAGTAAACCTATTGATACCAAATGTAACAACAACATCACCTTATCCCTAACTTATACAATCAGCACAATGCACCAAACTATCCTTCTGGAAGGAGGAGGAAAAGTAGGGTAACATCTATGACAAATTTGGATGGTTCTTGCGGCAGGACACAACTGTTTATATACTTACCCAAACTATATACATTCATACCAGAAAATACACACGTCAAGGCGTAGAGACCTTAAAAATAGCTAATTCCACCCTCCAAAAATAGGTGTTGCAGCCCTTCCAAATGTTGCCTATTACCTTCCTGCCAAAGACACCATCGAAGACACATGAGCTACTCTCAAACCCCTGAACCCAGCAATGACAAAAAAGTAAGAACAGGTTCTGCTAGCTCAAAATACCCCAAGCTAACAACCAGCAAACGGTGGCTGGTCCCCTAGTATGAGGTACCAAATACGGAAAATCACACTTTACAATTGTCTACTTTCTGAATAAATCCTTCAGAAATCATCACCAAGATACACTTCTTGAAATCACACCCACACACACACACTGTGTTAGTTTTACTATTGGTAAAACAAGCAGGATGGCTCAGAAGATAATTCAACAGGAATAAAGAACATTTTCTAAACTAAGTAGGATGGATCAATGATAATTCCACCTGGATAATAAAACATATTATAAACTAAATAAGTGGCAGTATCAATTAACTAAAAAAACAAGCAAAAATTCTAAAGGGGTACTGTCACATGGCAATAATCAATTCTAACCAGTCCAAGTAAAGGTCAGGAAACAAGGTTGCCACTTAATCATTCTCAAGAACAAGCATCATACTGAGCCAACATGTTCAGATCATTTCAACCATAAAAGCCTCATATAGATGAAAACAAAGCCCGTTGAAAAGCTGATGATTCCATTCAAAGAAAGATACAGAGGTTAATCCCAAAAGACATGATAGATACACTACAGTTTTGTATGTTAAAGTGCTAGCAGGGTCATATGCATAACAGAAGAAGCTAGATTAACTAATTGCCTAACCTAAAATAAACCAAAAACTAGAATATGAGTTCAAGAAAAATACAACTTTATTTACAATACATCTGGTGCAAACCCAAAACTTAATGACAGTGGTCGAGCCATCAACCGGTAGAATAGTGAAGCTAATAAATCACATTTCACATGCTTCTCATAAACTAAACCATATTTCACATGCTTCTCATAAACTAAACCATATTTCACATGGAGCTTTCAATTATAAGTGAACCTTCACCCAACAATTTCAATAAATGTGTTACAGGTTACCTGGAACTAATGTAGGATCAAGCGTCCAGCACCCTCTCAAACAACCTTCTTTTTCCGTCGCGAGCTGAAAAGTAAGAATCTGACATCAAAATTTGCTTTAATGAAAATTAAGAGATGGTGGTGAATCTTAACATACCTTGATGAAATCGAATCAGAATTGCTGAACACATCACTCTGCAAGAATTTACAGAGAATTGATTGCGAGAGAGATAGAGCGGCAATAGAGCACAATTAAGGAACAAGAGGGGATTCGAGCGATGGCGGTCTTGAACCTAAATGAACCAGAGACTAAATCGGTTCAAGTTTTGCGAATTGGAGGCTGAATCGGCAATTTTGTGAGGCTCACTTTTGGGAGGCAACACGAGCAACATCGATTTGAGGAGAGTGAGAGGGAGACTGATTGTCGAAAGTTTGAAGAAGATGAACTGCTAGCCAAGACGAAAATTCTAGTTCCCGATTGCGAACAATGTATGTAGCATGTACTGTTGGGACAAAAATTGTGGAGAAGATGGGTACTGTATCCTATAATGTTGGGCCAAAAATTTTGGCGCCACGATTTCCCACGATTTGTTTTTGGCTCTCGACGTTTATTAACGAAAATGAGTAAAAGATGAAATGATATAAACGACCAAAAAACGTCGTTTTAAATTCCAAAAGCTATGGCATTTACTTCAAGTGTCGCTATTAAACGACATGTCAGTAAATGACGCTTAATTAATAATTAGTGTCGCGAAAAGTAAATGACGCTTAAACAGTGGCACTTAATAAACGGTCAGAAATTTTGTGACACATTAATATATGTGTCGTAAATTATCTGACATTGTGATGGAAATGCCACAAAATATAACTCATTTACGGCACTTTGTTAAGCGTCGCAGAAACCACTTTTTTTAGTAGTGAGATCTACATCTTCAAGGTCTTGAAGCAGGTCCACCCGGACATAGGGATCTCGAGCAAGGCCATGGGGATAATGAACAGCTTCATCAACGACATCTTTTTGAGAAGTTGGCCCAGGAATGAAGAGAATCCTTAAAGGTTGATGATTTTTCCAGAAGGGAGTGTAGTTTGGGGATGAAAAATCCAAAAAGTAAGGTGTCAGGGAATCTTTAGACGGAGTTAGGGTCCCCGTCAATTTTGTGGGGATCCGTGAAATGCAGGTACAAACCTGACGGAAACGGAGTGTAATTTTCAAAGATAGGGCGGTCCGTGTGTATTATAGGGTAAACCTCAAGGGTGCCGTGAGTAATTAACCCTATTCAGAAACATTTTACTCTATTTAGTTCCATCTTACCTTGATATTTGCACGGACATTTACCTTGGGACCCTTGCTTTCTCTTCCAAAGTACAACAACTGGGAAGGTGCTTTACCTTTTTCTCATTTTTTGAATGGATTTTTTCTAAACAAGAATAAAAAATTATTAAAAGTACATAACTTTTTTTTTCCTGGTCATCATTATGAATATGAGAATAACAATGATAAATAAATGGGCCTGAATATCACAAACTCCTAATCCACCACACTGTTAACACCCGCTTGCAAACAGAATAGAGGACGGAGCAAAAGACAACAACTCTTGCAAGAAGATACCTGACTCTTAGATAACGCTTGAAACCATTTATTTTTCCAATTTTTTGTCGAGTTTTCAAAATTGAAAACAATATTGATGTCTGGTTCATAGTTTTTTCTTTTTTCTCTTCAATTTTATAAATTAGTTTTCTGTATTGGCTTGTTTTTTAAAACTCCATTTTGAAGTTTTTGATTTTCAGTTTTGATTTTTATTTTAGATCCCACCTTCAAACTTCACTAAAAGCAATTTGGATCCCACCCTTTTTTTTTTCAATTTCATCATTCCTACTAGTTACCCCCAATCCCTAACCACCACCACACGACAAAGCTGTTGCCACCGCACCACCACCATCAACAGCTGTCGACAACCTTAAAATCGAGACCACCGTCGCCACTCATATCCTTGCCGCGCCGCTGCCATCGCATCAAGAAATCTATGCAACCATCCCATATCTGCCCCACCCAAGGCCATTATGCATTGCCACTCAACTCACTTGCCCAACCATTTCCATCGCACCAGAGATCTGACCACCATTGCAGCCCACTATCACAGATCTGCTCCACTCACCGTCATAATATCTGCTCCACCGATCGTCACCCCATTTTCGTCACTTAGATCGGATACTACAGGCACAAAAAATGAAGAAGAAGTAGGGCATCGAGACCAACGCCAACCGACTCCAAGGCGATGACGAAAGACCACACCACCACGCCCACGATCGAAAAGTCTAGCTCCGTCCATGATCGAGAAGACTGACTAGATTTAAATAGAGTTTAATTGTTGAAAGTGGAGTATGATTTGATAAAGTGGGGTGGTGGTGGTACGATTTCAGTGATGGTGTTGACTGGCGATGGTGCGATTTGGTGGTTGAGTTGACCAGCGATGGTGCTTGGTTGTTTGGTTCTGTTGGAGAAGAAGAGAATTTAAGGAGAAATGAAAATAAAAAAAAAGGTAGAAAGAAAACTCAAAAACAAAAAACTGGTTACCAAACATTTATATGTTTTTTCTCAAAAAGAAAAAAAAATCACAACTAGTTTTGGTTTTTATCTTTTAGAAAACCAAAACTTAAAACTACAACTTTGTCAAACAGGACTTACTTTTCTTTCCCCATGGTCTTTAAACTTTTGTTTCGAAGTGTCGTTTTGCATTGTAGTAAGAGAGAAATTTCTTTAAAAGGTTTGACAGTTTTGACCAATTTTACCTCTTATGCGATAGAAGAAAAAGATAAATCAATCCTTTTTTATATATTACTAATTTTAGAAAGGAGAAGTTGGATGTGTTACTATGACATTGGTTACTTCTCTGTAACTATGAACCAAAATGACGTGGTTTTGGAGATTTCTAGCCCCCTTTTTTTGCTTTTTTCTCCCTTTAGTATTTCCAATTGGATCTTAGCCACCACATTCGATCAGATCACCGCCACTAACCACCACCTCCATCAGCCCCACCTCCACCACTTTGATTGGATCAACTTACTGCCACCACCGTTACCTTGCCGGGGGGATGCAATGAACCACTGGCGTTATCTAAAAAGTGGTGGGCTGGTAGGATTTAAGGACAACAAAGGGCATTGTGTTCCACCGCAAACTCTTTGTTGCTTTGCTAACATGCACATCAACAAGGATGATAGTGACAGCCGGAGAAGAAAGAGTAACAACTACGGTCGTAAATTTAAAACTCAAGTGACTTCTTACATTTAATGAACTAATACATGTAGACTTAATATAAGAACATAATTGTCTCCTTGGTTAGTAGTTGTTTGTTCTTATGCAAATACACAATCACTTTGAAGGCAATTGCTACAATTCATTCAAATGCGTGGATTCTTTTTGCTTCTTGATGAAGACTTCTTCAAAGTGTTTGAAAGATTAGAAACTGTGAAACTATTAGCGTGGAATGTTGAAGTGCACCTCAATATACCTTGAAAGCATCTAACTTCTAATCTATGAAGGCTTGTATCATGAGAAGAAAATTTACATGAGTCATCAAAAGAACGAAGATTTTTTGAAAAAAGAAAGAAGAAAAAGAAAAAGATTTTTTTAATGATGATTGATGCCCATTACAATGACTCTTATATCTAATATTTATAATACAAACTAGATTTAGAAATAACTACCACATAGAAGAGAACTACCAAATAGGAAATAACTACTACCACTTAGGAAAAAAAACTACCCACTAATAAATAACCAACTACACTTATTTCTTATCAATATGTGTTGTTATCCCATCCTGGCTATACATAGTTGAACATTCGCAATTCTAATTTGGCTACACACAGTTGGACCGCTACTACCCCAACTTGACTGCACACAGTTGGATCGCTGCTCTCTTAATTTGGCTGTGCATAGTTGGAGCATTGTTATCTCAACCTGGGTGCGCCCACAATTGGACCCCTGGTATCTCAACCCAGCTATGAACGTTGGACCAGCGAGCCCAAGCGCTTTCACTACATCACTTGCCTCCAACACGATGCTCGTCTCCTTGACACCCTTCGCCGCGCCCGTGCACGCTCTGTCTTCACTGCATGATGCTTGTCTATTGGACACCAGTCGCCGCGCCCGAGTGCTGGCAGAGCATCATGTGCCCCTCACAGGGTGCCTGACTCCATGATACCCGTCGCCGTGCCAGAGCACTATCTCTGAGTCACATGCCCCCGAAAAGATGCCCACGTCCGTGATACTTGTCGATGTGCCTGTGCATCACTTCCATGTCGCGTTCCCTCGACACTGCACACATCCTCTGCACCCATGCACAACATTACTTATACAGTCGTGCCCCCCGACATTCGGTCGCACTACCACACCCCCGCATTGGTCCATCATTTCACCACATCATGTGCACCTTGCCTTTATCATAAAACATGCTTCTACCCACTCCCCGGAGTGTGCAATATCCTGTAGGGATAGGCGACTCCTTCGAAAAACTATCTTCGCCATGGAACTTCAAGTGTGCTCTGGCATGAAGACTCCTCTTCCACCAGGTAGACGACTCCTCAGGGATGCTATCTCGACGTGTTGGGTAGGCGACTCCTTCGGGTACACTATCTTGCCGCGCTCCTAGTGCTCTGGCACAAGGACTCACCCGAGGGATAGGCTCGCTCTCTAAGACAATATCTCCGCCAAGGAGCTCTAACTTCCCTTCCACTAGGTAGGTGACTCCTCCAGGGCACTACCTCAGCATGTCGGGCTGGTGACTCCTTCCAAACTCTACCTTGGCTTGTCAAGTAGGCAACTCTTCCAGGACACTACCTTGGCGCTCTGAGTGCTTCAACACTAGGACTCACCTGGGAGATAGGCTTGCTCTCTAAGACACTATCTCTACTAGGGTGTACGCGTGACTAGTCTATGTGCTTTGGCACTAGGGGGCTTTCATTGGCACACTTAGGGACTATGACCCCCAAGTCACTCTGAAATGGGAGCAGGTCTCAGAAAGGCATTGTGCCTAGTCCACCTGCTAGTTGGGCATTGGGTCTTCTCCATTGCTGTCAGGTCTTCAGTGTCTCTTGATGCCCTATGGGACTCTACAAAGGCTTTGGACTAGTGGCTAGATCAAGGGAGCTCTTTGGCCTTACCGGTGCTATGTGGGCCAGTCTTTCTAAATCGACAGAGTGGCACTCTATGGGACAAGGTGGGTGAACATGCGATCTGACAGTTCGAAGGAGCACTGACATTTGTGGCCCCTCAATGACGTGCCACTCTCGTAGAGTGCTAAGTGTCGCTTGATGAGATTATCATCTCATCTCCTATAGATAGGGGTCTTAAGAATTCATTTTCATGGGAGACATATTTCAGATCTCATTATCACCTTCCTTTTCTCACTCTAGAATTCTTGAGAAAGAAATACATAGAACACTAATGCTGGACATTGACTTTGGACCTAAGTGTCAGACTGTCATTGTCGTCATGTATTCACCCCGCGTCATAGCCCTCACAGCATTGCCATCTTCAGGCTCTGTCCGGGAAGCCCTTAGTCCCTACCCTTGCTCCATCCTTGATGTGTCTCAAATTAACATACTTAGCATCTGACTCGGACTGCATTCTTTGTGGCACCTCCAAGTAGACTGTGAACCCACTTCCTTGGTATCAATAATTAAGAACACTCTTCAGAAGTTATCTTTTTAATATTAAAAAATAACTTCCAATTTGAAACTTGTATCTATCATCATCTCCTTTTGCAATAATAGTTTGAACCTTAGAACCATTTAATGGCAATTATTTGAGGACAAATCATCAACTTTTAGTGGCTATCGATTGTGTTTAAGCTAATGACCTATCGGTTGAGAACTTATTTTTTTTGGTGTTAACAGTAGTTGCCTAGAGAAATCAGTAGCATATATAGCAATACGTCCAATTTTTCATGGAAACGTCTCGGATGTTTTAGAGTATCATAATGAAACTTTTTTTGTTTTTTGTTTTTAAGATAACTTATCATAATGAAACTTTAATTTATACATGCCAACAATAAAATGGAAACAGAAAATGAAGGAGTTCATATCCTTCATCCCACGAACAAAATGTCACAATGATTGACAAACATGCAGTGTTTTGCGCCATAGGTGTCTAAAAACAAGCTAATAGCTCGATCTGGGAAGATAGGGTTATGTCTACCGACATAAAAATTTGATTTGATCGAGATGACCTAGCCAGTGGAAAGAAAGTACAAAGGACAATTGATTTGGTCAAGATGGAACCCAACCGCGAGATAAGGACTCTGATAGTATTGAAAGCTAATCACTCATTCAGCTGCCAACTACATCATGGGCCATCTCTCTCGCTCCCCCACACCCCAAGCGCCGCCCTCCCACCCCCAAAAAAAAAAACACCTCTGTTAGCTTGAATTTCTGTTAGAGCACAGTGGAATTATTATCCTTTGGCATCACAGCAGTAGCTAGTCAAAAGAGCATATAGTTCAAGGAAGAAAATGGTTTCCAAGGCAGTTCTCTATCTTGGCCTTTCACTGGCCATTTTTCTTCTCATTTCCTCCGAGGTTGCAGCTAGGGAATTGGCCGAGACATCCACCAAATCCACAGTTAACAGTGACTTTCGGCCTTTTCTAAACTCTTCATGTATAGCTGAGATTGCGTGATATATAGTTGGACTTGGCCATTATACCTCACAGTGGTTCAAAAATTTGGTGTGCCAACGAGAGTTCACGCCATTGTGAGTCCTTATGTTGATAGAGAGCACGCATGAAATCCTCATTACTACCCCATATATAGTTAAATTAGGGAATAACAGTATTATCATCATCTCACTTTGCTATCAAAAAGTTGCTTCGTAAAGTATCACTGTCATTTAAGGGTATACTTTCTGTTTAAATGACAGTGATTACGCAAGAGATAGGCTTATCCACTTCTTATTACAAGAATGAATTTATGTCGCATGTGGGTGAGCATGATTGTATTGAGGGATTATCTTGAGGGAGTTAATATACGTGGCAATGGTAACTTGTGCCATTAAACACGTTAATTGTTGCCTTGTAATCAACTTTAACACAACAAGGCATTGTTTCTGAACAATATCACTTGTCATTGCCTCTGGTTTTGGTGTGTGCTTAAGATAATTGGCACGTTTTAGGTTTTTTGATTAACATGCAAGTCCTTCCTTTTATCATTTTTTCGTGGTGTTTTTGCTTAACATGCATGTCCATATTACATATGCAGCTGAGGCAGTAAACGGGGCAAATGGGGAAAACGAAGCCAAGTACGGAGGAGGTGGATATGGAGGATACCCCGGAGGCGGAGGAGGATATGGAGGATACCCCGGTGGTGGACGTGGCCATTATGGAGGGTACCCTGGGGCGGTTATGGTGGATGCGGTGGCTACGGAGGCCGTGGGGGTTATGGAGGTGGCGGAGGAGGTCATTGCCACTATGGCCGATGCCACTACGGTTGTTGCCGGTTTACAGGTGAGGCCGTGCAAGCAGAGCCTCACAACTGAAGCAGATGCCTGTTTACAAACAACTCCTAGGCATTGCAATATATATATATATATATATATATATATATATATATATATATATATATACATATATATATATAGATATACATATATATATATAGGGAGCCGATCCACACCCACCGGTGGAGAAATAAAATTTCTCCACCAAACCGCTACAAAGAGTAGCGGTTGGCATTATTGATTGCAAATACACAACCGCAACACTTTGTTGCGGTGCCCCCCATGGACCCCCCTCCCCCTTCCCCCTTCCCCCCCATGGCCCCCCTCCTCCTTCCCCCCCATGGCCCCCCTCCCCCTTCCCCCTTCCCCCCGTCTCCCCCCACCCCCTACCCCCCGCCCAACCGCAACAAAGAGTTACGGTTGGCCCCCCTCACCCACGTGGCCTCCCCCTTCCCCGCCCCGTGGCCTTCCCCCTTCCCCCATGGCCCCCTTCCCCCATGGCCCCCTTCCCCCGTCCTCCCCTCGGCCGCCATGTGGCCTGCCCCTTCCCCCCATGGCCTCCCGTCCTCCCCTCCACCCATGGCCCCCCCATGCCCCCAACCGCAACAAAGTGTTGCGGTTGGCCCCTTCCCCCGCCACGTGTCCCCGTCCCCCTCTCCCCCACCACGTGGCATCCCCTCCCCCCGCCACGTGGCCCCGTCCCCCCCACCATGCCCAACCGCAACATTTTGTTGCTGTTGGCATGCCAACCGCAACAAATTATTGCGGTCCCCCCACCCCCACCCCACGCGGTGTCCCCCCCATGATGCACCCCCATGGCCCCCCTTCCCCCCGTGATGCCCCCTTCCCTATGGCCCCCCTTCCCCCTCCCGTGATGCCACGTGGTGTCCTTCCCCCTCACTCACGGATTTTTTTTCTGTCTTCTTTCTTCTCTTTCCTTCGCTTTTTTCTCTTTATAATCCCTCCTTCCCGAACCCTTTCTTCCACTCTCCATCATCTTTACCAACTATCTTCATACTCCATATCTCACATACAACAATAAAAAACAAAAAAAATTTACGCTAGAAGCTTGGTGGATAACCGCTAGAAGATCGGTGGATTTTTCTTTAAATATATCAAGTCAAAACAAGTAAGTATTTTTTGGATTTTCTTGTAATTCAATTCAATGTTAATTTCAAAGTTCAAAAATAGTCATTGTAGACTCAAATCAAAGATAACAAAAAATACAAATTGAAGGAAACAAAAATCAGATCAATCGGAGATCGGATGAGCGGTATTACATTTATAGATTCCAAAATAGCAATTTTTTAAGGCGTCTAAATTAAGATTTTTAACAAATTTATAAAAAATATCTAGAGCTAGATTTTGCCAAAGTACGAAAAAGAGACCCTAGTTATTTTTAAAAGATCTATATCAGGGAAAAATTTCAGATTTTTTCAAATACTGGAAAGGGGTTAACTGATACGGGGAACCTTGAAACTTTGCACTGTAATTTAAAATATCAAGCCAGCGCGATTTCACGCGAAACTTTTATGAGAACCCTAGGATGTTGGGAAGTTCCATCCCCCAGGATTTCGGGCCACTCCGAAGTCCTTAGCTATTTTTTTGGCCGAACGGGCTTTTAAGCGCTCGATCCGGACACCGGTTCGGGATTTTTGGGCGAAAAAGTCCGTAGAATACTTTTTAGATCAAGAATGAATTCGGGAAGCTTAAAATAGCATTTCAATGCACTTTTGAGATCGTTCTGATGCCAGGGGCATTTTGGTAATTTGCCACCCCGAGAGGGGTATTTTGGTAATTTTACGGTGTTAAGTTTTTCAAAGGACTTTCTAGTCCAGAAATGTAAGTAAAACACCTGAAAGGTTGTTTTGAAGCTGGTTTGGGGCGTTAGGGTGATAATGAACCCCCGGGGGCATTTCGATAATTTGCCGCTCATCGGGGGTATTTTGGTAATTGAACATTGTAACACAACTGGAGGAAATAATAGGAATTAGGACACTGTGTGTGTTCCTAGGGTGTAACACTATGTGTGTTTAATGTGAATACGAAACGTAATTGTCGCTAAAGGTGAAAACTTAATTAGACAGTTTTTCACAAATTTATAAAAAATAGCTAGAGCTAGATTGTGCCAAAGTGCAAAAAAGAGACCCTAGTTATTTTTAAAAGATCTATATCAGAGAAAAATTTCAGATTTTTCCAAAGACTGGAAAGGGGTTAACTGATTGAGGGGAACCTTGTAACTTTGCAGTGTAATTTAAAATATCAAGCCAGCGCGATTTCGCGCGAAACTTTTATGAGAACCCTAGGATGTTGGGAAGTTCCATCCCCCAGGATTTCGGGCCATTCCGAAGTCGTTAGCTATTTTTTGGCCGAACGGGCTTTTAAGCGCTCGATCCGGACACCGGTTCGGGATTTTTGGGCGAAAAGTCCGTAGAATACTTTTTAGATCAAGAATGAATTCGGGAAGCTTAAAATAGCATTTTAAAGCACTTTTGAGCTTGTTCTGATGCCAGGGGCATTTTGGTAATTTGCCACCCCGAGAGGGGTATTTTGGTAATTTTACGGTGTTAAGTTTTTCAAAGGACTTTCTAGTCCAGAAATGTAAGTAAAACACCTGAAAGGTTGTTTTGAAGCTGGTTTGGGGCGTTAGGGTGATAATGAACCCCCGGGGGCATTTCGGTAATTTGCCGCTCATCGGGGGTATTTTGGTAATTGAACATTGTAATACAACTGGAGGAAATAATAGGAGTTTAAGACACTGTGTGTGTTCCTAGGGTGTAACACTATGTGTGTTTAATGTGAATACGAAACGTAATTGTCGCTAAAGGTGAAAACTTAATTAGACAGTTCTTCACAAATTTTTTAAAAATAGCTAGAGCTAGATTGTGCCAATGTGCAAAAAAGACCCTAATTCTTTTTAAAAGATCTATATCAAGGAAAAATTTCAGATTTTTCCAAAGACTGGAAAGGGGTTAACTGATTGAGGGGAACCTTGTAACTTTGTAGTGTAATTTAAAATATCAAGCCAGCGCGATTTCGCGCGAAACTTTTATGCGAACCCTAGGATGTTGGGACGTTCCATCCCCCTGGATTTCGGGCCACTCCGAAGTCGTTAGCTATTTTTTTGGCCGAACGGGCTTTTAAGCGCTCGATCCAGACACCGGTTCGGGATTTTTGGCCGAAAAGTCCGTAGAATACTTTTTAGATCAAGAATAAATTCGGGAAGCTTAAAATAGCATTTCAAAGCACTTTTGAGCTCGTTCTGATGCCAGGGGCATTTTGGTAATTTGCCACCCCGAGAGGGGTATTTTGGTAATTTTACGGTGTTAAGTTTTTCAAAGGACTTTCTAGTCCAGAAATGTAAGTAAAACACCTGAAAGGTTGTTTTGAAGCTGGTTTGGGGCGTTAGGGTGATAATGAACCCCCGGGGGCATTTCGGTAATTTGTCGCTCATCGGGGGTATTTTGGTAATTGAATTGTAAAATTTTCCGCAACTGGAGGAAATAGTTTTATTTTTATTTTATTTAATTCTATGACTTGTTGAGAATGATATAATTTTTATTTTTTAGATTTCAGTATAAATATGGATGCAACTGGAGGAAATACTTTTTGTGAAGGTTCTGATCCACCTTACTTGGGTCAAGTTTTTCAAACACTGGACGAAGTTGAAGCATACTATAGAGCATATTCGAAAACGATAGGTTTCGGTATTAGAACTAAGACGACTAGAAAACGGGCGAATACAGATCAAATTTGTGCAAGACTATTTGAGTGTCATAGAGGAGCACCGCATGTACCCCCGGTTGTTCGGATCAGTGACGAAGGGCCAACAAGACAAAGAAAACGGGACACATTTTCGGGTACCGGCTGCAAGGCCCATGTGTATGCAGTACACCGAAAAAATGAAAACCATTGGGTTGTGACGGGAGTGGAGTTGAGCCATAATCATCAGTTGATGACCCCTAGTAAGATTGGTCAAATTCATCAACACCGAGAAATAAGCGCGGCACACAGACAACTGATATTTACAATGGCCGAGGCTAAAATTCCACCTTCTAGAATGATGGGGGTTTTCTCAAGCCAGGCTGGGGGGATTGACAAGTTGAGTTTCAACGAAGTAGACCTTCGAAATGAACTTCGTGCTCAGAGGAGAGAGTCTTTCGGTAAGAGTGATTCTCAAGCTACACTTGATATCTTCAGGCACCTTCAGAGTGAGAATTCTGGCTTTTTCTATAGTCTCCAACTGGATGATGAGAACCGCATTAGTACTATATTTTGGGCGGATGCCCGTTCTAGAGCTGCTTACCAAAATTTTGGGGATGTTGTGACGTTTGACACCACATACCGCACAAATAAGTACTCTATGCCTTTTGCTCCGTTCACCGGGGTGAACCACCACTATCAGTCAATCTTGTTTGGCTTTGCCCTGCTTAGGGATGAGACGGAGGAGTCATTTACGTGGTTATTTGAAACGTGGCTTAAAGCAATGTATCATATTCCTCCAAAGACCATCATCACCGACCAAGATCTGGCAATGAAAAATGCAATCGCTAAGGTCCTTCCAGATACTCACCATGGCCTGTGCACATGGCACATAAGCAACAAATATCCCGAACGGCTTCACAATGTATATGCAAACCATCCGACATTCAAGACTGACTTTAATACATGTGTGAAGAAATCGTTGACGGTAGACGTGTTCGAGGAGAGGTGGGCCAAGTTAATGGATGACTACTATTTGCACAATCATGAATGGTTACAATCGTTGTATGAGATCAAGACACAGTGGGTCGGTGCCTACACCAAGAAGTTTTTTGCAGCCGGAATGACTACGACCTCGAGAAGCGAAGCTATGAATTCATTCTTTGATGGGTACGTAGGCCATTCTTCAAGTATAGCGGAGTTCGTACTAGAGATGCAGAAAGCCCTTGACAGGCAATTTTTCCTTGAGAGAGAAGCCGACGCGGCTACAGTTTACAAAGAAAGAGCTATACTAGTTTATTCACCTTTGGAGGCTCATGCGGCTCAAGTCTATACCAAGGAAATGTTTAGACAGTTTCAAGAGGAACTACTAAAGTCGAATCAATATAGCATGACAAAGTTGCACGAGTATTCCACCAGAGATATCAAGGTTTATGCTTTGACAAATGTGACGAATTTCGCCAATCCGTGCTCTTCGTCGGCTCCGAGGACCAGAAGACATTTTACCGTAGCAGTTTGTAAGGACACCGGGTTGGTTAATTGCAACTGTCAACTGTTTGAGCATAAAGGTATACTTTGTCGACACGCGTTGAGGGTTTTGAGCGCCAAGAATGCTAGTGAAATCCCTCCACAGTATATCTTGGAACGGTGGACGAAGGAAGCCAATAGAGTCCACGGTCACATTCCTTACGTGCCCAATGTTTCAGTTGATTTCGAGCAATCTGAGACGCTGCGATATAATCACCTTTGTAACATCATGCACGGTTTATCAATGGATGCAGCGTCAACATTTGATGGGTACAGGTATCAAGTTGAAGCAGCCGCACGGGATAAGGCTAACCTTGCACAGTTTAGGATGGCATTACCAGAAAGACGGGACACTCCGACTACTCGGACGACTCCAGCCGGTAGATTCAATCGAGCTTCACAGCCAGTCATTGACGGCACTAGCCTGCAAGGTGAGGAGGACGACATTTTTGATCCAATTATTTCTCAAACAAAAGGGCGAAAACGAGCAATACGCATGAAGAATCCGATTGAAGAAGCAACGGGTCAAAAAAAATTGCGAAAGTGTGCGTTGTGTAATAAGATGACTGATCATGACAAGAGAAACCATTATAAAGTGTTAGGTATCGAACCTGGCAGTATGGTCGAGGAGGACGATGATGATGAAGAGTGTTAGGGTTAATGTTTCAGTTGTATAAATTGAACTTTTATAATGTTTAAATTTGTGATTTGGTTTGTGGAATCATAGCTTCCGAAAAATTACGTAATTTTTTTTGTCATTTTTTTTTGCTCATTGCACCTTAGGCACGCTAGTTAGCCCATTTGTATCAATTTCGGAAAAAAACGAGACACATTATTTTTTGGGTTTTCCTAGGAAGGGCCTGTTCGGGCACACTTTAGGCCCAATTCATAACTTCCGAAAAATTACGTAATTTTTTTTGTCACTTTTTTTTGCTCATTGCACCTTAGGCACGCTAGTTAGCCCATTTGTATCAATTTCGAAAAAAAACGAGACACATTATTTTTTGGGTTTTCCTAGGAAGGGCCTATTCGGGCACACTTTAGGGCCCAATTCATAGCTTCCAAAAAATTACGTAATTTTTTTTGTCACTTTTTTTTTGCTCATTGCACCTTAGGCACGCTAGTTAGCCCATTTGTATCAATTTCGGAAAAACGAGACACATTATTTTTTGGGTTTTCCTAGAAGGGCCTGTTCGGGCACACTTTAGGGCCCAATTCATAACTTCCGAAAAATTACGTAATTTTTTTGTCACTTTTTTTTTGCTCATTGCACCTTAGGCA